>JAVGWX010000001.1:121191642-121611642 GCA_036924085.1 Ariolimax columbianus | reverse complement strand
GGTAGATATATAGATATATATATAGATAGATAGATAGATAGATAAATATATAGATATATAGATAGATAGATAGATAGATAGATAGATAGATAGATAGATAGATAGATAGATAGATAGATAGATAGCTAGATAGATAGATATATAGATAGATCGATAGATAGAGAAATATTGAGATAAAATAGATTGAGAAAGAGAAAGACAGAAAGAGCGAAATCGAGGTGAGGTAAATAGAGATGGATTAGAACAAATAAGAGACGAGAGAAGAGATAGGGCGGAGAGAGGGAGGAGGGGGAGTGGGAGGTTAAGAGGGAGAAATGAAAGCAGGAAATGAGATTAGAGAGACAGAGATTGAATATTTACCCGATTTACCCTGCCATTAGAAAGACAATGAAAAAAATAATAAAATTACTGATTTCACCTCACAACATACATAAAATGTGCAGTTGGAACAAATGCCGGTTTGACAAGTTGGTTTCCAGTGCTGATTGGTATACAACAAGGGTGTGTGTTGGTTTCCAGTACTGACTGGTGTACAACAGGGGTGTATGTTGGTTTCCAGTACTGACCGGTGTACAACAGGGGTGTGTGTTGGTTTCCAGTACTGACTGGTGTACAACAGGAGTGTGTGTTGGTTTCCAGTACTGACTGGTGTACAACAAGGGTGTGTGTTGGTTTCCAGTGTTTACTGGTGTACAACAATAGTGTGTGTTGGTTTCCAGTGTTTACTGGTGTACAACAAGAGTGTGTGTTGGTTTCCAGTGTTTACTGGTTAACAACAAGGGTGTGTGTTGGTTTCCAGTGCTGATTGATGTACAACAAGGGCGTGTGTTGGTTTCCAGTGTTTACTGGTGTACAACAAGAGTGTGTGTTGGTTTCCAGTGTTTACTGGTTAACAACAAGGGTGTGTGTTGGTTTCCAGTACTGATTGGTGTATAACAGGGATGTGTGTTGGTTTCCAGTACTGATTAGTGTACAACAAGGGTGTGTGTTGGTTTCCAGTGCTGATTGATGTACAACAAGGGTGTGTGTTTGTTTCCAGTGCTGTGTAGTGTACAACAAGGGTGTGTGTTGGTTTCCAGTGCTGATTGATGTACAATAAGGGTGTGTGTTGGTTTCCAGTACTGACTGGTGTACAACACGGGTGTGTGTTGGTTTCCAGTACTGATCGGTGTACAAAAGGGGTGTGTGTTGGTTACCAGTGCTGTGTGGTGTACAACAAGGGTGTGTGTTGGTTTCCAGTACTTATTGGGGTACAACAAGGGTATGTGTTGGTTTCCAGTGCTGATTGATGTACGACAAGGGTGTGTATTGGTTTCCAGTGTTTACTGGTGTACAACAAGAGTGTGTATTGGTTTCCTGTGCTGAGTGGTGTACTTTCTCCACTTTTACTCAAAATTTATATGGATAAAATCCCACAGATGGCTAGTCCCCATGAGGAGTACCTAAATGAACTGTTGTTTGCTGGTGATCAGATCATCTTTTACCAAAATGGAGAAAACTTACAACAATTTCTCTTGTCACGAATATGACATGAAAATCAACACAGATAAGATCGAGACTTTGATGCTATCACGTAAACACGCGCAGAGAAGTTGTCACAGCAGTGACATAAGTATAAAGCGAGTAAGAGCGTCCAAATACCTAGGGAAGGAAAAATAAAGAGACAATTTTTGATTTGTAAATAAGTATGGTCAGATACGACACCGAGACGAAAAGACAAACGAAACCTATGTTGTCTACATTGTGTTACCAATGCAAATCTTGGTCCTTACTAGAAACACACAATAGTAACATCCAGTGCTGTAAACAGCGCTGTGGGAGATGTGCAGCCGGAAAGACAATCCGTGACTGGGTCCGCAACATCAATTTAGGCTGATAGTCGGGACAAACCTCGTTATTGCCTACATTGACGCTTCAAAAATCAAGTGGTTTGGGCTAGTCAGACTGCCTTATGATCAGCACATCATATGCAGGTCTCTGGTTCCCGTGCAATGGGCTAACCTCGATGTCGGTGGGTCGAGATTGTCTCTCACGTTCTCAGGAAGTTACATCAAGCGACATGACAATCCCCTCACCTGACGATAACAGGAAATCTAGGCATCTCGTCTATCTACACCGTCACATGGCAGAAACGGACAACAGAAGAAGAATAAAGAATAAACCCCCCAACAAGCTGAATCTTTGTACAATCAAGTCTAGGGTAATTCATCCCCAACGGGAACGAGAGCTAAGGAATTAACCTATTTGATATGTAGTCGTCACTCCATGCCCCGACTTCTACTCGGTACAAATACCCATAACAAATGTTTCTTCAAGGACTGACGAATTTTCTACAAAATGTTCAGCGCAAAAGAATATTGAATTACTCAACAAGTGTATAACTTTGTCGCATTTCAGTTGCCATATTCACACAGAAGGTCCATTTTAGTATCTCTCCAACGCCCCCCCCCCCCCCCCACCCCCTCTATCGTCTTGATGTAATTTGATCGGTTTTTCCATGTTCAACCGTTGATATTAGCCTCCCACTTACAGCGTTCTTTTTCTCTGACACATTTATACTCAGCTTTCCCTTCCAGTATAATTTTAATGAACACTTTGTTTATGTGTGTACGAGAGATAGATAGATATATAGATATATAGATAAATAGATATATATAGAGAGAGAGAGAGAGAGAGAGAGAGAGAGAAAGAATGAGAGATGGTGTACTGAATAATCAGATAGAGGTAACAATAGAGCTAAGGATAAAAGGAAATATATTGGAGAGGAGCGATATGGAGAGATGGTGAACAGAGAGAATACGAGAAAAGATAGAGGAAGGAGAGGAGTTAGTTGTCTTACTCTGATTGTGCTCATTAATCCTCACTGTGTTATTACTTTCTCAGTGGGATACTAATACTCTGTCATATACCCATTATCCACAAATTCTAGAAATTGTTTACATTTTTAAATCTTCATTTTCAACCACTGTCCACAAGTTTCAATGTAATGAATTACTGCTCACATTAACTGTGTTAATAATATATGAATGATGTTTTGCTCCAGATTCAATATAGATACATTATTTGCCGAAGAATTCAGGCGTGGACTACAGAAGTTTCCAGTCGAAAGAATTATTTTTTGTCTGCGTATGAATGAAAAAATTCCATCTGAGACGGAATATTGTCCAGGACCACACGACAAAGCTCTTTTCACCATTTACAAAGTCAGCCTCTTATCTCTCATCGTGTGATCAGTTCCGGAAGGTTTTCTCCCTTCATTATATTTTTTTTATTCCTTCCTCCCTTTTGTCCATTGATGACAATAAGATTAAGATGGTTGGAGATAAAAAACACACATTCTTGGACCCTTCAAAAAGGAGTAGAATGCTAAAGAAAAGTTATGGAAAACCGATGGCCAACATTTCTAGAAGTGTGGAATTCAGATGAGATCAGACCAAACCACTTGATATCTCCGCATCGGAGGTCGAGGAATTTAGATCTCTAAAGAATGCTATATCTTCCTTTTTGATCGTGCAATATGAAAGATTTTTTAACCTGTACACGTCTTGATGTAACGTTGTCTTCCGCTGTCATGTTTGGCCGCTACTTTTCTTTCCAGTATAATTTTCACCAAAGTCGTATTTCTCTTGATGTAACCAAAGTATTCTATATGGCTTATTTCGAACTTAATTATCTTTTCACCCTCAACTTCTTCAAATTTCTTCTTTTTTTTCCATGAAAATGAAGATTGTTCCAACAAGATTTCATACTTCCAAACAACATCATTCTAAGAAACCCCAATGAGACACATATAAAATTGTTCTGCATCATTTAGTAAAGAGCTGTATTCCCGCAGTGATCTCTTTAGAAGCCGATATTTGAGAATGTAAAATAGGTTGAACATTGCATTTTAAATGTGTTATGTAAGCTGAAATGTAATTTTTTAAATGGAAAATTAAAATGTAAGTTTTTAAAACTAATTGTCTTAATTTGCTTTATGAAAGCAACTTCCGAAAAAAAAATATTTTATGTAATGCTTTTATTTGGTTGCTTTGTCAGAACGGGAAAAATAAAGCATGGAGTTGATCAACAAGTCCGATAATTCCCTGTGCTCGTCATACGAGGCGGTAGCAGAAGCAATACATGCATGCTCTTAACCACCCACCAGCAACGACATTCCCTGGTTTGTCTGATGAATTTCTGGATCGCCTACTGGATACTGAAATGAACACCGCCCACGCCCCGCCACCCCCTCCCGACCCCACTACAGCTGTAGTCATTGCGGCTTTCGGAAACTCTGAGATGGACAGGCCCGGATTGGCAGGCCTGGATCACATCCCGCCAGAGACCTTGAAACACATCATCGAAACGATCAGAACTGCCCTCCATCCTTTATTCTTGCAGGTGTGGAGGACGAGTCCCGTGCTGGCCGACTTAGCGAGATGAAATCGTCGTCTGCCTGTACAAAGGCAAGAGGAGTCGCAAGTACTGCAGTGATTACAGGCCTATAACACAGCTCTAGGTCCCGAGGAAGGAGTTTGCGCATGGGCTACTGGCTAGAATCAAGCCTGTTTTGGGCACAAAACGTCACCCAAAACAATCTGGCTTCAGCCCACGCTATCTCTGCTCTACACCTCCTCGCCGAATTGCACCGCGCCTTCAATCACCCATTGTGCGTTGCTTACGTGGACTTGACGTCCACATACGACTCGGATAATCTGTTGGCTATATGGAAAACTCTCCGGGAAATAGGCACCCCCGTCCTTCCTACTCTCTGTTCTGTGTTCTATTCGGCGCATATAGCTCAGCAGCTCTTTCTGGAAATCCTAGACAGAAAAACGCCTTCCCTAGACCTGTCAATACCCTGGGCCAAGACGAAAAAGTTCAGAACCTCATTTCCGACACAGGAGGGCACCAACGAGTTCATCTATTTCGGCAGAATGATATCGTCCCGATATTTTAAGACGGATCAGATTAGCTGCGACTATGCGCGATCTCCGACGTATGGAGTAACGGCAAAATCTCCCTTGAAACACAATTCTACATCTTCTAGTCCTGTGTGGTCGGAATCCTGCTTTATGACTCTAAAACCTGTACATTACTGAACATGGCATGTCGAGACTAGAGGTCTTAAACATGCGCAACCAGCGGCGTATCCTGGACATCCAATGCCATGGCTATATCCACAACGTGGAAGTCAATGCTAAAACAGACCTGTACCCAATTTCAGATACACTGAACCGCCGCCGAGTTTTATTGTTCGGTCATGTTGAACGGCTGGACCAGGAAACCCCCGACCCCAAGATACGTCGCAGGTCGCTCCCTAGCCCCAAAAGACTTACCCCGAATGGCTGGAAGTGCAGAAGGGGCCGTCCCCGAACAGTATGGCTCAAGCATATAGCAACCTCCACCTGCGCTATAGAAGAGGCCTGGAACCATGCCACAGCAGTGGTTCATAGATGTTGCCGACCGATGCAACGGCCCTCCACGCCTAAGCGAACTTTATTTTTATTATTTGTCATTGCCAATGTATTATATCAATAAATCAATCAATTACCTTTCCAACCCCCAGAAGATCATACGCCTTCAATAAACAACCTCAAATTGTCAAATTATAAGCCAACATGTGCAATTCGAACTCTCTTTTCCACGTACACCGTGGCTTGCCTCTCCCATTCAAGCCGCGTGGAACTCCACGCAGAGACAGCTATGTAATGCTTTCAGAAAGTGGCATTCATGTTAAATCTATCCCGCGCCACTGGCGAACTCTAATGGCACCTTCATTTCCGCAATTCCGCTGTTCTGATTAATAAGACGGTACTACTGACTTTATTGTAGCGTACGATTGTTGATAAATCTGTACTTTTATTTGTCAGAGCCTTGGTAGTTCGTCATTTATCGAGACATACTTTCTTTTGTCAAAGCATTGGTAGTTCGACATATATCAGAGCCATACTTTCCTTTATCAGAGATTTGGTAGTTCGCCATGTATCAAAGATTTGGTAGTTCGCCATGTATCAGAGATTTAGTAGTTCACCATGTATCAGAGACATACTTTCTTTTATCAGAGATTTGGTAGTTCGCCATGTATCAAAGATTTGGTAGTTTGCCATGTATCAGAGATTTGGTAGTTTGCCATGTATCAGAGATTTAGTAGTTCACCATGTATCAGAGACACACTTTCTTTTATCAGAGATTTGATAGTTCGCCATGTATCAAAGATTTGGTAGTTTGCCATGTATCAGAGATTTAGTAGTTCACCATGTATCAGAGATTTAGTAGTTCACCATGTATCAGAGACATACTTTCTTTTATCAGAGATTTCGTATTTCGACACGTATTAGAGCAAGGATTTCATATTAGCTTTGACAATCTTCAGTTTGGCATTAGTACCAATAACCAGTGATCGCCATATAGTCCCTAGCAATATAAAGCCCCCATGCCATTGCCTCGGCGCTTTTCGAATTCTTAGGGCAGTATCTTATTCGCCTTAGTTTTGTTCTTCTACTTCTTATTCGCCTTCGTTATAATCATCTTCTACCTCTTCTTCTTCTTATTTTACTTATTATTCGTCTTCGTCATCTTCTTTTTTTACTTGCTCATCCTCTTCTTCATCTTCTGTTTTGTCTTTTTACTCTTTTTCGTCTTCTTCTTCTTCTTCTTTTTCTTCTTCTTTTCCGTCTTCTTTTTCTTTTCTTCCTCCTCTTGGCCTTAGTTTTGTTCTTCAATTTTTTATTCTCTTTCGTCATAATCTTCTTCTCCCTCTTTTTCCCTTTCTTCTTTTTCTCTTTTTTCTTATTCGGTCTTGTCATCTTCTTCTTAATCTTTTTTCGTCTTCGCCAACTTTTTCGTCATCATCTTCAATGTCATCATTTTCTTCTTCATTTTATTCGTCGTCGTCTTCTTTTTCTTCTTCGCTTCGTTTTGTTTTTCTACTTCTTGTTCACGTTCCTTTTAATTTTCTTCTTCCTCTTCTTTTCCTCCTCCTTCTTTTACTTCTTCTTCTTCTTCTTCTTCTTCTTCTTCTTCTCCATCTCCTTCTTCTTCTTGTTCTTCTTCTTCTCGTTCTTCTTCTGCTTGGTATCTTCATTTTCTCCTTCCCCTCCTTTGTAATCTGCTGCTTCATTTTCTTATCCTTCTTATCCTCCTCCTCAATCTCTTTCTCATTGTTCTTCATTTTCGTCTTCTTCATCTTCATCTTCTTCTTCTTTTTATTCTTCCTCTTCTGTTTTTTATTCTTTTTCTGTCATCATCATCATCGTCATCATGATCATCTTTTTCTTCTTCTAATTTTCATTTTGCTTTTAACCAAGTACAATATAATTACTTCATGCTGGTTCATACGTTTGTTAAGCTGATGCCGCAGATGTTTTAGCAAATATTTGTTGTACAAGCTGATGTTGGTAACGTCAGTCCCATCTACCTTTAGTCGCCTTATAGGCCACCTTTTTTGTGAGGATAAACAGTGTCTATTATTTGCTCCTAACGATCCACACTGTAAGCCATTGGCTGTGAATTTACATGAAACTGAGCTTTTTTCTCACAATATATTTGCCAGGCATTTCCATTTCTTTTTTTCATCTCTTCCTTGCTAGTCCTCAGTTTCGTTCTGTCTCATAGGCGATCATTTTTACTCTCTCATGCCAC
Organism: Ariolimax columbianus; assembly: GCA_036924085.1. NCBI lineage: Eukaryota > Metazoa > Mollusca > Gastropoda > Stylommatophora > Arionidae > Ariolimax > Ariolimax columbianus. The sequence goes on along the minus strand of JAVGWX010000001.1, from coordinate 121,604,016 downwards.
ATATTTTGTCAGCGTACTTCTGTCTATACTGTTTTATGAAGTCTATTTTTCAACTTGACGCCTCTGCCCCAGACAACGAAACAGATTTAACAGTCGTGTTCAATTTCTTTTTAAAGTTTTGTTTGCAAAAAAATAATTCAAACATCAAATGTGAAATGTGTTTAATCATATTTCAATTTATTAAAACGAATTCTATCGAGGTACACATTTCTGCAATGTAGATATTTCTGACATGTACACATCGCTGACAGGTACACATTGATGACAGGTACACATCGCTGACAGGTACACATTGCTGACAGGTAGACATCGCTGACAGGTACATATCGCTGACAGGTACACATCGCTGACAGGTAGACATCGCTGACAGGTACACATCGCTGACAGGTACACATTGATGACAGGTACACATTGATGCCAGGTGTACATATTGCTGACAGGTACACATTGGTTACAGGTACACATTTCTGACAGGTGGACTGATTGCTGGCATGTGTACAGATTGCGGACATGTACACATTTCTGACTGATAGATTTTGCTGACATGTGTACATTGTGCTGTCAGGTACAGATTTATGACAGGTACACTTTGCTGACAGGTGTAGAAATTACTGACAGGTGTACAGAATGCTGACTTGTACACATTGCTGCCAAGTACAGATTTCCGACAGATGTACACATTGCTGATTGGTACACACTGCTGACAGGTACACATTGCTGACAGGTACACATATCTGACAGGTGTACACATATCTGATAGGTTCACATTACGGACAGGTACACATATCTGACAGGTGTACGCATATCTTACAGGTACATATTGCTGACAGGTACACATATCTGACATATGTACACATTGCTGACAGGTACACATATCTGACAGGTGTACACATTGCGGACAGGTACACATATCTGACAGGTGTACACATATCTGACAGGTACACATTGCGGACAGGTACACATATCTGACAGGTACACATTGCTGACAGGTACACATATCTGACAGGTGTACACATTGCTGACATGTATACTTTAATAGAAAATAATTCAGCCTTTATTCGGGATATTCCAAAACCGGCTGCTACGCTATGAACATTGTAACCATGCTTGGTAAGTAGACTTTAAAGGACAGTAGCTGAATGATCCGTGGCTCATCCAAATGAGGCAAACATACACAGCTAATCAAATACACTGAGCTGGATATCTTCAGGGAAAAGTAGCACGGAAAATTAATGTTAAAAATTGCTTAAGTAGGACGCGAGTTAATGTAACAATATGCGCGTGACCTGGTCTCAGACGTGAGTTAAAAACTCACCAATATGCGCATGACCTGTCTCGGACGTGAGTTAACGCAACAATATGCGCCTGACCTGGTCTCGGACGCGAGTTAACGCAATAAAATGCGCCTGACCTGGCATTGGACGTGAGTTAACGCAGCAATATGCACCTGACCTGGTCTCGGACATCTTTCGTTAACTCACGTCCTTCTATAAACACCGTTGTAATGTTCATCCCTGTTGTCTTCGACACACATTTGTCACCATACACTGCCTGCATTCTGCGATGAATGTCAGCTGATTGAGATCATCCAGCTGTTAGAATCCGAATTACCGCTCTCTGATCAACTCTGGACTGATTCCGTATCACATCGGCCATGTTTTAAACGGTCTGCTGGGGAAACTATGAGTCGGAGGATAATGAAATTTCGCAAACTTGACGGATAGTATGTGTTATATACACCGGAATTGACGTCCTAGTGTGCATCGTGTACGCATGTTCACTGGTTGTAGTTTGGTCCGGTTTCATTTGAACATGCTTCGTATGTTTATGAACATACGAAGGTTACATTTTGATTCAATCGCGTACATTTGCAAAGTCACCTAAAGCTTTGGGGGAGCCCTCTATTTATGCATACCGCGTTTGTCGTTGCTATCTCTTCTTTAACTCCTCGATAAATGGTGCAGAATGCGACATGATATCACTCAATTGAGAGGTCTCAGATAGCCACCTCAGAACCATTGTCGCTACCTCAGAATTCTCTATTTGTAGGTACGAAATTAAAACTTTTTCAATCGCGATCATATCTTTTGTGGATTACCTTTTCGGCAATACATAAATCGTGTCCAGATATCAGCTTGTGGACAACATTGGAAGGTGTTCTGTCCTTAACAGCTCTGAACGCCCAACAAACGGAATGATAATTGACAATTATTGAAGTTGTTTTAGTGAGGATAAATTAAACATGTGGCTTGCAGAAATTTGTCAGATAGTGTATAACGAATATGAACACTTTCTGTTAGTTTCTTGTGAACTATTTGAAAATCTACAGACAGTGTGCCAGACCAATCCGAGGTCAATGCAAGATACATATTGACAACTTTTCAAGGTCATTCAGGACATCTTCATGAATACAATAGCGACATTGTGTGAATAAGCCTGACCATTCTTTAACCATCTAAGCGATCTATTGCTGAAGATGTTCAGAGACATGAGGCATTAAGAATAGATGATACCATCCAGAGATGATCACTCCGCAGGTCAACTAACATCCACACCTATTCAACCCCGTTGGAAGGAGGTCTCTTATTTCCCTGTAAAATGGGCAAAAAACAATTCAAGGCCCAAATTGGCCTATTTGGCCATCTTCGAACTCATGAGAACAGTTTACAGTGAATGTAAACATAAAAACAGTTTACAGTGAATGTAAACATTAAAACAGTTTACACTGAATGTAAACATAAGAACAGTTTACACTAAATGTAAACATAAGAACAGTTTACAGTGAATGTAAACATGAGAACAGTTTACAGTGAATGTAAACATAAGAACAGTTTACACTGAATGCTGACGAAGTGGTCCTCTTCGATTACGATGCACAAACAACATAAATATATAATTTGGAACCGTCAGAAGATTCTGCAAGATAATAAAACGGATTATAACAATCTTCTTTACGTAAAATGTCTAGATCGGGACAGAAAATAGGTTTTTCTATCACTACATTTCTACAAATAGGCCACTAACGACAATAGTCATGAGCTAGCAGAACATTTCTCACGTTAGTTTGTCAGCTTTACGACGTTAGACCGGTCTGTATTTACGACTTTAGTTAGAGGCCTATATCCGGCAGTAAAGGCGATTTTGATGTAACTAGATCCTGGTCTGACCAGAGTGTGTCCCAGGCAATGTTACTCTCTGAAATGTATTTACTTGCAATAGATCTCGATTGATATCCTCTACGCTTGCCATGTTTGTCTAACTCGCGGACTCTTTGCACAACCGTTAAATTGCATTACTATGAGAAATCAATAGCTTGGACCTTTCCTTGACCATCCCAATCAGATCTATCTCTTCCTAATTGTGGCCAGTTCTTCAGAGGTTTCGTTAGACCGACATGTGGTTAAAAATAGCTTTCGGCTACCGACTTGAACAAATCGCAGCGACGCAAAATCGAATCTGGAAATAGATTCGTTTTGTAAACAAGCGAATAATGGAATTAAGTAAATACAAATACGATTATATTATGAAAATGATACCCTAAATTCGAGTGTCGAAGTAGCAGGGGGATAGGAGGATCGTTTGTTAAAGCAGAGGTATCGTGTCTGGTAACTGTTATTAACACGTCCTGGTCAACCAAATGGAAACTTCTTCATTGACAGAAGAGTCTGCTATGAGATGGTATTACAGAAAACACTATATATAAAGGATTGCCGACAAGTTTCGCACAATAATGAAAGATCAGGAAACTTGTCTAGACATTGATGTGAACCTTAGTCCTTCTTTATGTAATCATCCTTTAAGGTGATACATGTCTCTCATCTATTCTTCGCATTCCTGATGTCCTGATTGTAGAACTCCTTCATCTGTGACCGGAACCAGTTTAGTAATCAAGTCCTGAGCGTCAGAAAAACGTGCGGGTATAAAATCGTGTCCCATCCACCATACTCACCGGACCTGACATCTAGTGACGCTTTCTGTTCCCAAACATGAATAAGCCATATATTGATCTACGGATATGACCTGTGTCTGCCAGACCTCTGAGATGAATGTGTTAAGCGGTCACACATAACGTGTCTCCAAGTCCTTATAGTCGACATCATTATCTTTACCTTTATCTGGGGTTCGCTGTAGTCGAAGGGAAAGTGGCTCGTCTCTCAAAGTGATGAACAAAAAACGGTGGACGATCGAATACCGATAGCGACCCTTAGTCTCAAGGGTGGTAAGACCAGAGTACCTGCACTCTAAGTTACCTTCAGTCGTCTCCACTTTTCGTCTTGCTACTGGCCAATTGTAGCCTAAAACGAGAGAGTTCGTTTGATGACTAGCGCAATTTCGTTTACACTGTAATCTAACGCAAGCTAAATCGTCAAGGCAAAAACCGTTTTGTGATGGACAACTAACATGTACATAGCTTATACATGTGAGCGTTCAAGAACTTAGCAGATACTACACATTGTGTATTGATCAAACGATCTGTTATTATTCTTTGCCTTTTCTAGTCTCTGAAAGGTAGAATGACCTGAAAATGTATTATTTTCTCTCCAACTTATCTTTCCATATTCGCCTTTCTGTATAGTTTAGTTCAGGATTTTCAAACATAAAACCACGCTAAAAATTAATAAAAGACAGGCCTAAGATCATGGAAAGACGAAGATGTAGACCGACTCAAGTGGAGATGCACCCTGAAGAGCTACCTCAGACTGGGTAAAATATGCTCTTGCAACATGTAAAAGTGGAACGCCAACGCCTCAAGGAAAAGGACATTCAAAAACTCAATAGAGAGTTACTGTTCCAAAGCTGCATCATCCTATAATCAGTGATGACTGAAGGTTTGCTAATACTTCTGTTTTCATTTTAATCTTCAATTATAGTTTAGCTCGTGATTCTCAAAGAGAAACCGTGCTGATGGTCATATAAAGACAAATCAGATATTCTAAGGTCCGTGTAAAGCCAGGCTACTTTCAATACCTACAGTTTGTGTTGAATTTGAATTATGTAACCCAAGTGTCACTATAAATACGTTTCGAAGAAGCAATGGTTCAGGTCAGGTCATCGCGTATTCGGTGAAGACATCCTCACAACCCCACGACGCCCTTCTCTGTCAGCGGCTGCTGCCTGTGCCTCTTCTGGTCGGAAATTGGTCCATTCATTTATGTTGTCCTCCCACATCTTTTTTGGGCGGCCTCTTCGACGTCTGCCTTGCACCTTTCTGTGGAGGATCGTATATGCAAGAACATTTTATCTGGATATGACACCGTACCAATCGAGCTTCCTTTTTTTGACCGTTGCCAAGAGGTCTTCAAAAGGCCCTATTGCTGTTGTAATTCTATCTAGTATTTCCTCATTTGTAACTCGTTCTTTGTACATGACGTTTAAAAGTCTTCGGAAACATCTCATCTCCAAAGCCTGTATCCTTTGATGAAGGTCAGCTGCAACTGTCCATGTCTTACAAGTATAGAGGAATATTGACAGGACCATTGTACGCATTAATCTGATTTTCGTGCATAATGCTAATCGTTTATCTTGCCAGATTGTTCCTCAGAATATCCTGAAACGTTTCCGTGATTTAGGGATCGTTCAGTCTCTCCAGGTCATATCTAATCCTTGGTTATTCTGGTCTAGCTATATTCTTTAAGCTGAGACGAAAGGTGAGCATGGGCAGATCATGGTCGCTGCCTAAATCCACCCCTGGATAGCTTCTTGTGTATGCGTTATTGGTGCTGGTGAGAAATCTGGTTTGTGATGTTTCCCACTGGGTGAGTGCCATGTGGTTCTTCTAGAGATTGTATGGTTTCACAGAGCATTCGCAAGGACAGGATGGCTGTATTCATCAAACTCTGGTAACCTATGACCTCTCACGTTTGAAACTCTGTGTCCGATCTAGTTTCTGACGCGTCAGAGCCAACTTTCGCGTTCCAGTCCCCCTGCACTATGAGGATGTCTTTCTTGTGGGTATTGTTGATGCACTTCTGTAACTGGTCATACAAACGCTCAACCTCATCCCCCTCGTAGTCTGTTGTGGGTGGCATATGCCAGTATCACTGTTATGTTGAAAGGCGATGCCTTTATTATTATAGTTATGCTTCTACTGGTTATGGTTTGGTATTCTAACACTGTGTTTGATCTTTTTATTGATCAGGAACCCCACACCATGTCGATGCGTAATTCTATATAGCCCAAGGCGTAGTTGAGAAGGTAGATCAGGGCGTTCCTGGCTGTAGTCGAAATTGAGGTTATCAGCAAGTTCACCAGTATAGGAATTACAATGTCGATTTAGACTATGGACACAGTCTGTTCCAAGAGCAGTTAATAGGACGTAGTGTTGGGGTCTTGATCAGTTTACTTCACCTGAACCTGATATCTCATAGCTACTAAAGTGGCAGAATCGGGCCAATGCATTCACCTTGGCATGCCGTAACAGATTGCTATGAAGGATTATAGCTCTTGGGTCTGGTCAACCTTATTGGGGAGAACAATTAGCTACAAAAATCACCGCAAGAAAAGCACAGACTTGTCCTGGTAGAGACTTTCTATGGCACTGGTTTGTTGATTCAGTCATTCATTCTATGGTCACATGCCTTATTCAAAGTGCGGCCGTTTCTACTAAGTGATGTTTCAAGCGATTTTTCCAGTTCAAGTTCAGGAAACGAAATTTGTTTGGTATGACCTTAAGTCATGATACACAAGATTCTGCCGTTGTTGATGTTGTTGTTGTTGTTGCTTTTTTTTGTTAGACGATACTCGTGCTGAGTTAATCACTCTTAACAATTGTTTTGTTTGATAATTGGTTTCATTGTCTCTTCGTATGTCTAAATAAAGTTAACTAGGGATCTCCTGGCTGTAGTGCAATGCTAAGCTTGTGAGTCGACTCATCACAGAGAGGATCACGATGACGACCCCTACACTGGAGCGTTCTACAAACTGGAACTTAAAAGGTAAGACTTATTTAGTAAGACAGTAGACACACAGATAGGAAAATAATTCAAAACCACAACCAAAGAAAATACGGACACCCCCCCCCCCCCCCCCACCAACCACTAACAACCAAAGAAAAGGAAAAATAAATTTAAATAAATAAATTAACCAACTAAAATCCGTCTATATTTGTGTGTTGATGTGCTACTGTCTGTATACATGCATATTTATGTATGTATATTTGTTTGTGCGGGAACATCAAGAGAGAACACAAACTAAAACAAATTAAGACAAACAGGAAACAGGAACGGAACACCAGGTGAGAGCTAGAGCAGTCTGGCCAGGACTGCTGAGAGCAAAATTCTCCTTAAAACTCCGGTCTGTTGAATGTTTTCTTTTGTTTCCATAAACACAATTGTGTTTGCCATTTCAGTAGCTCTGGCACGGCAGAACTAAAGATCTGCTTCGTGTTACTGGAACAAGTTGAGAATGTTGGCTAAATGAGCGGTGCTTTTTCTGGCTTGTAATTTTGTAGGAATTGTGGCTTTCTTGTAGGAATTGTGGCTTTCTTGTAGGAATTGTGGCTTTCTTGTAGGAATTGTGGCTTTCTTGTAGGAATTGTGGCTTTCTTGTAGGAATTGTGGCTTTCTTGTAGGAATTGTGGCTTTCTTGTAGGAATTGTGGCTTTCTTGTACGGAGATTGTTGCTGTGCTTGTTTACCTTTCGCTGTGTTTTACTCCTTCGTTCACTATCTTAATCATAATCACTTACTCACTCTCTCACTCACTAACTCACCAATCTTCACATTAATTAAATAGTTCAACTACTCACACTTTCAATCCTTTTCCATCATTAAACTCTTTACTGAAATCATTACTAACATCTACACTCTAACCATCATATGCTCGCTCTTCCAGTAATAGTTAGTTGATCACTCAACTCACCAGCTACTCTTTTGATTCACCCACTGAATGATTCACACATTCATTACGACCAAAGTAATTTATTACATTCATTTAACCAGTAACAAATGAAGTAAATCACTCGTCCATTTATTTAGTACTCACAATCTCACTAATTCATTAAAAATTCCTTCCTTCACATATTTTAAAAATACTCATTACTTCTTTCAAACAACGCACATTCAGTCACTCATTAAGTTATTGTTCATTAACTCAGTCATTACTATCAGTTGCAGATTTACTTACCGCTTGTTGCGTGCAATCATATCCAAACATTGGTCAATAACCTTTATACAACACGGGGACTGACCTATATTGAGCCGTCCTCTTTGCGTCTGACCCAAAAGACAAAGTAACGTTACATATTCACCCATTTTTAATATCCAGTAGTTCTCCAGTTACTCCATACTTCGTCAACTGGTTCTACAACAGCGCACGACGAAGTATATTGCTTATTAGTCAATATTTTTTATGTAAAAGACTCTGCAACACTTTAGATTGAACGCCACTTCAAGTGCTAGGTCGTTTGTAAGAAAGACAACTGAAAATATTGTGATGCAAGGAATACAATACAAAATAGCTAAATTTTGCATTGGATTAACATAACCAATGAGAAGTAGAAGTTCAAGACGACGACGATGGAGGAAGAACTGTTTTGTTATTTCCATTCTTTTTTGGCCAAACTACTTTGTGCTGTTTCTGCTTGATCCCCAGCTGTAATGGCTATTGTAATATTCCTGACCACAAATTTGCATTTGTTACTGTATCTGATAACAAGTTCGTGACGGAGACTACCGGTACACCTCTGTAGTCTAGATGTTATACTTACTGATTTTGGTGCAAAGAATAGTTATAGTGTGTCCATTATATTGGATACTAGTGTCAACATTTGCCTCATTTATCTACGAATTGTACCCTTCTTCTTCTGCCTATTGTTTTGTTTCCTTGTCAAACAGCAGACGACTTACAGCTTATCCTTTCATATAAGCTTGTGGTGTGGAAAAGGAAAGGGGTGGAGGGGACTCACAGCGAAGTGGTTACTGGCACATCTCACGACCTGAACATGCAAATGTTTACATTAAGAAAGGCAGTGCACATTTAGGAAGTAAGTCGTTACAAAATGCGTGATGTGGCGGCCCATAAGGCACACACACTGTATAACTTACTCCTGCATTAGGTAAAAAAGGAGAACGCAAAAACGAAGATTTTTTTAAAGAAAACAAAGATTGTTTCAAATACCTTTTCGTGTTCTTGCAGGGAAGTGGTCTCTGCATCAATTTAATTGACATAAGGAGGCTGCTAACCTTACTTACCGCCATCTTTAGTCACATTTCACATCATTCTTAGAAGATTTCAGGGATTATAATCTTTATTCATTGTGTTACTCACGAGATACCCAAATGCTGATAATAAAAATTACGACAAAAGGTTCATATTTGTCTGTCGCCAAAAATACTAATTGCTCAATGTTCTGAAATAAGCATATAGTTTCAGAGCTGTTAATTATCAATGATATAAATTCAATTCAGATAGTCTCAACAATGACGGTTGGCTGCAATGGGCCTCCAATATTCTCTCTCTCATCGTCCTGCTGGTACGCACAGACAAGACTGTTGTTGGTCCCTCGTTATCTTCCCATTTGTAGTTCTGTATACCTCGTGCTTGACTGCTTTTAACCTTTCGCTTGGTTTGGTCTTTAATGGGACCAAAATATATGAATTGTCGGTTATTTTTGTCTTTGAAAATATCTCGTTTCGCCCCGGGTTTCTTCAGGATCTCTACATTTGTAAGTTTTTGTTTCCATGAAATGCGACCAATTCTCCTGTACCCCACATATCCAGGGACACTGCTTTATCTACCAACTGCCTGCACATCACATATCCATGGATTCTATTCTATTTTCTAACTGCTTGAACATCACATATCCAAGAATCTAATCTTCTAACTGCTTGTACATCACATATCCAGGAACTCTATTTTATCCTCTTCTTTCTTTGCGTTCAGGATCTTCTGGTCATGCTATATCTGCAGGCCAGTTGCCATGATGAAGTCTGTAGTCTTCACCAGGTCAGAGCGGCTGCACCACAGCTTTTGTCTCAGCTCCGCACCCTCTGACCAGGTCTGGTATCTCATTTCCCTATAGATTGGGCATTCCTGTAGAATATGCTCAGGGTTCTGGCATCATGTTCCACATGGGCACTCATCAGTGTGTGAGATCTTCAGTCGGTAAAGATGTTCTAGTAGTCTGCAGTGTGCAGTTCTTAGGCGAAATAAGGTAGTTTGTTGATTTATTTTGAGTTGGTGAATTGGGTCTGGCGTACTGCTTATGTTTCTGTCTTCTCTCCATTGGTGTATATACTGATTTCTGATGATGTTCTTGATTTCTCTGTATGGTACTCGATGATTAAATTGTGCCTTTTTGCTGCCCTCTTTTGCCAGAGCATCAGCTCTCTCGTTACCCGTGATTGGGAAAGTAGCCACTGAAGCGCTATTGTTTAGGATCTCTGGAGTTTTCCCAGTTCTGCTCTGATCTCTGATAACAATGGTTCGTTGTTTGTTTTTTGTATTGTCTCTAATAGTTCTCTGCAGTCCGTGAATACAGCCATTTTTTTTTTTTAGGTTGCCTTTCTGTTTGAAGTATATTCAGTACTCGCAGGAGGGCCATCGATTCTGCTCTGAGGTTTGTGGAAAACTTTCCTGTTGGGAGGTCCTCTTCTGTTATATTTCCTCTTTTGTGTCTTATGAATATGCCTTCTCCCCCGTTTCGGCCTGCCCCCTCTGCAGAACCATCTGTGTACACCTGTATCCATTCCTTGGTATTATATTTCTCCTCAATCATTGTTTGTGCTAACATTTTCAGCTAGTGGACAGTGTGTTGGTCTTTTCTTCTTATTCCTGGGATCTCTGTACTTATTTCGATGTTGTTTATATTGCAGCTTGGCTCATTATAGTTAATAAGCATTTCTATTTCTGTAGGTTGGTTGGGAATTAGTTCTCCATATTTTTGGTGTAGGTAGTTTGATATATGGATGAAGCTGGTTCTCTTGAGCCTATTTTTAACTGGATGTTTTAGTTTGATATGTATGGGATGATCAGGCATGCGTAGCATCTTTTCCATTTTAACTCCGAGATACACAAGGGTATTTTCTTGTACAAGCTCTTTGCCATTTAGAATAAGTTTTGTTACTTCCTTGGTGTTAAACTGCTTGTACATTATCCAAGTTTCTACAACCATACAATAGTGTTGAGTTTGTATAACACTTGATCATTATTATTCTCAAGTTGTAACCTAAGCTCTGTTGATGTGAATATCTTCTTCATTCTGTATGGCCATACGAATTCTCCTCTTGATTTCAGTACTTTCGTTACTATGGTATAGATTCTCCACTTCACTGGAATTGTTTGTTGTGCCGCTTTGTCGATGAGCTACGATTACCCAAGATAGGTGAGAGTAATAACCTAATTCCGAGAACGCCTTTCGGTTGAGTTAACGAAAACATTATTCTGGTACCGGCGTCTTACATCGTTCAGTGTAGTTGAATATGCTAGTCAAGGGGTCTCAGACATTGCCGTTGACATGGACGAAAAGTGTGTGAAATATGTAGGATACCTGAATTTGTTAAGTTTTGAACTGCAAAATACTCGTGAGTTGCCTCAAACTCTTCCAAATCAAAGAAGTTAACCTGACAGAGTAAGGGAAGTCCCACATTTAAGGTTTTGTGAATAAAATGTGGATGATAAATAGGATGAGAATGTAGGATGTGAATGTAGGATGTAATGATATGGATATAATGATAGGGATGTAATGATATGGTTTATCAAATGCGGCTGGCATATTCGGTTATGTATTGAAACAGCTGTCAGTTCTTTGTATTTTTATAATTTCATCTTCTTTTCATCGTTCTTATTCATCTTTTTCTCCTTCTTCTCCCTCTTCCCATTCCGTTTTCAGAAGCCAAACTATGTGTAACGACAGTGTGGATCAGACGGGAATTAATTGTATCTCCAAACAGCTTGCTAGGAGTTGTATTTGGCAATCACCATATAAGGTTTCTAGGCTTCTCATATAATGCTCATCTTTGCAGCATATGTTTGTCTCTCTATATCTTACGCTATCCGTCTGTCTGCTTGTCCGTCTACCATACTGGCAGTCTGTATGGGTTCTCTCTTCTCATCTCATCTAATCGCATATAATTCTAACAAATCTATGCTATCCTATCTCTCTGCCTGTATACATGCTCTGTCAGTATCGATTACTTATCTCTTTTTAATGGCGGGCATTATATCTATCATTGACAAATACACAAAGACACTACATGGCCATATATCTTCTTCCTCGCTCCCCATCAGACATCTACACCAATAACTCAAACAAAAGCGGAGGCCAGCTCAAGGTTATCCCTATTACGAAATAGCTTCTCATGCAGGACACTATTTCATTACCACGAAAACTCTACCGAATTACTAATGCAGGATCCAGTGATTAAAGATGTTAATTTCTGTTCCAGGATCACATCGATGTCTGCTCAATTCCAGTCGTGTTTAGCCTCATAAATATCAATCCCATATAAAATTGGAAACAAATAATAGCCAGTAAACAAGGAGCCACAGTTATGTAGCCATCAGTCATTGACTTCCCAGGAAAGCAATTTAGGCTCAATTCCCAATTTGTCTAGGCTATTTTTTTTCGCTCGCAAAAGGTTTCAAATAGTGAGTACAAGAACAAGTCTGGAAAGTAAAGGCGGTCAACTGATACTGAAACATCCTCCTAGTGTGTCGTTGGTCAAGACAATATGGGCCTAACACAATATCCTTAATATGCCACATGGCGTGTGAACGGGATCTTAATTTTTTTTTTAAGAAAGAACAAAACCTGACATTAACTACTAACAACAGTTGACACTGTATCCTTTTCTCATTACGATGTGTTATGTGGGCTAGGTTGATAGGATGCGAGTGCTGGACAGCAATTAAACAAATAGAGTATTCCACAGCAGTAAGGTGAATGTGGTTCCTGAGTGGAAACCTGGTTGTAGGAACTTGGAGTACTTACTGCAGGGCAAGTAACAATTTATAGATACCTGATTTTCACATCACATAACTTATGAATCGCATGTGTAGGTTGACTGCGGAGGTTGTAGCCAGTAGATTTCATTTAGCATTTACATTTTCATAATGATGTGGTGTATTTAAGAAAAATGTGCTAAAATTGAAAACTTCTCTGATTGAACAATTTCGGCTAATGATTGTAGATAGTGGAACTACTTTTCGTCAGTTGTTTTTTGGTCAGAACTCAAAATGTATTAACTATACATTTAATTAATTCAATATTGTGTGTATCCGTGCTGTTCACTTACAATTGTTAACATTCGGTATCCGAGACAACATTTGGGGCATTCTAAACGCTTTTGGTAACACACTTTACATAGACATGCAGTGTTTAACTTGAGTTGGACCAAAACTGATAAACCAGAGATGATCGTGTGTCGTGCCGGTCAAAGGATGCAGTAAACAAACGGCAAATGAACAATTGCAGACTGCTCTCAGGGATGTAATGATATGATTATTGCATTAATCATATACTGTGTTATAAGGTGGGGTGATCATTTCTTTCTGTCGCTACCTTTTCTTTCTCTTAAGATAGGTCAGACACCTATTTACAGTTGGGTCGACTGCAGCTTGTGGAATCGAACCCTCGTTCCTTTGCTTTGAGAAAGCGAACACTCTACCGGTCTCATACGTAGAGACTCAAACAAATAGTTGAAACGATATAACAATGAACAGATCTTCAAACAATCGCATAATAACTTACTTTTGTTTCACATACGACTTTTATACGCAAATGACAATTAAAACATGGACAAGGGTTCAAAGAACCGACTTGATTGCACCAGGTCGACTTGATGAAGCGGTCGTGCCATAATAACAGCCACGACATGTCCGGGCTGTCAGTTTAAGCATGACATAGTTCGGACTTGGTATCTTGGGATTGTAAACCAACTGACAAGCTCTAGGCCACCAACTATATTAATGTTGTGATAGAACAGTCTGAACATAAAGTGCTGTTTTCTATTTCCACAGGCGGCTCCTGAAAAGTGAAAGTATATGATATCATTAACTTCTTCTCGTATGTATTCTTGCACGTGCAAGAGTTTAAAAAAAAATAATTGATCTTCAAAGTAAACGCTGAAATACAACTAGAGTTGACCAGGTGATTATCGCAATCTATTGAATAATTTAAAAGCAAAAATAATCTATGATTAAGCCCATTAAGTTTTCCTCGGGGTAAAAAAATATCTACATACTCAATGATCAATCAAAACGAGCGCAGAGCATGACCCGTCAACAAATGTCCGTCATATCCCAAACTTTCAAACTCATGGTATTAAATAATGCAGTAAAATAATGCTAATTTTAAACAACGAAGTCATTTTATAAAACATTATTCTTAATCTAGTCTGAATGCAATTATTCACAAGTTTCGTTATATTTTTGCTGCACCAGAAAGTCACAAAATATCGAAACCTTGGTACATTTCCGTGTTTTTTTTTCCTCTGAACTATTTCTGCCATTTACGCTTTTAGAGTAGTTATTATTTTTTTAACGTTGGCCTTTTTAGTTGTGAGAATTCCATAACGATACGTTCAAGTTTTCGAAATTGAATTTGACAGTTGGCACGCAGAGTATCGGGAACTACATTGTTCATCACCAATTTAAGCTATAGAAGTATACATTTCTTTTTTTGAAAAATGTTCTTTTGGCCGATTTCCCAAATACTTTTCATTCTTCCAGCTAAGCGAAATTTCATTTGGACGTACTGGGTTTGGTTATCCGCAGTGATATCCAATCTTTCTCTTTCCTGTTATTTGTTATATATATATTGTTTCGGGTGTTTATAAAATACTTATCTCTGTCACCGATTCGCTAATTATCTGCGTTTTACTCACTTCAAGTTTTATAATTGTCCTTACTTATCCCGCTTGATCAGTTGGAATTACATCTGTGCATTGTCTGTTTATCACTCGACACGAGCATTAAGACACATACGCTCGGTCTATGCTTGATAATAGGAAAGTAAAGATGAAACTGTTTATAAAAATGTCCTGGGTCGAGCTAGTCCTATATAATCTTACCGGCATGTTGAGAACTAGAAAGGATTGGTCGGCGGACTTCATTTTAAACGGTGTTAAGTTGGCCGTCTCCCAATTCTTTCATTCTGGCATCAAGGTAAGGTGCCATTTGGGCGGATTGTTTTAAATCTCATCATTATCATGTTCATCATATCCATCATTGTTATCATTATCATTATCATGTGCCATGCCGACATGGATCTCATCAACTATCTGTCTCTTGTTGTGTTTATTAATCCTATCATTGACACATCGTACATGCCATGATGTTAACCCACCCATAACTTTCTCTCTCTATAATTCTTTGTCCTTTTCCGAAGACTATTTCCCTCGACCACAACGTGCCCAGTCCATTTTGTCCTTATAAATATGCGGTTACTGCCGTTGATGGCTTCATCAGGATGACGTCATTAGCCGTCTTTGCTGTTTGTTTAATTCTTCTTCTTCTTCTTTCTTCATCTTTTTTAATAATATAGTTTTTATTACTACTATGATGTCCAAATATACATCAGCAGCTTCGATTGATCTTCTTTGTTTACTTGCCCATGATTCATTCCCATATGATACCTACTTACTTTCCGTATCACAGCACCACGTCTTATGGCGATCAGCCAGTGCTCTGCGACACGAACCTCGATCTTGTACCGTACCACAGTATCGCCGTCTGATAAGACTGATTCTCGTTTAAGAACTTTCTTCCTGACTTTCATTGACAACGATTTATTTCATATCATGCCTTTCCTTTTGGGAAAAAGCTGTTTTTGCATTCTTTATTCTAGAGTTGTATCTCCCATAGGTTGTCGTTGGAGTGCCGTGTGTAGGTGAACACGTTTTCATATTATCTTATTGACTTTGATGCTACATTTGTGAGAAATATGTTTCTTAGAGAAGTCATCACATCACTCTTTTTGCTATTTAGATTTGCTTGAAGGACCATCAGCATCATCATCATCAGTATCGAAAACGTCTGCTAAAGGCTTGACTTCAAATATATCTAATGGATGCGTATGTTGACACAACCACGCAAGCGAGAGGTAATTATGTAGTCCCAATCAAGATATCAGCGAAACTTATGTAGTCTCAAAAAAGTAATTCAAGGATACTAATATAGTCCCAACTATGTAATTCAAGAATACTTATATAGTTCCAACTACGTAGTTCAAGGATACTTATATAGTCAAAACAACGTAACTCAAAGATGCTTAAATAGTCTCAACCACGTAACTCAAAGATACGTATATAGTCCCAACCACGTAACTCAAAGATGCTTATATAGTCCCAACCACACAACTCAAGGATACTTATATAGTCCCAACCAGGCAACTCAAGGATACTAATATAGTCTCAACCACGTAGCTCAAGAATATTTATATAGTCTCAACCACGTAACACAAGGATACATACGTTGTCCCAACGAAGTAATTCATAATTTTTCAGTAGTAGGAACCAAGTAATTTGTGGTTATATTTATATAGTCCCTACCACATAATTCAGGAATATTTATAGAGACCCTCACACGTAATTTAGAGATATGTATTTAGATCCTACAAAGTAATTTGGCTATGCGTCTTAGGAGGACCCTGTTCACCTGCTCATATCGGAATTTAAGAACAACCGCAGTAACCTACAATAAACTAAGTAATTTATTTATATCTATGCTGTACAAACCATGTAATTTAGACAAATGTATGCAGTACCTACAAAGTAATTCAAGGAAATGTTTGCAGTTCCAATATAGATAGTGATGTAGAAGATGAAGTGTTAGAAGCGTCACAGCACTATATCTCGACGTTTTTTTTCTCATTTGTGTGTGAAGTTGGATTACCAGTTCCCTTCCATGCTGTCCTGCCTTTCTAAAAGAAGTTAGGTGCCCCTTTACAATTGAATAGTCTGAAGCGTTTCAATACTGATAATCGAACCATGTACCTTTGCCGCCAAAATAAAGTGCTCCAATAAGCTGGACTCTCCAGTGGCATTAGTGAAATACAATGCTGAACAAATGGGCCTAACACATAACCTACCATTGTGGGAGGGAGCGGAGGAGAAAATCAGGTTCAGGTGAAACATACTGGTATGACCCTATCTCATTCCTCCGTAAGGGTGGTAAAAAAATCAGGTTGAATTACAGCAGCCTTGGCAACGAGGTAGGGATCGATACTAAGGACCTTCTTGTTTCGTTATAATTAGGAGGACCCTGTTCACCTGCTCAAGTACGTATCGGAATTTAAGAACACCCACAGTAACCTACAATAAAAGAAATATCATCAAGAGCTAAATTATCTGCGCACGAGTGACTTCTAATAATAATAATAATAATAATAATAATAATAATAATAACAATAACAATGCCAGTGAGTGACAATAAAGACATGGATGAGTCCCATCCATTGTCCATATGCATTCTGGGTCACTTATTAAAAGGAGGACATAATATGACAACTGCACCATATTAGCTCGGATGTACAAGGGGACTGAACAGGGTAGTGCATGGGGTTGACAGTATCATAATATTTTTCTCTTCGGCGTTCGTCCTGAATAGGACGTTGTGTCGTTGCGTAGAACTTTACAGGGAGGCAGCGATATCTGCGCCTTTCTGTCCGACACATCCGATTCCATTTAGCTTTTTATAATACCGGCTTTGCCTTCTAGCTGCGATCATTATCCATTGGCCAGACTAGACTAGGGACTAACCTGTTTCCTGGACGCCAAGGGGAGGCAGAAAGGGTCTCAATCAGCCATGGTTCGTTGACCTTGATGCAAGCAAGGTACTGGCTGCTCATGCAATGTTGCGTCTTCGCCCTGATTCACCAAATAACTAAACAGATTAGTGCGTGCGGCTGGCAGTTTCAACACGTGACTAAGCTTGGTAGTGAATGAGGCTGACAGTTTCATCACGTGACTAAGCTTGGTAGTGAATGAGACTGACAGTTTCATCACGTGACTAAGCTTGGTAGTGAATGAGGCTCACAGTTTCATTAAGTGTCATGGGAAGAATCTCCGCTGGAGAACATCAATGGTTTGAAGCAGGTGACATAAAATGGCAGGTAACTGTAAAAGTATCCCAATGATCCTGCTAGAATAGGATATACTGATGATAATATGATCATGTTGCGAACAAGGCAGGTTAATCAAGACATCCCACTGTTAACAGAAGAGTAAACAAACAAATGAATGATCAAGTTATGAACAAGTTAGCGGTCCAAAATGACATACCAACAGTAATATTATGTTCCTAAGAATCGATTTTACTGCACTCTGGGCATACTTATAGTTGCTCAGTCTCTCTCAGTAAATGACTTTGAGGGTGGATATTGATTGTTCCTGTAACTCGTTGCTTGTACACACTTCTGCTCCGTCCTCTCTTGTGCCACAGTCCGCTCGAACCACTTCCGATTTCAAAGCTCTGCAGTCTGTAGATTTGTTGATTCATCTATTGCGGTGTCGTCATCTAAGAGGAAGACATTATTAGACTTCAAAATGTCATCCTATCCAAATGTAGTGTACCTTTGATTGGTGCTTGTGAAGCCAGGATGTCAGCTCTTTCATTGCCCTGAATCCCAGAATGATCACAATGGTATCAGGACAACTGAAAACAAAATGTCGGTTATGCTATAAGCATCCAATCCCTATCATTGTTCATTCCGATTAGAATTATTAACCAGAGTGACAGATACGTAAGGTCAAGGAAGTCGCATAACAGACACTGCTCTCGAGGAAGAAGTGTTAAATGGCGTTCACTTTTTATGAGGAATCAACGTGATCCACATAGTAGTGAGCGACACGCACATGACGTCAAGTATAGCGCAAGAGTAATCTAGCAAGTTTGTGAGACGTAAATTATTACCGGTACTATGTATTTTTCTAGCTGCTTGGGGCCTCCCTATGAAGATAATAGTGCACACGCAATCGTCGCAAAGTATACATTCACCAAGTATTCACAATCGCAACAAAAATAATTTTAGCCACATTTTGAAACACATTTAATATGGGTAATAAATTTACAGGTAAACAACAGATGGTGGGGGCAGACGGAGTGGTGCTCCAACCGGACTGAACTAATGAAACCATCGTCTCTGATCAATACTGGCCCTCTGATCAGGAAAGAGATGGACAATGACAACCCCAAATCCATCAGTCCAGACCTCTACAACGCCAGCATGACTGCCTGTGGGTGACTTCGGAAGGCATGAACATCCCAATAGTTTGTTGCTCACTTTGTAACGAAACTACAAGACTGGAATGTTAAACTGATTGTCTACAGACTCTGGAGAGTCTTCTGTAGGTCGCTGTGATCGAGAGGGCAGGCACTTGTCTGCCAAAGCGATGAACAATCGAGAGACGATCGAATCTCGCAAGTTTTTAAGTGACCCCCTGGTCATACGAGCGGTTGGACCAAAGTGCCTGATTTGCCTCCAATCGTCTTGACATGTCTTGCCAATGGTCTAAGGCAGCTCGGGACCAGAGAGTTAGGTCGATTACAAGCGTAGTTCTTTCTCACTATAATTCAAATAATAATAAAAATAGTAATAATAGCTGTCCATCGTTGTCGAAGAGGACCGCCGACATCATCCTTGTCACAGATTTCACTGTTGGGTGTGGGTGCGCATGTGGTTGAACAGGCCAATGCGGGCACGAAAACATCTGCTACATATCGGGCACACGAGGTTTGTAGAAGGGGATGGTGTTCTCGCTGCTCGGGATTTCCGCTTCTCGCGTCTGTTCTGGGCTTTCACAACACGGTCGTCTTCACCGGCAGCTACACCCGATTTGACTGCGCTTCTCCAGTCAGATCTGTTTTGCGCAAGACATTCCCAGGTGTCGATGTCTATCTGGCAACTTTTCAGTGAGTCCTTCAGACCGTCTTTAAAACGTTTCTTTGGGCGTCCTCTCTCGCGCCATCCCTCTCTCAGCTCGCCGTAGAGAAGCTTCTTTGGGAGCCGCTCGTCTGACATACGGACGAGGTGTCCGGCCCATCCTAGTCGTGCTTTCTCTAGCAGTGCATGTATGCTGGGCATGTTAGCCCTCGAGGGAACCTCGATGTCAGTGACACGAACTTGCCATCGGATGTGGAATATTCGCCTCAGGCAACCTGTGTGGAAGTGGTTTAACCTCCTTGCATGTCCAGAGTATACAGTCCAGCTTTCGCAAGCTATAGTATGGTTGGAATGATGGTTGAACGGTAGACTTTGAGTTTTATCTTGACGTTGATGCCACGAGCGCATTCTACCAAAGGCTGTGCTGGCCTTTGCTATTCTATTTGCCACCTCATCGTCTAGGCTGACAGATCTCGACAGCGCGCTGCCCAGATATGTGAATTTGTCTACGGCATTCAGCGTCTGCCCTCTGACTGTAGTTTCTGGTTTTGTGTACGGCATGCATGGTGCTGGCTGGTACATGACCTCTGTTTTTTTGGCCTTTATGGTCAGGCCAAAATTTTCGCATGCGGCAGAGAACTGGTCCATTCGAACCTGAATGTTCAGTTCTGATTTGCTCCTTAGAGCGCAGTCGTCAGCAAATACAAGTTCCCTGATTATGTCGCCAGCCACTTTGGTTTTAGCCTTCATTCTTCTGGGATTGAGTAATTTGCCATCTATGCGGTACTTTATGGGTATTCCAAGCTCCAGTGATCTGAAGGCGTCTGTCATCGTGGCCGCGAACATCATGCTGAACAAAGTCGGGGCGAATACACATCCTTGTTTTACTCCGTTTGATACTAGAAACGTTTTAGAGATTGCACCGCTGTCCAGTACACGAGCACACATGCCTTCGTGTAGCTGTTTCACCATTTTTATGAGCCTGTTGGGGCAGCCAAACTTAGACATTATCATCCACAGCCCTCCTCTGTTTACTATGTCAAATGCCTTTGTCAAATCAATAAATGTGGTGTACAAGGCCTGATTTTGTTCCCGACACTTCTCTTGTACTTGGCGAGCGGCAAAAATCATGTCGGCCGTTCCTCTTCCGGCTCTGAATCCACATTGGCTTTCTGGGAGGTGGTGGCTTTGTTAAAGGTGTTTGTTGAGCCTGTTTAGCAGTAAGCGCGATAGGATCTTGCCTGCTACGGAGAGTAGCGATATTCCACAATGATTGTCGCATTCCTGGCGGTTGCCTTTTTCTTCAGCCCACATGTGACAGAAGAGTTCAAATACAGCGCAAGTTACATCATCAAAACTGCTGATGTCGCGATCATCGCCTGCAATGCGCAACTAACTAACTAACTAACTAACTAACTAACTAACTAACTAACTAACTAACTAACTAACTAACTAACTAACTAACCAACAATGTTAACCACAGTTCGAAGCACATCTGTCTAACAAGAAGACCAGTATCCTAACAGCCTATTCGTCATCGGGCCATGAAAGGTTCAATAATCAAATTATGAACAAGTAGCGGTAAATCATGAGATACCATTGTTAAACGAAAACAAATTCCTGTCATGTGTCATGACTTCCGCTTCTGTCTCATTGTGTGCTTTACAGTCAACAAGATCGTATTTATCGTTACTGTTTTAATTTGTCTTATCCTTTGTCTCTGATAAAAGACTATTGATCGTAACACAGGTGTTAATTTTCTTGTTCCAACGGAGTGCACCATTCATAGTTGTCTATTTTATTATACTGTTTAAAGGCAACTCAACAACAAAATGATAGTCAAAATGTGCACACACGAACTAAAAGAGAACGTTTCATTGGTTAACGACTAAAATTAAACTTAAGATTTAATTAAAATTAAAACTGTGAGTCAATTTTGAACCTATGAGAAACATAATCAATTCTATCGGACTAACACTATGTTTGAAACAGTGCACAAATTTTAACTGATATCATTTACGTTTCTAAGAAGCGTAGTGTTAAAGGGAAGCTTTTGGTTCCAAATAGATACGCTGCTTTGTTCAAATTGTTTCTCACAGAGCAGTTACGTTTTATAGATTAGTTCTAATAAAGAAAAGATGTCTCGTCGTGTAGCAATAAGGGTTGCTGATTCGATTTTCTGTTCAGCCCAAATAACTTTTGCTCATTACGGTGGTAAATTTGAATAGAGTTGGTCTAATAATTAAGCGTTTTTCTCACGGTGTAGTGATAGATTTGAATGGATTTGGTATAATACGAATTCCGTTATCACCGCCCAGCGATACATATGAACAGATTTGATATAATAAGTTTCTCATCATGCTCTGAGAGATGTGAATTGATTAGATTTATAAGAAAATGTTTCATACAGTGAAGTAATAGTTCTGAACAGATTTGAACAAATCAGAAAGAATGCATCGCCTTTCAGCGATTAATTGAATACATTTTTATATCTTCTTCTTCTTCATCGTACGCAGTCAGACATCAACCTTTATTTTTTCGAAAACAGCAGCGGTCATCCTGAGGCTGTCGACACTGCCATAGAGCTTGTCTAGTGTTGCCACTGGTGATGGCCACATCTGCTCTCTCTGATCCTCGTATGTCGGGCAGTTTTGCAGCAGATGTTCAGCGGTCATTTTCCCGGTGTCGCACGTGCATTCGTCAGTGCCACCTATCTTCAATTTATTGAATAGGTGGTACCTCAATCTATTGTGGCCAGTGCGAAGTCTGAAGACCACGACCTGCTCTCTTCTGTTCAACTGGTAATAGGCATCGTGTTTTGTGTAGCCAGTATGTTCAGTTTCCCATTTGGTCATTATACATTTTTTATATAATTATCAAGCGTTTATCGTCATGCTGTGTCGATAAAAACACAAAATATTAATGGCAGTTGCAGAACCCAGATAGAAAGACCAACAACAACCAAAAAAAACCCAAAAACACACACACAAAAAGCCATTCCTGTAGGCTGGACACTCATTGGTGCGGGATATCTTCAGCCGGTATAAGTGTCCAATAGTATGCAGTATGCCGTTCAACTGGCGAAAGATCGCAAATTGTTGATGTCTGTGCAGCGGGAGAGGATTGTGTCACGACTATTGCTCACATCGAGAGGATTGTGTCACGACTATTGCTCACATCGGGAGGATTGTGTCACGACTATTGCTCACATCGGGAGGATTGTGTCACGACTATTGCTCACATCGGGAGGATTGTGTCACGACTATTGCTCACATCGGGAGGATTGTGTCACGACTATTGCTCACATCGGGAGGATTGTGTCACGACTATTGCTCACATCGGGAGGATTGTGTCACGACTATTGCTCACATCGGGAGGATTGTGTCACGACTATTGCTCACATCGGGAGGATTGTGTCACGACTATTGCTCACATCGGGAGGATTGTGTCACGACTATTGCTCACATCGGGAGGATTGTGTCACGACTATTGCTCACATCGGGAGGATTGTGTCACGACTATTGCTCACATCGGGAGGATTGTGTCACGACTATTGCTCACATCGGGAGGATTGTGTCACGACTATTGCTCACGTCTATGTCTTTCTTCCATTTTGAGTTGCACTGATAAGGATACTAGTTTCAGCTTCTCTGTAGGACAATGTGTGTACGAGATGTCCCATTCTGCCGCCTGCTTTAGACAGGTCATCAGCTATCTCTCGTTCCCTGATTTACTCTAAAAAGAAAGAGTTTCTCACCGTGCTGTGATCATTTGAATAGATTTGGTCTAAAATAAGAAAGAGTTTCTCACACCCAATTATAAATTCAGTTACATAATTCTTTAGGTTTGATTTCAAACATATCTTTTACGACGAACCAACACCAAATATGGGTTAAATCATTGTGAACTATTTTGAATTATTGAGAACTAACCATGACGAATTCTCAACATTGTGTAGTACTGACGACCTTTAGTAACGCGTTGCCTATGCGGCATGTCACTTACAGTCAGCTCAGCTAATTCAATTGGACTTTTAAAATTTGCAAACCCAGGGTTTTTGGAGCTTCAAAATGTAAAAAGAACTTCTTCCTTAAGGCCGTTATCCAAGGAACAGTGAAAATAAGTTTTTAGTTAAATATTAAATGCAAGTGTTTGATTATATTTTCAAGACAAAATTATATTTAAAATGCTTTCTTTAAAAAAACAAACTAAATTGAGAACGACCGAAAATGTGTTTAGAACAAGGCGCGGATTTGGTGCTCTTAGTTTCTACTATACATCCGAAGAAGATGGGCCATGCATTCATTTTGTCTAATTATACTGATAATGTTGTGCCTTTATTTTTCATGGCAGAGAAGTATGGATTGTTTACCACAATGTTTATGTTTGTGTTGGAGTTCGCAAGTGAATAAAAGTGTTAAAAAAAAACAACGAAAAATGCGAAGAAGCTGAAGAGAATAAGCGACACGACGAATGTCATCGCCCATTGAAAGTTAACACGTTCAGAAGAGGAAAGGGATGGACCGGGTGAAGTTGGGTAAAACAGATGGTTAGGGGGGGGGGAGGAGGGAATCGGCGAGTTAGGGAAGGGGAATTTAAGACAGGCTTGGGGTGCGGCAAGGGGTAAAACCTTTAATTGTTACATTACTGTTGTTTCTTTCCTATTGTACGGCAGGTGTTCTTATCCTTTTAAGAATGCTGAGCACCGTTTCCATGTAATATTGAGTTCATGAACACTATGCAATCTAATGGGTCTCTTTAAAAAAAAAAAAAACCAATACATTTTTAAAACACACACTGGGTTAATGACATCATCGAGCTTGAAAGCCACTCAGGAGTTCAGTGATATCCAAGAGAAGCCTCTTGTAGCTACACGTAAACAGTCTAGTAGATGTGAATTAGTTAATCGAGATCGAGCTTTGTTCTTGAGCTATTTAATAAGCAAGAAAGCTTTTCCACACAGGTAGGTCGTCCTGAACACAGCCAGACATCTGAGAGAAACACCACAGTATTTGGAACCTTTGTCTATATTCTGCTCCCCAAGATGTTATGAATTTCTCCTTTTCAAACAAATATTTAAGTGCTGAGGAGAACTGGAGATGTATCAATTCAAGTACCCGTTTACTGGCAGCAAATGCGTAACTAACTTTCAGGTTGCCTAAATATAATGGGTGGATAGCAAAATTATTTGTTTGGGTCTGCAAAACAAAGTTTGAATTTAAAAACGGGTCTCATGAAGAGTAGGGGTTCGTGAGCACTTTTTTACTTACATGACGCGAGCACCAAATGTTATTAAAAGAGCACCAGGTTGAAACACCTGTTGTACAGTTTGGTTGATTGCCATATCTTCGACTCGGGTATCGCCAGTATTGTCTTAGTATTAGTTGACCTGTACTTCTACAGTGGCGGATGCCTCTGTGCAGGTCCCAACTCTAGCGTGAGTCTTAATTGATCTGTACTTCTAGAGGCGGATGCCTCTGTGCAGGTCCCCGTTCTAGCATGAATCTTAGTCTTAGTGACCTGTACTTCTAGGGGCGGATGCCTCTGTGCAGGTTCCCGCTCTAGCGTGAATCTTATTATATATTATAGCTATATATATATATATATATATATATATATATATATATATATATATATATATATATAGCTTATATGGCTTATATATATTATATCTTATAGCTTATTACTCCGCTGCGTTTTAACAAGTGCCGTGGGGTGGGGGGGGGGGGGGGGCTGTTAACCGATATACGAGCCCATCTTAATAGCCTAATAGGCACCATCTGTGCTGCTCTCAACAAACCACCTAACTATATCCGGTGTTATGCCATGTCCCACAGTTACTCGCTTTTTACGACAAAGTTCTCTGATGGACAGTGGTGCTATTTTTGTCCTTGTCATACACAAAGACACCAGCGGACAACTCGAGAATGGTAGTATTGTAGTGGAGTGATAGCTTTGATTTGTATATATATAAATATATATCCATCCATCCATACACCCTACCACCCATCCATCCACCCATCCTTCCATCCATCCATCCATCCATCCATCCATCTATCCATCCAACTAACCATCCATAATCCATCGATCCATCCATCGCTAGGAACATGGCAGAGAGAGAGAGAGAGAGCAATCTATGGAAGCAAATATCGCCCTCAAGGCCATTACTGCGAAATACAAAAGAACACTGAACCAAATAACAAGAGACAGTTGAAAAAAAAACCCAGAAAGCCTCAATCTAGATAAAGAAGGGAACAAACTATGGAATTTAGTCAGAGCCATGAATGACGAAACACCATCAAATAAACAAATTACCATCAAGCAGGGTGACAACATGCTTACAGGAAAAAAAAGCAGCAAACGCCTTTATAGAACATTATGCCAGAGCAAACCACATTGATGTCCCTATAGACAGGCATACAGATATAAGTGAAGAATAAAAGAGCCATGACAACATCAAGATTGCACCAGAGGAGCACATGATGGCAAAACTAACGATGAATGAAATGCATGAGGCCATGAGAACTTTAAAGAAAAAGAAATCGCCCGGAAAAGATGGGGTAACAAATGAAATGCTGATGGGGTTGGGCCAAACAGCAAAGAAGAAGTTACTGTCAGTCCTGAACCAAAGCTGGAAAAGGGGAATTGTACCACAGGCATAGAAATATGCTGTACCCGTACCAAAGAAAGAAAAAGATAGAACAGATCCAAATGGATACATGCCTATTAGTCTATTGAGCTGTGTAGGTAAACTGATGGAGCGTATGATAAACACCAGACTTATGTGGCACCTGGAAGAAAAACACATATTAATTCCACAGCAAGCAGGATTTAGGCACCACAGATCAACTGAGGACCAGATCACTCTCATTGCACAGGAAATAGAGGATGCTTACCAAGAGAAAAAGCAAACAGTAGCGGTTTGGGTCGATCTAGAGAAGGCATTTTACAAGGTGTGGAAAGAGGGACTTAAAGTCAAGCTACGAAGAAGTGAAGTATCTGGAAAAATGTACAGATGGATCAGCCACTACCTCGAAAACAGAGCAACCAGAGTTCAAGTACAAGGACAGATGAGCAAAAAGGTGACACTGGAGAAAGGAGTACGCCAAGGGGGAGTACTGTCACGCACACTTTTTCTGGTGTATATAAACATCATAGAGAGCATACCAAGAAGAGTCAACATCTCCATGTTTGCAGCCGATCTGGCTACGTGGACCTCTGAAAAACATATCACCGTAGCAAACAATCGGATGCAGCAGGCCCTAACATAATTGAAGGAGGGGGCGAAATCATGATTGGTCAAAATAAATGAAGAAAAAAAACAACATGTACGATATTCTCGCTTTCAAATAAACCAAAGAACACCAAAATAAGTCTTAACGGCAAATTCCTGCAGCCAAACGACAACCCAAACTACTTGGGCGTCACATTTGATCGGCGCATGACATGACATGGAAAAGTCAGATCGAGAGAAACCGAATGAGAGCCAGACAAAGAATGGCAATCATGAGGAAACTTGCTGGCACAAGCTGGGGAGCAGACGAACGGATACTAAGGAAACTGTACACTGGAAGAGTGAGACCAGTTCTAGAGTATGGCATTGCGGCATGGGCAACAGCAGCAAAGGCGAACTTTGATAAAATTTGCAAACTTCAAAACCAATCCTTGAGAGTTATAACAGGAGGCATGAAGTCAACCCCAATTGTAGAACTTGAAAAGATTACAAATCTGCAATCCATGGCCGACAGAAGAGACTGCAGAGCCCAGCAGCAAGCAGATAAACTAAGAAGACTGACAGACCATCCAATGCATCAGAGACTAAATAGATTTGGAAAAGGGAAACTAAAGCAGAGAAACTTTGCAGAAATAGCCAAAGCAAAGATGAGCGAAGACCCTATGACCACCATAACAACACCAAAGTCCATCCCTACTGTACGCAAACCCACATGGAAGCAGCATATCATTCCGGAGGTGGTAGAAATTATACCAGGTATTGGAAACAAGAACAGCCAGACTGAAAAAGAAAGAAGAGACATAATCCTGAGGTACATAGCGGAAAACTACTCAAGCATGGACTGGACCCATGCATACACCGACGTTTCTGTAACAAACACAACACAGAATGGAGAGTGAGGGGTATTCCTGAGCCTAACACATGATAGAAAAATAACACTGTCAGTGGCAACTGGACAATTCTCAAGCAATTTCAGAGTGGAGGCAGAGTCACTGAAGGCTGCAGTGAAAGCAATGATGACAGGCGAAAGCAATGAAAGCCAGATAGTTCTGTTTACAGATGCCCTGGCCGTGGTTACAGCACTAAAAAGTCAGAAAAATACTGAACTTAATGATTTAAGAGCAGTACTCTGTCAACTATGCCAGCAGTCCGCACCAAAAAGAGTAGTGGTACAGGGAGTTCCATCCCACTGTAACATTCAAGGCAACGAGGAGGTAGAGAGACTGGCAAAAGACGGTGCAAGACTACCACAACTAGATTCTAGTGTGACCTACGAAGAGTCCAAAAGGCTTATTAGGGTCAGATACATTGCCAAATGGGAAACAGAACATACTGACTACACAAAAAAGGATGCCTACTACCAGCTGAACAGAAGAGAGCAGGTCGTGATCTTCAGACTCCGCACATGCCACAACAGACTGAGGTACCATGTATTCAATAAACCTAAGATAGGTGGCACTGACGAATGCACCTGTGGTACAGGGAAAATGACCGCTGAACATCTGCTGCAAAACTGCCCGACATACGAGGACCAGAGAAAGCAGATGTGGCCATCACCAGTGCCAGCACTAGACAAGCACTATGGCAGTGTCGACAGCCTCGGGATGACAGCTGCTTTCTTCGAACAAATTCTAGTTGACTTCTGACATCGTACGAAGAAGAAGAAGAAGATCTATCTATCTATCTATCTATCTATCTATCTATCTATCTATCTATCTATCTATCTATCTATCTATCTATCTATCTATCTATCTATCTATCTATCTATCTATCTATCTATCTATCTATCTATCTATCTATCTATCTATCTATCTATCTATCTATCTATCTATCTATCTATCTATCTATCTATCTATCTAACTATCTATCTATCTATCTATCTTTCTATCTGTCTGTCTGTCTGTCTGTCTGTCTATCTATCTATATATCTGTATGTCTGTCTGTCTGTCTATCTATAAGAAATAATAAATTTGATAAAAATTAGCTCTATTAAGAAACGTTTTTCCACAGTACAGTGAGAGACATACTCGAATTAATGTCATGAAAAAGAAAACAGAATAAGCTTGACAGTTTGCCTTCTATGGCAGATGAGGAATATATTACACAGTCAATTCAAATCATTAAAAAAATTGGATTAAAATAAAAATATGTGTTTCTGCACACTATTCTCGATCCCTAGTTATAACCAACCAGTGAGATCTGAGATCTATTTACTTAGTTTATATTATTATGTGATACTGGTATAATGATTAGCAATTTGGACACACTTAAATATTTCCAGAAGATCGAAACTAACTCAATGATTAACTGACTTTAAAAAAGAACAACAAAAGTAAATTATGACATTTACCTTGTGGGTTCTAGATGCGTATACTGGTGAGGAGACTATAGATGCACTACTCCTCCATGTATGTCGTCAAAGCGACTAAATAAAGTTGTGCTTGGGGCTAGCAGTTTCATAATTTTGAACGAGGTTACTGTAGAATCTGCCCCTTTAAAAAGATACCAACAGCTTTAGCGAAGGATTCATGAAAAGAGCGTCATCTATAATGCAATGTAATTCGTTTCGATATAGTTATAACTTTTCTTTGGTTATTTAGTAGTTCCTTTTTCCACCCTTCTCCTATTTTAACCTTGTCCAATTTTCTCGTTTATCTTGTGTCTTGTCGTTCATTTCTCTTTAAAAACAAATACCATCTTCCATCCTCTGTTTCAATACTTTATTTTTGTAAGTTTGTGTATACCTTCCAGGCATAGTTTTTTAATCTGTCTTTTTATCTGTGTATATTCTTTCGTTTATTTTGTTAACTGTTCCTATTTGCGGCCATTTTAAATTCCTGCTGTGAATTGTTTTTCGATACTGCATTTTTACCTTTTTCTGCGCCGTCTAAAATTGTTATACTCCTAATTTATCATGTTCGTCGATTTTTTTCTATATTTCTTCTTTGTTTCTTTAATGGATTCCTTAGTGTTTTTTTTTATTCCTTATTTTCAATATTTTTCATCCATTTGTAATTTCCTGACTACAAATTTCTTCTTTAAATTTTTTGTAAGATATCTGCTTCTTGTTTCCGTATCTATTCCTTTATTACATTTGTCGTCTTTTTGTGCTCTTCCTTATTTTCTTTTATCCACAATAACCGTTTTTACATCCTTTCTGTACTCCCTTTAAAAATTCCATATTTTACCTTTTATTTGTAATTTGTCTGTGTTTCTATAACATCCCTTCCTATCACTTCTTCCGTTTTATTTCTTCCCTCTATCCATTTTGTCCATGTTCCTCGCACATCCATCCATAATTTTAGAAAGTCGTCGCATAAGAAAATATCATTCACGAAGCAGTTGTTAAAATGTATTTTCCGTCCCGTTCCGGCACACGAAGCTCAGGTTCTCTGAAAACGATAGTTTCGAGGCTGCCAAGTAATTCTGTGCGTTGTTTGAGAGAGATGCAAGTAAACAGAAGTGAAGAGATTTCCAGCTAGTTTCAAGAGGAGCAGGTTTGAAGTAAACGTGTGCAAACAGTGAGATTTTCACCGCTAACCTGAAACGAGGGGCAGGTTTTCTTTGATTCTGCGATATTATTTTCAATTTTACAACCGTTTTGTGCTTGGATAAAAAGGCGTGTGATCAACGATTGAATGTACAGTAGTGACATAGGCAGAAAAAGTCTCTTTTTTTCATTGATAAAATTCATGACTGCTTTTGTTACTGACAAGATTAAGAGTGTTGTGATGTGACTGATATAGTTCACGATTATATTTGTTATAAGATTATAATTTTTGTTTTGTAAATGATCAAATCCATGGCTAGGAGCTGTCACGGACCAATATACTTTTTATTTTGAAAATTGATAGTTCCTGGTCTACGAATTGTTATTGACATATTGACAAGTTGTATTTTGTTACTGATATGATATGGGAATAGCTGTTGTTTCTGACTGGCTAGGGATACGAGTTTTGTGTTGTATCTGACTGATAGGATCCAGAACTAGGAACTGTTACTGACTGGCCAGGATTTCGAGTTTTGTGTTGTATCTGATAGGATTCAGAACTAGGAACTGTTACTGACTGGCCATGATTTCAAGTTTTGTGTTGTATCTGATAGGATTCAGAACTAGGAACTGTTACTGACTGGCCAGGATTTCGAGTTTTGTGTTGTATCTGATAGGATTCAGAACTAGGAACTGTTACTGACTGGCCAGGATTTCGAGTTTTGTGTGGCCAGGATTTCGAGTTGTGTGTTGTATCTGATAGGATCCAGAACTAGGAACTGTTACTGACTGGTCAGAATTACGAGTTGTGTACTGTAACTGTTGTGAAGGTTTCGAGCATGCCAGCTGTTAGGCACGTAGAGAGAATTACAAGTTCTTGAGATTTAGTTGTTACAGGCCTAAACTGACCTGAAAACCTTCTCTTACACATGCTAGAATTCACGATTACTATCTGTCACCGATCAAAATAGTTTGCAACGCTGCGATTGGACAATCTTTCAAATTAGAACTGATTTTTGACTGGGCAGTACCATACATTATGTCTTGTACCTTACATTAATGGTTTTGTGATAAAAACCTCTTAATGAAAGAGACAGTATTACGAGATTTCAGCAGATTCTATCTAGGTTCTTTGCGCGCCAAATACGGCAGAAAAAATAATCTCCAGTTGGAACTGTGTGACGTCACTGTTTTTAGATCGTATGGTGTTGAGGCCCATAGCTGAGCCATGGCCATCTGCAGTCTAAACTACACGGCTATGGTTAAGCCCTCTCGGAGGATTGTTCTTCTGAGTGTTTCCTTGGATCTCCCTCTTTTCCGAACGCCCTTGGAGTCCCTTCGAGTGCTTGCAATGAAAAACGGATGTTGTTAATTCTAAGGACATGTCTGATATATGTCCATCGTTTTTTTCCGGATGATGGTCGACATGTAAAGTTGGCTTGTCTCTGTTCTTATCGAGTCATTGGTTATGAACTGGTCGCAGCGTATATTTAATCATTTTCTTTAACATTTATTTTCAAAGATATTTATTTTGTTTTCCAGCGCTTTTGTTGCCTTCCAGCTTTCACATCCATATGTCAGGGCTGATATTATGATTGTGTTGAATAGTCTGAGCTTGGTATGTTTGCGGAGTGTCGTTGATTTCCAGATGTTTGTGAGCTGATTAAAAGCACACGAGGCTAAAGCAATTCTAGTGAAAATTTATTTCGTGGCATCTTCATCTTGTATCATTTTGCTTCCCAGATATGTGTAGTGTTGGACATTTTGTAGAGATTTCCCCTGTAGCTTGATTTTAACCGTTGCGTTTGTGGAAGCCATGAAATTATCTTTGATGCATTTACTTGTAGTCCTATCTGTTCTGACAATTGGCATAGTCTATCTATATCTTCCTGTGTTTTTTAATTAGTTGTTCTCAGTAGCGCTAGGTCGTCTGCAAAATCAGATTATTACTATATATTAATTACTTAGCTAAAATGACGAGATTTTGAGAACGGCTATCTGCTACTGGTCTAGAAACGATTGTGTAGTTTGTGCCTCTTATTGGTGTGAAGGTTTTGAGAACGGCTTTCTGCTACTGGTCTAGGCGCGATTGAGTGGTTTGTGCCTCTTATTGTTGTGAAGGTTTTGAGAACGGCTTTCTGCTACTGACCTAGACACGATTGGGTGGTTTGTGCCTCTTATTGGTGTGAAGGTTTTGAAGATGGGTAGCTGTTCTTGACAAAATATAAATAGTAGGTTATGTCAATGTTACTGATGTGAAAGTTCTGAAAATTGCTAACTGGTGACCTTGACAGGATTACGAGTTTTGGTATTGTTATTGTGACCATTCTAAGGATCGTGACACTAAAGACAGTGCGAAATGATAGCAACGTATTACAGTGGATGTACAGAAATAAGTTTGTTTTGTAGATTTGTGTGGTCTTATTGACTCATCTTCTTTTCTTCATGAGTGAAGCACTTGTTTATACCGTTCCTAGCGACAATGCAGAGGTTGGCGGCCAGCAGAATAGGTAAGTTTAATTTAGGAAAGAAGTTAGAGTTGCAGAATAAGTAAGTCTAATTTTAAAAAATAACACAATTTTGAGAAATAAGTAAATGCTACTGGTATTCTGGCATACACATCAGGAAGATCGATGTCTGATGCCATGTAGCCAAAATCTGTCCTTTTATTCTGCAATTGCATCTGTTGTTCTCACTGGTTTGTCTTTCTGACTTTAATTTGGCTATTAGTAGTAGGTTTATGACGTGTCTTTTGTGAGGCTGGTAATCGTTAAGTTGTCATTTTGTTTCTAGGTCTTGCTAATGCACTAAAGGTAATTAATAGTTTTATCAGAACCAGCGTGATATTACTAGAACATATTATTGTCATTAAATCAGCACGACATTTTAACATAACTACTTTTCGCAATTGGATAAACGTGATGTTTCAATAGTCTGACTAATAGTAATTTATAACTTAATGTAATAGTAGCATAATATCTATAATTAAGATAAGGTCATACTAAAAGTTCAAGTAGGCGTCATTTTGAAAACATAATTAATAGTAACTGGAATTTTGAAAGGTAAACTTCAATACTAAGCTTTGTCCATACCCTGGGAAAACTTAAGATGACCAGGAACTTGTTCAGATATAGGGGTATCTGATCAATAACATCTGCGTGTACTGTCAGTTGCTGACAGAAAAATATATTAGACATGTGTTCCAACAGTGTCATAATGCTTAAAGTAGAATATCCTAACTGCAGGGTCGTGAACTCTTCGATTGAATAACAAGGTCCAATCACAACTGTTAAATGATGAGAAAGTCATCTTCTTCTTTTGTCGTCTCACTTTCTACCGGGTTGTAGCCCAGTGTCGTGGTGTGTATTTGATTTGTGCTCTCGTGGCCTGAGTAACATTTTCCCCCATTTTATGGCAGATCTCGTATACGCTGTCTATGCACCTTTTACCCAGTTTACCTCTCGCTCTTCTTCTTCTCTTTTTCTTCTAGAAAGCTGCACGAACAATATGGTTTCGTTGCATTCTCACAATGTGGTAAACCAATTCATTCTCTGTTGCTTGATGTACTGTAGGCAGGGAATTGTTCCAACTTTCCCCCGAATACTTATATTTGTGATTATGTCTCTACTAGTGTTGTTAGTGACCTTTCGTAAGCACATTATTTTGCTAGTGTCTAACATTTGTTCCTGGACCTTATTCAATACCCACAGGGTTGGGATGAATCTACTATTTATCATCTGTTATTGCTTGAAGGGAAACTTTGTGTTGTCTTATTAGTGAAGACAGCTAGTAGATGATAGCGTTTGCCCTCTGCACTCTCGTCTCTATTTCTCTGTCGATTCTGCCATCATCGTCATGTTAATGATGGGAAAGTACGTGCGATTAAAATATCCACTAAATATTAACTTTCATGTATATAAAAGGCATTGTTTCTAACTAGGGCAATGAAATTGTTAGGACGTTTATGAATATATGAATATGATGAGCTGTATGGTGGTGGCTTAAAGAGAAAAGAGAAAGACACTTGCATTGAGTATTGTAGCATGTCCATGTAGATTTATGATTTATATTTATAATTTTCTGTAAATCGTTTTTATATTTTCTTTCAGCGGATCGTTTACATACTTGAATTATTTTATAGACCCTTCATGTAGGTGCATTATTCTGTTCACTGTTTATAAACGTTTGCATACCCATAATATCTCTATATACACATGTGTTACTGCAAATAACACTTTTATAATTTCAACGTAGTCTATTCTGCAATATTTTTTACAAAATGCACCAAATTTTTGCATTCTGCTTGCTGTGTTCTGACCTCTTCTGTTAAGAGCCGACGTCACTGTGCTTCGGACAGACCTGTAACTGGTGAGCATCTTTTATCATATGATGCAGGGTGTGGAAACTGAGGTCTTTTTAACTCGATGGTTGTACACACTTGTGCTTGTCCATTTTCATCCACATATCCTTGCTGAACACACATCTGAGTTCAAAATTATGCAGTTCGTTGTTTACTGGTTCATTCATTACCATACCGTTCACTTAGAGATGGTCGTTGATCGACTTCAGAATGCGTTCCCAATCCATATCCAACGTCTCTACTGCAGGTGCCTTCAAGGCGATAATGTCTGTTCTGTCATTCTTGCAGACCCGAGCATGACCAGGGCAGTAAATGCACACATAGCATCATTAGTCACTCTGTTTACTTTTATAGCAAAAAGGAACGAACACGCTCAAAATATAAAATATAATTTATCGCCTTTTTGATTATCAATAAAAGATGCATTTTCCTTTGGAATGCAAAGTCTATAATCTTGTGCATCGTTCTTTAGGATTTAAATACCATTTAAGGTGTAGCTTGCTTAAAACTTTACGCCATCTGCTGTACATTTCCGATACTCTTCGTGGAACGCCACACCTGCAATATTAAAGACGGCTTAGCTCTTTTTAAGAAACTATTAAATAACCTTTTTTCAATTTTGATTTTTTTCTTCAATTGATCCAGACCTTATCTGTCGGTGTGAAATCCGGTCATATAATGATAATGAGAGAATGGACTGCCTTAGTTCAACTAATACCTTACCACACAGTAAAGATGGATAGAGCATAGATTGTCACAGAATAAGTTAACACCAAATAATGGATGAGAGACAATGGATTGCCTTACTTTACATAATATGTTACCATCAAATAGAAATGAAGAGAGAGAATAGATTCTCTAAGTTCACATCAGAATTCACAATCACATAACAGTGAAGAGAGAGAGAGAGGGAGAGAGAGAGAGAGATGGAGAGAGCGCGGATTGTCTTTGTCCACAGCATACCTCACAATGTAATAAGAGTGTACAGAGAGTAGTTTATCTTATCTAAGTTCACATCGTAACTTATAATAATTTAATAGGGGATAGAGAGTAGTTTATCGAAGTTTACATCGTAACGTATAATCATTCATAATGCTAAACTCACCATACCATTAGAACCGAAAGAGAGAAAGAGGGAAGGTGAGAGAAAGATAGAGAAAGATAGAGTGAATTACCTTAGTTCACAGCCAAATTCACCGTTAAAAAAGAGTGGTCAGTCTTAGCTTATAATCTAACTCGCTTACCAACATAAAATTGATACAGGACATTTACTAAGAAACACAAATGGAATACAGGCTTTCTGTGTTCTGTGAGAAAAGCATGTTGTTCTAGAAAAGCGAGAGAATTATATGTTCTATAAGAGTGTCAAAAAGCCATTGATTTTTAAAGAACATTAGACATGTCTTTTAATTTTAAAAACACATTATATCCCAGGTAATTGAAGCGTTGTACGTACTTAAATCACAGAACATGGTCAGTACATGTGCATTAAAGCCAACAAGAACTACAAGAATGATGATTCATATATTTTTGTTAAAAGAAGTTGTTTGGATTTGACATTAACACTGAGAAAATAAAAACTATGCTGCCTTTGAAAAAATGTGGATATATAAAAGAATGGACCACATCGTCTGCAAAGCAAAGAACACAAACAAGAAATCTGGATAAATTGCGACTACAAAGAAAATTGATGAACGAAATCGGGGTTCATTTCAGATATCTTGGCCATGTTAAGAGACATAACGGTCTGGATAGAGTGATAATGGAGTGTATGGTTCCTGGAAAGGAAAAAGGAGGCCGACGAAGGACATTACGGAAAGTCTTCGAATATCTTTGAATGACGCGGGCAGTCTCGCCCTAAACCGAGATGCATACAGAGCTGTCGCGAGGGAGACGATGTTCTGGAAAGATTATATCACATGATGATTGTGAACTCATGATGTGTGGAAACCTAAACATTTTCACAGTGTCATGTCTTCATCAACTCATTCCAGAGGTATTTACAGCTGGTATAGTGAGACGTGTCATGACCCAATTTCTTTTTTCGATGCATAGCTAAAAAAAAATCAGTTATCCAAATATCCAATACCGTAGCATGTTGTAACTGGGGTGAGGAACCCAGGCCTCATGTGGCGAGAGACATGATTTATTGTTACATAAATAGGTATGTTTATGTAACTCGGCGCTGTAAGTAGAATAATAAACTCAGTTTTAAACAATTATTACCGCTGGTAGGCAAAGCTTGTATCAGTACCAGGCAGAAAACACGAGTGTACAAGAGAAATAGAGAGGAAGAACAGAGAAAGGGAGACAGAAACAAAGAGAGAGAGAGAAAGAGAGAGAGAGAGAGAGAGATAATGCAACATCAACAAACATCATCCACAGGGACATGCATTTGATTGCCATGCTTAAACTGTGGTCATAGAGCCTAGGACCCTTGAAGAAATGTTATGTTTTTACATTTAAAACCAAAAGACAAATAGCAAGACAAAAATAGAAAGACAGAAACAAGAACAAATACAGCAGAAGATAATTTAGACAACGTTCACACAATTAGATAAAACAGACGCCCCTGTGGACATTGAGGGGTAAGGCAGGTGACCGAACATCACCGCACGGCTATCGTACGTGGTCGCGGACTTCTGACAACGCTGACACAGACTTCTTAACTTAACGTCTTTATGCTGGTTTAGAAGACCCTGTAGAGTCTGTATACAATCAGTTACATTTACATCACCTTGCTCTGAAAGCTATGCGCATCCAATTTATTCTTAAATGCATTAACTGTCCCTGCCTCCACTACCTCCCCTGGCAATGCATTCCAAGCAGACACCACTCTCTGACTAAAAAAATATTTCCTAATATCTAACCTGTACCTCTCTTTAGTCAGCTTGTAGCTATGCCCTCGTGTTATTGTAGGTGGCTGTGTTTTAAAAAACTTGTTGTAGTCTAATTTATCGATTCCCCTGATCATCTTATAAACCTGTATTAAGTCACCACGAATTCTTCTCTCTTCGAGACACTGTAGGTCGGTTTTTCTGAGTCGTTCCTCATAACCGTAATTCTGGAATCCCACTATCATCTTTGTCGCTCTTTTTTGTATTCTTTCTAGCATGTTTATGTCCCCTCTATGATAAGGACTCCACCCTGTACACAGTACTCCAATCTAGGTCTAACTAAAGCTTTATACAGTTTGACGATCACTTCCTTGCTCCTATGTTTAATATTTCTTTTTATCATACCTAACATTGCATTTGCCTTTTTCACTGCTACCTTAAATTGCTCACTCACATTTCCTGTATAATCTATTATAACCCCTAGATCCCTTTCCTTATCTATCTTTCTAATATTGTTTTCTCCCATTCTGTAATTATGTTCCAAACTGGATCTATCCATGTGGATGACTGTACATTTATCTACATTAAACTCCATTTGCCAGCTTACAGACCATTCTCGACTTGTATCTAAATCAGGCATCAATATATCCACTTCCGATTTAGATGAGACACTACTGCATGGTTTTGTGTCATCAGCAAATTTTGCAATCATGGATCTCAAATCAATGTCCAAATCATTTATATATATCCAGAACAAAATTGGTCCCAAAACCGAGCCCTGTGGCACACCACTTTTCAACTCACTCCACTCAGAGTACTCCTTATTTATGCCCACCCTCTGCCTTCTTCCCGTTAACCAATTTTCAATCCATTTGGCAACTTCCCTACCTATTCCATGTGATTTTAACTTTCGAAATAATCTTTGATGAGGTACTCTATCAAAGGCCTTTGCAAAGTCTAGATAAATAACATCGACTGGCTCCCCATTATCCATGTATTTAGGAACCTCCTCCATGAATTCTAATAGATTTGTTAAGCATGATCTCCCTCTAGTAAACGCATGCTGACTATTTCTAATTAGATAAAATTTGTCTAAATGCATTACAAAGTTTTCTTTGATTATTGACTAACAATTTACAGACTATTTTCGTTAAACTCACCGGTCTATAATTTGCTGGATCTGATTATTTGCCTTTTTTGAATAAGGGGATCACTCTTGCATCTTTCCAATCCCGTGGAACAATCCCTTTTGTAAGTGATTGAGAACATAATATAGCCAATGGTTTTGCTAGTTGGTCTCATACAGCAATTTTGGATGAATACCATCTTGACCTGGACATTTATTCACTTTCAACCCCTCCAATTTAAAAAAAAACACATTTCCTCTGTAATACAGATTAATCTTAATCCCGCTGTATTCATGTCTCTTTGAAAAATATATATATGCTCTGGGATCTCGGAGCAGTCCTCCTTTGTGAAGACTGCCAAAGTACTGATTGAGCAGATTAGCTGCCTCCCTATTCTCACTTATTATTTTCCCTGTACTGACTATGAGAGGGCCTACTTTGTCTTTCGTTCTTTGTTTATTTCTAACATAAGAGAAGAAGCTTTTACTGTCTGTCTTGATCCACTGAGCAATTTTTTTTTCAAAGTCTATTTTTGCTGTTTTATTCGCTTTCTGAGTTATGTTCTGCTTGTCCAAATATTTTACATTTGTTTCTTTTGATTTACCTGCCTCTATATATCTTTTCCATGCTTTATTTTTTGCTCTTCTACATTTCACTACAAATCTAGTTATCCACTTTTTACGCTTGGGGTTTACCTCCCTACATGGAACACATTTCTCTTTTAGCGTTTCTAGAACTGTTTTAAAACTTTCCCACTCCTGTTCAACATCTGTTCCTTCGACAATATCTTTCCAGATTATGTGGTTCGCTGCCTCTTTCATCCTCTTAACATCTGCTTTGGAGTAGTAGTATGTTCGCGTGTTTATGTTTACTTCTTTCCCTGCAATAAGATCCCAACGGATGATTTGATGGTCACTTGAGCCAAACGTTTTATGTCTGGATAGTTGAAATCTCCCATTAATAATAATTTCCCTTCACTTGCCTTTGCTATGCTACTAATCAGCTTCTCATCTTCCTCTTTTTGACTTGATGGACATCTATAGCACACTCCAATCACTGTTTTTTCACCCCCCACTTTCTATTTCTCTCCATACACTTTCATTTTTTTTACCACATGATAAATAATCTTTGATCGTTATATTAACAGAATTTATACAGTATAATAAAACGCCACCTCCCTTAGTCTTGTCTCCCTTTATCCTATCTTTCCTTAACATTGTATATCCCTCAATTTCAAGTTCACTATCTGCAATCTCCTCATATGTCCATGATTCTGTTAAGCCTATTATATCTGGTTTTTCTTCTTCTACATACAGTTCCAATTCTTCTCTTTTATTTACTATGCTTCTCACATTTGCATAGAAACATTTTAGTTTGTAATGTTGTTGGTTTTCCTCTTTTTTGCTTCTGTTTTATCATTTTAGTGTTTGCTTTTCCACTATATATTTCACACTTCCCTGACACAAACTTACCCCTTTGACTACATCCTCTATAGCACCCTATTGTAGGCTGACACAGACTTCTGACAACGCTGACACTGAGCGGAATATCAAAAGATACGGACAAGACTAAGTTAAAATATCCGAGCGAAACATAAAAAATATTAGCCATGATAGAAAAAATTTGGAGTCAGCGGCATGATTGATCGCGTCCTAAATCCCTAGAAGAATGGAACTCGGAGAGAAGGAAATTAATTTTCTCAGATTTCCTTAACACAGCATGTCTGCTAACTCGAAAGAGACATCTCCGAATAGGAACATGGAATATCAATACATTACACTAAGAGGATAAACTGGATAATCTGAACTTGGAAGCAAGAGATGGATATGGGTATTTTGGCGGTAGCCGAAACTTTTTGGAGACAGTGATACACGCGCATAAAGATAATTACATTTGTATCCACTCGGTGATTAGAAAACTGCTAGAAACAGGAGCTATGGTTACTGGACTCAAATAACGACAAAATGATGTTATTGGAAGTCAGAACAAAACCATTTAATATGACATCTTACATACGTATGCACATATCTCGGATTAACCATAGGATGGGATGGAAGAGTACTATTAGGACTTGAGTTATTACGTTGTATAGAGGCCTCAACCGATATTTTAATGGTTCTAGGTGACGTCAATGCTAAGGGGCGGAAAGGGTCATGCACAAAAAGTGTGTGCAATTATGGGCTTGGGTTACGGGATGAAATGGGCCAAAAATGAATCCACTTCTGCCAGGCATACAATTCTCACTGTGTGCAATACTTTTCTTTTAAACAGCATTCTAGGAAACTCCGTACATGTAAAAGTCCAGGCTAGATGACAAGGCGTCAGATTGATTACATTCTGATTTTTAAAAAAGAAATGTTAAAGAAACTAAAACATATCCAGGAACCGTGGTCAATTCAGATCGTAATCATTTCTCTATAAAATTACATGTAAAACTATAGTGCCCAGAGAAAAAGATCACTACGCAAAGTTATGCAGGCATATCGGCATTGCGACAACCGGATTAAAGGGAGACATGCGCTGATGATGTCAACAATAAATATGAATGTTTTATGAGCGAAAGCGTGTACCAATACAGAGAAGAAAACGCTCAAGAGAAAGTAAACAACAAATAGGAATGCCTAAAAATCTAGAACGCTTTCAGCAAAGGCAAACTTACCAGTAAAAGTATTCAGGAAACGTCTAGAGTAGATGGCAGAAGACAGACTGATTAAAATCTCTTTAAGTGAAGACAAAGAACAGACAAAATATGCATAAATAGATAAAGACATTTGTGGGATATTTAGTTCGGCAAAAGGAGGATAGAGAAAAAAAACACAAAAAAAACGCAGAGAAATAGAAGATATGGACAACAAACATAAAGCCAGAACATGCATGAAGAAATACGATACGTCAAAGCAGAAACAAACTTGTAACAGAAGGAAACAGCAGTATAAATGGACGTGGACAGATTACGTTTGATGAGTTTGATATTTAACAGATATGGGCAGA
Source organism: Ariolimax columbianus (assembly GCA_036924085.1). NCBI lineage: Eukaryota > Metazoa > Mollusca > Gastropoda > Stylommatophora > Arionidae > Ariolimax > Ariolimax columbianus. Next base: position 121,562,156 of record JAVGWX010000001.1, on the reverse strand, counting down.
ATATTCCAGTCAACTGTTTTACGATAGCAGAGACAACAAAGCACACATATAAAATAATGAGGGTCCACAAATCCTCAAATCAGAAGTAAACAATTAAAATAAAGCAGCAATGGAAAGCTGCCGGTCCAGACAACTTTACAATGAAAAGGATAAAAAGTTTAGAGGACTTTGGCGCTGATACTAGTACAGACCTGTATTATGCCATGTACACTGCAGGATATTATCCCCCAAAAATTGAAGACATCAGTCGTTATCCTATTGTATAAAAAACAGGAAAATAGACTGTTCAGAGGGTAGCATAATCAAGCTGATGAGTCAATGACCAAGATACTTATCAAAACTATAAAAAATAATTCAATTAAAAGTACAATTCACAGTGAAGTTGGTGAATAACAGTTTAGTTTTCAAAAGAGCAATGAAACTCGTCAAGCAATATTTTGTATAAGAATGTTAGGGGGAAAGTATTTACAAGTACAAACAACGTATTTACGTTTGTTTTTATAGATTAAAGTAAGACATTTGACAGAGACCAATATATAAAACTAACTGAGTATCTTCAAGTGATTTGGACTAGATGAAAAATTTCAGTTCAGTTCAAGGGCCATACCCGCATCGAAGGTCGGCTGCAATGGATCTCCAGTGTACACTATCTCTTGTCGTAAATGCTCTGTTGCCGGCTTTTTCCAGTTCATCTCCTAATGTTATTCTTATACTTAAAATTTTTGTTTGCCTCTTGAACGACTGCTGTCCACATTACCCTTTAGTATGGTGTTCAACAAAGAGGTATGTCTTGTTATATTGCCAAAAAACTTAATTGTCTAACCCTGAGTGGTCATTATTTCTCTTTTCACCCCAACTTTTTCAACATCTTCACATTTGTTTTCTTATCTTTCCAAGAAATGCGACCCAATATTATATATAACCACATTTTGAAGGCTTCAATACCTTTTCCAACTTGTTATTCATTGTCCGTGTTTTATGTGCCATAAAGTTGTGGCGAGTATACTTAACCCCTGACAATTCTCATTTTCAATTTAAGGTTTATCTGTTTCGATATCAGTATGTGTTGCATGTTGCTAAATACCTTTTTGGCCATCCTTTTTTTTTCTTCTGTTTTCTTTATCATAGCTGCCTTCTTCCGTATATAATGTGACCTAGATAAGAGAAACGCTGTACTTGTTCCATTAGACGATCTTTAATTGTTATCTGCATACATACATGGTTTCTTGTCACTTTTCTTAAGTATCGTTGTCATTCTTTCTTTGTGCTTATGTCTAATTCAAACGCTTGACTTATTTTGTATATTGTTGTCACAAGCTCCTGCCATTCTTGCTCAATTATTGCCAACAAAACTGTATAAATCGCATATCTAAGGTTATTCATTGTCACACCTCCAATTGCAAGCCCTGGCATCCCTGCTATCTCTTTGAATATTTGATGTGTATAGATATAAATATCGCCTTTGAAAAACAGCAAATCAAACAGGGGAACGATTTGACATACTTAGGAAGCAGGTTATCAGTAAACGGAAGAATTACGGGGGAATTCCAACAAAGATGCAACAACGCAAATTAGATCATTGGACAGGGGACGGCGTGGCCTAGTGGTTAAGTGACACGGCTCACAACCCAAAGGTGCTGGGTTCGATCCCCATCACAGCACCGGCCGTTACCCCGGGGAAGCAAACCCTTAGAAAATGCAGGAGGAAGCAGACCCTTACATAAAATGCATGCTGAAGTCGGATGCATGGGGCCGACAGGCGCAAAATAAAAACCACAGTGCAACGCACACCGCCTTGGGGAATAGAGAAATAAGGCGAACGCAAAAAAAAAAAAAAAAAAGATCATTGGACAATTAACTCCAATACTTAATTGCAAGCACCTGACAATAGCTACCAAAAAATCTTTATACAACACGATTTTCGTCCCGACACTATGCTATCAATGTCAAAACGGGACACTAACATCAAATAAAAAATGTTACATCGTAACAGCTGAAATGAAATGCCTGCGAAAATTATTGGGCGTAACAAGAAGAGACGTGATCAGAAACGAAGACATTAGAAAACTAGTGAGAACAACACTAGTATTGGACTACATTAAAAGACGGGAACTAAAATGGCTTGGCCACGTAATAAGCCTACCACCACACAGCACCCATCAACAAGCAATGCTTTTTAGATTCAACGGATTCATAGCCAAAGGCAGACCACGAAAAAGGTGGCTTACAGACATATGATGGGCACACAGATGGGCTCGTTTTAGAGATCTCTTCATAGCCTGACACTGAAAGGCACAACATGATACGCGAAAAGAAGTAGATATTAAAAAGACAAGGGAATAATACACATCCCTGTGTTACTCCCCTTTTTTACATCAATACTTGGAGAGCATAACTTTCCTGATTTTACTGTAGCAGTTTGTTCCCAGTACAGTTCACTGAGCAGTATTATATCTTTACCATCTAGACCTATTTCTGGAGACATTTAATTAATGTCTCATGTTGGACTTTGTCAAAAGCTTTCTGGTAGTCTATAAAGCAAATTTAAATGTCATCATGTATTTCCATATTTATGTCACAGTTCTCAAACATAAATGTGCTTTCCTTGATCCATTATACTCTCGAAACCCAAATTGTTCTTCTGAAATTTCTCTCTCTATTTGTCGTCTTATTTTCTCTTGTACGATCTTGAATGATAACAAAGACATTATACTAATTAGTAATTTATATTGGGAACAGGTGGCAGTAATAAGATGGAGATATAATTACTCAGCATATATTGATATATCAAGAAGTGTGAAACAAGGGTGTGTGTTATTACCTTACCTATTTAACATTTACGCAGAGGCAATTTTCAGGAAGATTGAGGGGATGCCAGGACTACATATCAACGGTAGGATAGTTAACAATATCCGTTATGCTGATGATACTGCATTGTTGGCTGAAAGTGAGCAGAAGTTGGTAGAGAGAGAGACAACAACAGAAGTAAGGATTTTGGTTTGGACATTAACTTTAGGAAAACCAAACCATATTAGCAAAATAAATGTGAAGCCTGCAATGAACATAGTGGTAAACGGAGAGATCGTCGAATAGGTAAAAAGTGTCTTGTACCTTAGACAGATCACACCAAATCATGGTAGATTTGAGATTGAAAATTAAACAGAAATAGCCAAAAACACATTTAGCAACTTAACAAATATAATAGTTGTCCATCACAAGTGATGAAGACCACTCTCTTTGTTCAGCCGTGTGATTTGGATTAAAGTGAGGAAGAAACTGCGCCTTTTGTCAACCTCACTCACAGAGCCTAAGCTACCTTTTGCCAGCGGCAAGACATTCATCGAGACGACTGGAGATAGCATAGGATGCAGATTTTGCCTCAGGGTTACCACCGAAGCCTTTCCGTAAACATGTAACCCGCAGGGTAGAAAGGTGGGAAGGCATCTAACGCAGTTTGTCGTGCCTTTTCGATAACCACAAGAGGTCGTAGGGACAACACTCAGCGTGTGAGTGAACCTGGCATCTCTCCCCAGCTATATTCAGCTCATCATAGTAGCATCTAAAATTTCCACACGCCAAATTCGTGAAGGTAAACCGGCAGAACTAACCCGCGAAATACGACACAGGTATAAGCGTAGTGCCATTCAGCCGGCGTCCAGACCAGGATAAACGGATGGAAGAAATCACAAAAACAGAACGAAATAACAAGTCCAGACTGAAAATAACTCCACGTTTCCGTGAACACAAGTGTAAGTCGTCGACTAGTGTGAATTCCAGGCAAATCCGTGGTCTTGCGGCATCCATAATCATCCAAAACAGTAGAGAAATGTAGACTCGCAGCCAGTAATGTAATGCAAATAAGAGTCGCTAGGTGCTATATATAGATAACCCAAATAGATGGACTAACAACAGTTTGTCGGAGTGTACCATCAATACAAGAGACATAGGATGTTGGAGAACCATTGCAGCCAACCTTCGATGCGGAGACGGCACTGGGCACCATTATGATGACGAAACATAAATAAATCGACACTCCCGCAGTACCGAAGGTCAGAAGTCGATAAAAAACACGTAAAGGTCGTTCAGCTATTACCTATACATGTAATGTAATAATTAGACTTATTTGCTTCATTTCACATATTTCTACATCATTTCCGTGAACTTAGCATAAATGCAAAAGTGAGAAATAAGAGAGTATGTATCCACTTCTTCCTGCAGTCATTAAATTATTCACAAATTCACTTCTGAATATATAAGGCCAGTACGCTAGTGGATCTCTCATAAGTCGACATACTCCGGCAACATATTTCCCTGTTTGTTCTCTCCGAATGTGCAAATGTCTGTGCATACTGTCTTTTGGTGAACATCTGGCATCTGAATCTGTAGTGGCTAGTTTGAAGTTTGAATACTGTCACCTAATCCCTTTTTTGATAGTCAGCACAGCATCTGCTATATCAAATGATGACAGCAGAACACTTGTTATACTGTTCAAAATTCACTGGAATGCTAAGAGCTCAATTGCAAGCTCTTTAGCGGTAATCCTTGTCTTAACTGATAAGTTTATCAGTATACTTTAGCAGGTCGGTAGCAATTGTTTTTGTTTACCTGACAGAACAGCAAGCCCGTCTCTGCTCAAATGTGTATTCTATGAGTCTCCAGTTCCTGAAGCCCATTAAACTATACTGCTTCTATAATGCTGACTTAGTCGTTCACCCTGTACCAATAAGTGTAGACGTTTTAATAAGTTGAATTAAGTAGTTATCCTTGTACCAAACAGCGTAGACGTCTTCATGTGTTGAATTAAGTAGCTTTCCCTGTACCAAACAGTGAAGACGTTTTCACATGTTGAATTAAGTAGCTTTTCCTGTACTAAACAGTGTAGACGTCTTCATATGTTGGACTTAGTAGCTATCTATGAACCAAACAGTGTAGACTTCATATGTATTTTATGACGTAGTATCTGGAGGATGGTACAGGACACAATGCCAACCGCCCTCTCCCTTTCATCTCCCCTCAGTCTCCTTTTACTACAGGTCTAGGAAATTGCTCTGCCATTTCTTCTTCATTTTCTTCTTCTTCCTGTTATTTTTCTTCATTTTTTTCTTCTTTTTCTCTACTTCTTCTCGTGATCGATTTGATGACTACACAGTCAGACGAATTCTCTTGAAGAACCAAGTCGTTGTTTGGTTTTTTATTTCCAGTAGCTCCGTGCAGTTTTAAGATATGTGTTGAATTGTAGCGCCAATTTCATCAACCGGCCGAACATAGCACTGTTCTGAAAACGGGCTCGAGGAAACAGTCCCGTAAAACATGCTTAAGAAGACAGTCTTGTAAAACATGCTTAAGAAGACAGTCTTGTAAAACATGCTTAAGACAGTCTTGTAAAACATGCTTAAGAAGACAGTCTTGTAAAACATGCTTAAGAAGACAGTCTTGTAAAACATGCTTAAGACAGTCTTGTAAAACATGCTTAAGACAGTCTTGTAAAACATGCTTAAGACAGTCTTGTAAAACATGCTTAAGACAGTCTTGTAAAACATGCTTAAGACAGTCTTGTAAAACATGCTTAAGACAGTCTTGTAAAACATGCTTAAGACAGTCTTGTAAAACATGCTTAAGAAGACAGTCTTGTAAAACATGCTTAAGAAGACAGTCTTGTAAAACATGCTTAAGAAGACAGTCTTGTAAAACATGCTTAAGAAGACAGTCTTGTAAAACATGCTTAAGAAGACATTCCTGTAAAACATGCTTAAGAAGACAGTCTTGTAAAACATGCTTACGAAGACAGTCTTGTAAAACATGCTTAAGAAGACAGTCTTGTAAAACATGCTTAAGAAGACAGTCTTGTAAAACATGCTTAAGAAGACAGTCTTGTAAAACATGCTTAAGAAGACATTCCTGTAAAACATGCTTAAGAAGACAGTCTTGTAAAACATGCTTACGAAGACAGTCTTGTAAAACATGCTTAAGAAGACAGTCTTGTAAAACATGCTTAAGAAGACAGTCTTGTAAAACATGCTTAAGAAGACAGTTCTATAAAACATGGGCTTGCGACTCTGGGAACAAACGTTTTTTGAATGCGTCAAATCCCGTCTCGACACTAGGTCGACAAAGGAAACGGGGGATTTAAATGCAAAACTTTGTCTGTTACAAGGGGTGGGGGGGGGGGGGAGGGGAGGGTTGTTCGGAGCTGAGGTGGGGTTTGCAGCTGGCCACTACCTGGCGTTCCGAATTAGCGTAGTTGGGGAGGTGGAGGGGGAGGGAGTTTGTGACAGTCAGATGCCGCCACGACCAGCTATGACATTTAGATTTAATCCAATAACAATTAGTTGGGGGTAGTTCCAAATTAGAGTGATAGCTAAGTCAGACAACAGAAGACCATTGGGCATCCTTATTATTACTTGAGACTATAAAATACTCTGCAAAGATGAACTCAAACGGACTGTCTAGGGGAGTGACTGAGAGGCTGTCAGGAGTCTGTGAGTGTGTAAGTTTTCAGGGTGAATGGATCAGCACACACCTTGAGTTTTGGCCAATCGCTCTATATGTGTTTATGTTGGACACCAAGTGGACAGTAAGAAATCTGAATGTGTGTCGTATGTGTAGAACACTTGGTGAACCGATTGTATGTGAATGCACAGATCGACTGAGTACGTGATTACAAGTGAGTACGTGCTCCAACTATAACTAACGTGATCTAATTACATATGAATGCACAGATCGCCGGAGCATACGTGAACCGATTGTGTGTGAATGAACAGATCACCTGATTGAAGGTGATCTGATTATATGTGAATGCACAGAACGACTGAGTACGCAAACCGATTGTGAGTACGTGTTGATGATTGTGTGTTTGGTGTGCAGATAAAGGAGAGTAGCGGCAAGAATCTGGGTTATATAGTTTGGGGGAACAACAAAAGCTAGTGCTTAAAAACTTCCTATGTAGTTCAATATATATATATATACATATAATGATCATTTAGTTTAGATGTGCTTTGTTCTTTGTGTTAATATTGTTTTGTTGATATGCATGATAATAAATGATAATGTTATTTTTCTATTTAGGATAGCGGTTACTGTGTTTTACTGTGTGAAGTCCTTCCGCGGTGTGGATACTTGGTGTAACTGTTTGGATAAGTAAACTACTCCGATAAACCTAGACTTTACCACATATTTTATTTTGGTCCGGGTGACCAGAATATCTTTGATAGGATAAGTATTACGCAACGGCTAAACGCCTTACGCTGCCGCAATCAGCCCAGTCCAAGTACCAACCGCACATCGAATGTCGGCTAGTTAATTCAGTGTCGTCTCCAAATGTTGACTGTTATGAACCTCCTACGCCTTCTGTCACTTACCTGGATGGTACAAAATGTCAGGCGTTTCCGTGTCCATATCTTGATGTTATCGTTCTACTTATAGCACTACTTACCTCTGATACGGATTGCCGGCCAACTTTATTTTCACTATTGTTCTCAATGAGGTGTTATTTTCTTTAATATAACCAAACTATCTTAACTGTCTCACTGATTTTGTTCTTACATTCTATTTGCATTCCTAATTTTTCAAAGACTTTCTTATGTATTTTCTAATCTTTCACCAAATGTTCCGCATTCTTCTATATATCTGCATTTTCAAATTTATCAGTTCTGTTCTACAAATATGTTTTTTACTGTCCATATTTCTACGTCATAGAGAAATCGCGAGAATACATAACACCTGATCCCTCGTGTTTTTGAAATTTGTAAGTTTCTTGTTTGGATGTGAAATATGTTAGTTGAAACAGATTTGGCAATCCCTATTCTTATCTGTTTTTTTTTCTTTCGCATCTTTCATCCTTCGTTATTAAAATTTTCTAAATACGAGAAGCTATCTCATGATATAGTGTTTGGTTGGTTTTTTTCACAGAGTAAATGTCGAGTCTACTTTATTTAAATATCATCATTGTTTTTTTTCAGTGTTAATATCCAATTCATATACCTGACTTGTTTCATTAATTGAATCACTAATTCTTGTAACTTAAAATCTGAACAAGATAACGGTAACACAGTCATGTGTGTTCGTACCTTTGGATGTAAAAGTAAAGTAAACCATAACATTATTTACGTAGGGGTGTGAGGTGTTAGCGATCTCACATTTCAAAGGCTCGGCTATATGAGGGCGGTAGCCATCTCCTGTCCCTCGCCGCTTTTACTTTCCGCTTTTACTTTTTACTGAACCGGTACCCGTTTAAGGCTGGATAGATCCGGGATCTGCACATCACTCAGATGCGAAGCCAGCTGGCTAACCACAGCGCTACGCGGCTCTCTTTAGGTGCCACAAATACAAATTAGAACTATATATGTCCAAATTATGACCGACTTTAAACAGAACACATATGAACTTATGTACATCCTTATGCTCCGTCGGGGATGTTTTTGATTTAGAGGTTGTCCTGAATTATCTGAGTGGTAGAACAAAAGTGAGAACTGGCAGACTTCAGGAAAGGCAACTCAACCAATGACCACTTCCTTACAATCAGCCAGCTGATGAAGAGAACGCGGGAAGTTCGTATGACCCTGTGCATTGTGTTTGTAGACTACGAACCGATCTGTGATAGCGTATGTGTCTATGTATGAATGTATGTATGCATGTATGTATGTATATATATATGTATGTATGTTGTTGTTCGTCCAACGCGAGTGATGAGGACATTTACTTTTTTCGCCTAACCAGTCCTTCCAGTCGAGTATTCTGTAAATGGGGGTTGTTGATGGGTGCGGAGATGGCTGACGAGTCCGATTTTGGAATGTGCACACTCACAGGCAGTGAAAGAATGGAAAGTTCGCTACGCGAGACGGTGATCATGATTGTCAGCAAATGCATGTACCTCACCCGCTTTATTGCTCAGCCAGAAGTCCCGCAGCTTAAGCAGCTTTTTGACTGTAGTTTAGCTTGTCAGCGGACTAACGCTCTCCACTTTGCCGCTCACATGGCGTCACAGGACTCGACTGTGTTAGTGCTAGATAAATGAAAAGAGAATGACTTGCGCAATTAATTTGATTAATTAAAGTGAGGAAGGGTTGCGCAGTTTGTCGATCTCACTCTCTCGCCCGAATTCAACTTTAACCAGTGGCAAGACAGGTCAGAACGACTGGATATGAACTAGGGGCAGTGGACGGCCACGGCTGCCTCGCCGTGTTCTGTGCGGTCCACACCGCTCAGTATGTATGTATGTATGAATATATGTATGTATGTATGTATGTATGTATGTTTGTGTGTGTGCGTGCGTCCGTGCTTACGTGCGGGCGGTCGGGCGTGCGTGCGGTCGGTCGGGCGGGCGTGCGTGCATGTGTGTGTATGTGTGTGCGTGTGTGCGTGCGTGCGTGCGTGCGTATGTAAGTATGATGTATGTATGTATATATGGGGGTAGCTGTAGTCAAGAGGTTAAGGCACTAGCCTCTCACAGTGATGAACGGAAATGGTGGACGATCTAACCCCGCACGTTTCAAGCCATTCCTTGTGTGTGTGTGAATGTATGTATATATATGACTGTGTATGTATGATTGTGTATGTTTGCATGTAGGTGTGTGTGTGTGTTTGTGTGTGTGTGTGTGTGTGTGTGCGTGTATTGTGGTGTGTTAGCAATGCCGAACATAATGATGATTATGATTCTAACACACTGCCTTTCTACAATTCGGTATTTGAAGCTTTTTAAATAATACATTTCTCAAGTCATGTCCATAAATTTGGCCAGATCAATAGTTCAGATTAGCCAACCCCGTAACAAAAGTTGTCATTTCAAGAAAGCTTGTACTCTTATTTTCCCGGGCAGTGTTTTAGAGGGGACATTATCCCATAACATGAGAATACAAATGCATGAATTATTCAACATTTATTTTTTCTGCTTATGTTATATGATCGTTTTTGCATATCCGCTTAATAATCTGCAACTATGGTGACCTTCTTGGCGTATTTTTCTATCTACCCTTTTATATTTTTGCATTGAGATATTGCATCTTCCATTTGTCCATTGCAAAACAACAGTCTGTCAGTTTATATGCAAAGCAACAAGCCCGACACGTACGAGTAGATCTCAATCTAAACCATCATCTGTTAAATAACTGGTTATCTGCGCGTGGCAGATTGGTCAATGTTTCATTTCTGCATGACGCCATGAAACAGACTATTTATGTGATCACGTATCATTAGAAACCTCCCTACACGTGTACAGTCACCAGTTTAAAATGTGAATTGTCGTTCCGTTTCTTGTAAGATCATTTCGTGAATTGTTTTCATTGCAATTTCTCAAAGGATAATTTGTTGGGCTTGTTGTTAACATCAATGCCTGTGTTTGGAAATGCATGGACAGTGTTACTCAAAATAATTTTCTATTAGATGTTTCAAGATGGATGTTTCACATTTTGGATAGAAAAGTCCGAGATAATTTTAAAATGGTGAATGCAACAACAAACAATAAACAAATTAAGCTGCAGAAAAATTAACACAACTAGCAATACACCGTTTATAATGACGAAAAATAACAGCTCTTACAATACAATTTTTTTTGTTAGTACGTGAATTGTTTTCAAAGAATCTTCCATGAAAAGTATGACAACATATTGCTCTGTCAAATATGCAGTGCATAAAAATTAAGATCTGAAATTGAGAAATCAAATTAACGTTTTCAATAACTTTTTTTTCGAATAAAATTTTTAAAAGTAAAACTTTTTTATTTTACAATTTTGAATTTTAAAAAAAAATAAGGTATCCGGATTCGAACCCCCGCTTCGTGAATTTTAAAATAACCCTTCTTTATCTCACGAGTTATGAGTTCTGAACATTTTACAATATATTTTGTGAAAGTGCATGAAAATTTGCTCACATAATGTTTAATACATACATTTTGTTATGTCTTCTGCAATGCGTTCATCACTCCAGTGGCGTAAATGACAGGTGATGTCAAGATTTCGCCTTTGTCGACAGTTATATCTACTGGTTTCTGGGAAGAATGGTGCTGAAATATCTGTGAAGAAATGTTCGTCCGACGGAAACTTTAACATAATCGGAACAGACTTTTCAAGTCAATTAAAAACCCCCACTTTATTTAATTGTAAATGACGTTTAAGATGTCAATGTGACATTATTGTCAGCACATAGCATATTTAATTTCTATTTTGAAATTGCGACCTACGTTTGTTTTCTGTTTCGGTAAATTGATTAACAAACAGTGGGCACAAGACGGAATTAACAAATTAATCAGCTACTCAGAGCTTAGAGATTCAGTTTTGTCTAAAAATTAGGAACCGTTTAAACGAATCAAAATAATGTATGTGCAGGATGTCATACAAGAAATCAGATAACTCTGGTTATTACAGTGATGGTGAGATATTACACTGGACAATAAATGTTGGCTCTGTGTATGTGAGATTTAACCAAGTTACCTTTATGTTGCATAGGTTGCTGAAAATAAATATGGCTGTTAAAACACCAGATGAGCTATAGTTTTTTAAATATTTATTTACATACTCAACGAAAGTCCACATAGCGTAAATCATTCAGGAAGACGCCACTTTGCTGTCGTTTGTATTGAGCTTCTGGAGCATGTCTCGCAACCATCCAACAAAAATGAACAATTACTGCATTACATTTCTGTTTGCTATCTCTTTTCGAGGGTAGAGATGTCCTTATGAAACCGTTTCCTGTGCTCATCACGAACATACAGTTAACCTTGAAGTATTATCCGATAAGAAAGTAGGAAGTGTAATTTAAACGACATATTGCTGCTTAGATGTCTTTTTGGGGGGTTTTGACTAAATAAATATTCAGTTAAAAAAAAAAAAATTACTGCTAGTCTTTCCTGATGCAACTACTTCGCACCATAATATAGATAAATATAGCGTTTATCATCACTATAACCACTGTCAGACTCTTCTATTTCTGAATGACTGTAGCAAGTTCTCAAAAACAGCTCTATCTTTTTGTTCTGCACTGTATCTGTTTCGTCGGGTGCTCGAAGTAGAAGCAAGGCAAGGGGGCATTAGTAAATATCCCACTTTAATTGAAATAATCAAAACGTTTATGACACAGAACACGCTCGTTTTGGTAAAATTAGTTATGAGAACTATTCTAGTCCTGATCAGTAAAGTGTCGGGTCACAACTAAACCTTAAACGCCGTTGTGCAAAACAAAAAAAACGTATCCACTTCAGTGGCTAACGGTTCTGTAGAGTTTGTCAGAGAGCTAAAGGTCACGAAAGAGCTAGTCTCACTCAGTACTGAAAGGGGTTTCTAGAAACTCGTGGTAATTGTCAGGCTCGTTGTTTCTTTGACACTTGAAGCCTATTGATAGAAAGCGTCCCAATCCTGCCGTAGTTCGGAAGACTGAACTATTCTGCAGAGTGATCAAAAGCGCATAGGGGTCTTCCACATACGTAACCAGAGGGGCTTCTTGCGGTTCAGTGGTATGACCGAGTCTAAAAAGCCGAAGCCACCAGACGGACAGCCCTCGAACGCACATTTACAATGCTAGACCGCCGCCATTTGGTAATATTGTAATATGTGACACGCCTTACTGAAGACGTCCCCGCTCACAAGCTTTTAATAGTGGATCAGGGACATCAAGGATGGTGAACAACCCTCTCCGTCATGACCTCACACCGCGGCGTCATCGTACAACCTGGTTAGATAAAATCGAAACGAGATCTAATTGCAGCCTGGAACTCAGCCACTCATTATGTTCATAGACACATGACGGCAGGCGCACTTGTCATCAAAGTGGACTACCTACCTACCTACCTACCTACCTACCTACCTACCTACCTTCCTAGATACCTACATACCTACCTACCTATCTATCTATCTATCTATCTATCTATCTATCTATCTATCTATCTATCTATCTATCTACTTACCTACCTACCAACCTACCTACATAATACCTGCCTAATTACCTTCCAACCAAACTACCTATCTTACCTACCTCTAAAAAAATGTTCCATTCACTCACTGTAATGTTATGTGACTGTGCTGACTCTTCGATAGGCACGACATGATGATCTCTTGATGTAGATACGTTAACAGGGGACGGATGTTCACTGGTTTTATGTTTTTCTCCATCATCCCGAATATAACAATGGAGGGAGTCAGGTGAAGAAATAATCGGATAGATCAAGAGCCGATGTTTTTCTACTTACAAATACATTATCAAATTGTAGGAGTCACGCGAAACAGCAATCACTAAGATGTTTTGTTGATTCCCTCTTCAACTTTGAAACTGCACAACTCAGTGATGGGCCTTATCGCTTCAACCAGCACCGCAGATTTGTTGGACTGGTTTGACAGCATATGTGTAGGACCCAATACCAGTCCTGGTCACCGACCGCAAAATCAAATTAAAGAATGTACGATTTATTTATCATCGGTGTAATGGGCTGGCTAACTTTGAAAAAGCAAAGAAATTTGTCAACAAATATAAATAAACAATCCTCACTGCTCACACATTCATGAGACATCTTGAATTACACGTCATCATTCACATAATTTACAACGCAGATGATGACAAGAAGAAATGTGGCTACAATAACTACTACAGACTGCGTTATTAAAATACTGGACTGCAGGTGCAGTCAATTTGTTCCCAACGAAATCACCCCACCTTCACGTCCAAATCCTGAAAACTAGATCTAATTCGCAATTTTTAAGTTCACATTCGCGATAAGCATGTCCAAATTAGTTTTGTAAAAACTTTGTTTTTGTCTAAGATACATTCTGGCTGTTGTCTTGCGAATGATTAAAATTTTAAAAAAAACTAATTACTCCTGCATCGAAGGTGATGAAAACAAGAAAAGTAGATCAAAAAAAGGGCGAAGGAGAATATTACACAATTAAGATGCATATCTAGAGCCTCTCTCTTTTTCTTTCTTTCTTTCTTTCTTTCTTTCTTTCTTTCTTTCTTTCTGTCTTTCTTTCTCTCTATCTCTTTTCTCTATGTATTTTTCTTTATGTTGATATAAATACATAAGGACAAGAGGATGGTTACAAAAAAGATCACAACAGTATAAAATGTGAAAGGGATAGGAGAACAGAATTGCAAAAACAAAAAGAAGAATGCAGTCCTGGTACAAAACCACATGGCTAACTTAAGAAGACATTCACCAGAATAAACCATCAAAATGCAACGTGCATTACACTTCAAGGCTAAGCACACTAAAAACACAGCCAATATACAACAGTTAGTATAAATCATTTTTAAAGAATGCGAACATTACTAGAAACGAGTTAGGAGACCTACAACGAGGAGGAGAATAAACAGCTAAAATAAAGAGTTATTGTTCTCGCTATGGCTGCCTAGTGTAAAAGTGCCATTGTTGAAGAATCAGAGCGCATGTAAGTGACTTTTATTTGTTTCAGAAGAATTTTGAGAGCCGCCAAATTACAGATGTTTAGCGTTTCTAAAATTGTGTATGTATGCTATTACGAGCAACTGGAATTTTATTGAAATTGGCTGGTACAGTTATGTTATTAAATACATTCTTTTTCTTCTTCTTCTTCTTCTTCTTCTTCTTCTTCTTCTTCTTCTTCTTCTTCTTCTTCTTCTTCTTCTTCTTCTTCTTCTTCTTTGTTTTTCTCAAACTCCCGCTACTAAGCCCTGAAATAGGATTTGCAAGTAGCAGGATGTAGTCCGGAGAACGGGATACGTTGTTTCGTAGTTTACACATTGACTGCGATATTTGCACCTCTCGATCCGACATATCCTACTTCAGCATGCATTTTTTGAGTATTGGATTATACTTCTCTCTTCGATCCCTTCACTTTAGCTAGTCTGTCCTGAAGCACGCTGTTATCCAGGATTACTAAGTGGAGGTGGAGAAGGGCCTTGGCAGCTCTGGTTCGCTAATCCTGACGCTAGCAGGCAGCTGTGGCTCGCTGACCACTATAGCCCGTGCGGTGCTCAGCATCTTGATCCCATAAATACATACAAATATAGGAATATGGATGCAGAATAACAGGAAGGTTTTTTTGTTTGACAGAAATATATCAACATACTTGCAGACAGATACATTGGTAAATGGATGGAAGGATAGACGGATGTAGGCAGCCATATACAACGGTCATTTTGTTAGGCATGTATAGTGGTGGATGGGAAAAAAAAAAGGACGGATGAATGGATGGTGGAACTGATGTATGCTGGAATGGATGGATGGGTTGATGGTAAGATGAAGGGATTAATGGGTGAATAGATAGATGTATACATGGATACATGAATCAATTGACGAATGTATGAATGGATAGGTGTGTGTATGGATATGTGTATGGATAGATAGGTGAATGAAAGGGTGGATGGATAAAAGCAAGTATGGATGAATGTGTGGATTGACTGATGAATGGATGGAGTGACTGATGGATGGATTGATGTATAGATGGATATGCATATGAATCGATGCAACTGCGGATTGACTGATAAATGGATAGATGTTGATAACTGGGTGGATGGATTGAAGGACGGCAGTATGTGTGGATTGATTGGTTGAATAAAGATTGTGGCATATTTGATCAAGAGAGAGAGAAAGAGAAAGATAGAGAGGGAGAAAGAGGAAGAGATAGAGAGAAAGAGAAAGAGAGAGAGAGGGAAAAAGAGAAAGAGAGAGAAAGACAGAGAAAGTGAGAGAGGGAGAATGAGAAAGAGAGAGAAAGAGAAAGTGAGGGAAGGAGAAAGAGAAAGGGAAAGAGAGAAAGAGAAAGAGAGATTGAGAAAGAGAGAGAGAGAGTGAGAGAGCAAAAGAAAGATAGCGAGAACGTGCCTTAAAGTCGTGACTACATCAAACACTGACTAGTGGACATATCTATCGAGGAGTATCTCTTCAGTTTGATTGTTCTGTCTTAACATCAAATTCTTCAACTGTCATTTACAGACCAGCTGTGGACACACTGCCATATCACAAGACTGACGGAATGGTGTTGAACGTGGAGGCTTGGAGATAGTTGAGGGGGGTGGGGGAGATCGGGGAGGGGGTTGGGGGGGGGGGGAATCTACCAATATCTATTGATCGTCTTCTGTACTGTAGCACTTAAAGAAACTATGGACTGTGGAAAAGCAGATATTCAGTGAAATGACGCTTACAATACCATTTTTGTGTGTTGCAAGTGCATTTCTATTGTAATGCATATTTACCCATTCTTTTTTGTAACTCTTTGTCTCTCTGTGCTTACTCCCCCCCCCCCCCTCTCTATCTCTATCTCCCTCGCTCTAGCATTTTATACTAGTGTTAAAATCCTCATATGTTCATCTATTTAGTTCTTATTTCTCTGGATTTTTTTACCCCCTACGTTCTCACTTTCTCTTCTCCGGTCTCTCTGTGTATGTCTCTCTGTGTCTGTCTCTCTGTGTCTGCCTTCATGTGTCTACCCGTCTTCAGTGATGTCTGAGTGTAGATTAATGCGATCTTTGAGCAGCCTGAGATGGCTCTTCGGGTTGTATATCCATCTGGATAGGTCTGCAGCTATGGTCTCCCAAGATATCGGATCAATATCCAATATCCAGTAACCTTCTCTCGCTTGCATACGTCTTTCAACCTCAGCTGCGTTGAGCCAGCTGTCCATAGATAATGTCTTTGGAAACGCGACCATCTTCCATGCGACGAACATGACTAAACCATCGCAGTCTTCGTTAGCCAAGGAGGGTGTGCATACATGGAAGACAGATGCGAGAATATACCTCTGCATTTGTCAGCACATCTTTCCAAGAGGCGTCAAGGATGGATCTAAGGCACCGTAAGTGAAAGGTGTTGAGACTAAGCTCTCGTTTGCTATAGGTTCTCCACGATTCGCTACACTATAGAAGCGTACCGACGACAAAGGCATTGTAGACCATGGCCTTGGTCTTGGTAGCCATTTTGCCAATGCGATTGTCTATTTCGGTGTCTAGAAAGAGCTTGTCAATGATTACAGACCACAGATAGGTGATCTGGTCCACAGTTGCCATTTCGTAGTTGTCGATAGTGATGGTTTCCACGTCTTGTTCCAGCACATTTGTTTTATTCAGGTTTATTGTGAGGCCGAAACTATTGCATGCCTGGGATAAGCGATCTCTCAATCTCTGGAGTTCATGCTGATTGTGAGGGACAATTAAAGCGTCATCGCCAAATAACAAGTCCCTGACAGTAACTTCCCTGATCTTGGTTTTAGCTTTGAGTCTCGCAATTAAACAGACAGTCATCCGATCTAGTGTGAAGTCAAAGCTCTGCTGTTGTATTACCAAATGCGTGCTTCAGTAACAGCGCAAAGGAGATTCCGAACAGTGTGGGGGCCAGGACGCAGCCTTCTTTTAACACCACATGAAATACTGAATGCCTGTAGTACCGTCGAATAAATGTCTCTCTAAAATATCGATATAGCTCGAATGTAGTGCGAGTCCTTCTCATCATCATGTAGCATGTCTCTTGTAGAACTTCGCTCCCATCACAGTCTGTCTTAAAGAAACTCGTTCCCGTGGCAGAACTCCAGCCTCCGCCACAGTCATACTCAGGCATTCCTGGATATCTTGGAGCCATCGTCTTCTTGGTCTACCCCTTCCGCTTTTGCCTGGCACCATATCTTCCATCACTGTTCTCTCGAGCCCGTTGTGTCTCTTGATGTAACCAAAGTGTTTGCATTTTTTAGCCAAAATAAAATTGATAAACCAGTTCTCCTCTTATGCTCAACTCTTGCCGAATGTCTACATTTGTTTTTTTTCTCTGTCTATGGTATTCTGATGATCTTGCTGTAACACTTTGACTCGAAGAATTCGATTCTTTGTCTGGAAGTTTTGGTAATTGTCCATGATTCGCAGCCATAAGCTGCCACAGGAAAAACACACGCTCTCAAGACTTTTACTTTGATCATTTTGTTGGTACTCTGCCATAATTTCTCCAGGGTTTTCAGTCTCTGCATTGCCATGGCTAGTCTTCGTCTGATTTCTTTCGAGCAGTCGCTATTTTTGTCAATTCTGGAGCTCAGATATTCAAAATGTGTGACCTGATCTATTTCCTCACCACCCACTGTAAATTCATGCTGACATTGTGTTTTGTCGGTGGTCAGTATCTTTGTTTTATTTATGTCTATAAACAGGTTGTGATCTTTACTATGTCCATGTATGGCTGAAAGTATCTGCTCTGGCCCTTCTGCACTTCTGGATAGTATCACTGTGTTATCTGCGTATCGTAACTCTGGAATCTCGTATCCACCAATCGTAAATGGGTCGAAACTTTCAATGTTCTCATCTTCTCGTACATTTCTCATTATAAATTCCGCATATATGTTGTATAGATAAGGTGAGAGGATACATCCCTATCTTACTCCCTTTTGAACTGCAAACCAATCTGATGTTTGCCGAGATACTCGGACAGCTGCTTGTTGACCTTGGTGTAATGTTTCAATGAGATATATAATATGCAAAGGAAACCCCATTTCCTTCATGATTCTCCACAGATTTTGATTTTACCGTATCGAAGGCCTTGGTGTAATCAATGAAATATGTGTACAGGTCTACATTAAACTATCTGCATTTTTCGTAGATATTCCTCATATTGAATATGTGGTCCATGCATATGTTACGTTTCTGGCAGGACGTGACGACCCTGAGACACAGTCACACTGGACTGCCTCTCTTCCGGGATAGTACAAACTAGTACATAGTCCATCATATCATATCATTGCCATTCCTATAAACACGAGTGGGGAAGACTCGATAGTCCTGCAAGACAACTTTCCTAAGAGAGACAACTCTGACCAAAAACAACTGCTGCCTTGCAGATAGGCTGGGGACAGCCAAAGGCTAAGGAGGGCATCCCTACAGAAACGCCTGTTGAAATCGGATGCACTGAGCCACAGGCTTAACAAAATAAAACAGTGCAACGTAAATCACAGTATGATGGCAGTACAACCTATCCGAAAAACGTATGGCGCTCATCCTGCAGAGTCCCGCCAGGCAGCGATAGTGCCGGGCCTCACGCCTCGAAGGGGCCCACCCTTGACTACTGGTGGTCACCCTCGAAAATCTTTGGGGCTACCCTCTAAGAAACTTGATTGTCTCGCTAAGGGAATTGACGGAAGGGCACCACCAGGTGTGGAATCTGCGGCTTAATTTGACTGAACACGCCAATACTGTAGAACAACTGACAAATCGAGAGCACTGCCGTTTGGGTCTAATAATGAACGTACGCTGGTATTAGACTCACGGATGACAAGTCAGCTCCCAAACACTCAAATGAAAGAACGCTACGGAAATCGTGTCTTAACTCTGCAGAAACCGCAGATTTCAAATACCTGGTCATTGACAAACAAAAGCCCTCAATAAATTCGTCTGACCAAATAGTGAACGGGTGCTGGAAATAGATCATCTGAAGACAGGTCAGTTTTACCCTACAAATGACAGGGCGTTGCTACGGAAAACCAGCTCAAATCGAGAGGAGCCGCAGACACTTTGGTTCACGTACCAGGCTGATAAGCCAAGGGCGCGAGGCTACCATGTGGGGGATTACGGCCGAACCCTTGTAAGCCGCAATCCCGCCCAAAATCTCAGCACCACTGCAATGGGAGGCTCCTACATGCTCGGGACCTGGGGCTTGCGCCCCAGCCCTATCAGGTAGAGCCACAGTAAGAGGTCCTTGCCGCCCGCAAATCAAAGCGGGCGGACAAACTGCTTGATACTCACCCTATACGGCGATGGGGTGCGAAAAACACCAACCAAAGACTTAGAACCTGGTCGGGGTGTCGAAAACAGTAGAGCAGCCACCACACTGTGAACTGTCAAGACTCAACCACTGACCATGAGAGTTGTCCGCACACCAGGCGATCAACATCTCTGTGACATTACCAGGCTTGTCCTCTGGCTAAATACACTCCGGCTACGATATCTACCTCTGTACGTTATCAGCCATAACTATCATGCTGGACGCAGAAGAGATGCAGACCAGCGGACATTGCACACCTGCCCCACTGTGTCAACACCCCAGGTGGCGGGGAATGCTAGGCGTACCATCTCTGCATAGAAGCCAAGAAAACAAAGGGAAAAAGAGATACCCCACTCACATGCAAATGCTACGTTTCTGGCAGGACGTGACGATCCTGGGATACAGACACACTGGACTGCCTCTCTTCCGGGTAAACCAGTCCATCTCATATATCATCATCATTGCACCCTAAAGACACGAGTAGTGAAGACTCGATAGTCTGGTAAGACAACTTCCATAGGAGAGAAAACTCTGATCGTAAACAACTGCTGCCTTGCAGATAGGCTGGGGACAGCCAAAGGCTAAGGAGGGCATCCCTACAGAAACGCCTGTTGAAATCGGATGCACGGGGCCGCAAGCCTAACAAAACAGTGCAACGTAAATCACAGTATGATGGCACAACCTATTCGAAAAACGTATGGCGCTCATCCTGAGGAGACCCGCCAGGCAGCGATAGCGCCGGGCCCCACGCCTCGAAGGGGCCCACCCTTGACTACTGGTGGTCACCCACCCATGTGTCGTGGAGTCAAGGCACATGGCTATGGGGAAACGACTATTGGCCAAAACATCAAGACCCTCAGAATACTACAGTGGAATGCGGAGGGAGTCATTAACAAAAAACTTTCCCTAACACATCACCTGCATGAAGGTAAGATTGACGTGGCATGTATCCAGGAAACGCACCTCAACAATAACCATAAATTCTCAATCAGAGGATACCAGACTTTCCGTCTAGATAGAGAAGGCCACAAAGGAGGGGTCCTGATACTGACCAGAAACAGCATACCGAGTAGCGCGGTACCTGTCAATCACACCGGACAAGCAGAAATTGTAGGAGTTGACATAATGGCTCAAGAGACGAAGCTCCGCATCTTCAATCTGTACGGACCACCAAACAGAGACCTATCGCTCTCGAGTATGGAGGTCAGAGACTCCAACTGCATAGTAGTTGGAGATTTCAACAGCCACTCGGAGAGATGGGGATACTCTGACACAGACAGCAGAGGTGACGAAGTGGAAGATTGGGAGATAGATGCAAATCTCTCCCTAATCAACAGGCCGGAGGATAGCCCTAGCTTCTATTCAAGAACATGGCATACCACCTCGACTCCAGATTTGGCCTTCTCCACACAGGACATACACTATAAAATAGACCACCAGGTGCTAAACCAACTGGCAGGTAGCGACCACAGGCCGATCAGGCTAACCATTGACATGGAAGTAGGCCCACAGGAAACAAAACCGCTCCCACGTTGGAATTACAAACGAGCCGACTGGGACAGATTTGCAATCCTGACAGATGGGCTGTGTGAAACCATCAACACACGAAACACCAAAATGAAGCCCATGGTAGAGAGCCTAAGCAAGGCAATAATGCAAGCCGCCACTGAAACCATCCCAAGAGGAGCTAGGAAAAACTATAAGCCCTACTGGAATGATGAGTTACAGAAAGTGGAAGATGCAGTAACAAATGCGAGGAACATGGCAGAACGAGAAAAATCCGTGGAGGCAAACATCGCCCTCAAAGCCGCCGCGGCGAAGTACAAACACACTCTCAAGCAAACAGCAAGAGAAAGTTGGAAAAATAAAACGGAAAGTTTAAACCTGGACAAAGAAGGGAACAAGCTATGGAAGCTAGTCAGAGCCATGAACGACGAAACCCCGTCAAATAAACAAATTACTATCAAGCAAGGCGAAAACTCGATCACAGGTAAGAAAGCCGCAAACGCCTTTGTCGATCACTATGCCAGAGCAAACCACATCGAGGTCCCTGCAGATAAGCATACAGACATTAGCGAAGAGCTAAAGGGGCACGAAAACATAAATACGGCTCCTGAAGAGCACATGATGGCCAAACTAACAATGCGCGAAATGGAAGAGGCTATGAGAACACTAAAGAGAAGGAAATCTCCCGGAAAAGACGGGATAACAAACGAAATGCTGATGGGGCTGGGCCAAACAGCGAAGGAAAAACTACTATCAGTCCTGAACCAAAGCTGGAAAAGGGGTATTGTACCCCAGGCATGGAAAGATGCAATACTGGTACCAGTACCAAAAACAGGAAAGGACAAAACAGATCCGAATGGATACAGGCCCATAAGCCTACTGAGCTGTGTCGGCAAGCTGATGGAACGGATGATAAACACCAGACTGATGTGGCATCTGGAAGAAAAACGAATACTAATTCCACAGCAAGCCGGCTTTAGACAGCACAGATCCACTGAGGACCAGGTCATCCTCATAGCCCAGGAGATAGAAGATGCCTACCAGGCACAGAAACACACAGTAGCTGTTTGGGTGGATCTGGAAAAGGCATTTGACAAAGTCTGGAAGGATGGACTTAGAGTCAAGCTAAGAAGAAGTGATGTTTGTGGGAAGATGTACAAGTGGATCAACCACTACCTCAAACAAAGAACGGCCAGAGTCCAAGTACAAGGGCAGATGAGCAAAAAGGTGACACTCGAGCAGGGAGTACCCCAAGGGGGAGTACTGTCACCCACACTCTTCCTGGTATATATAAACGATATTACAGAGAATATACCAAGAAGAGTCCATAGCTCAATGTTTGCAGACGATCTGGCTATGTGGACCTCTGAAAAGAATCTCACCATAGCAAGAAATCGGATGCAAACGGCCCTAACATCGCTGGAAGAGTGGGCGAACTCATGGCTGGTCAAAATAAACGAGGAGAAAACCACGTGCACAATATTCTCGCTCTCATTAAAACCCCAAAGTACCAAATTAAGCCTAAATGGCAAAATCCTGCAGCCAAACGACAACCCAACCTATCTGGGAGTCACATTTGATCGGCGCATGACATGGAAAAGTCAGATTGAGAGAAACCGAATGAAAGCCAGAGAAAGAATGGCGATCATGAGGAAACTTGCTGGCACAAGCTGGGGAGCAGACGAAGGCATACTAAAGAAACTGTACACTGGAAGAGTGAGACCAGTTCTCGAGTATGGCATCGCGGCATGGACAACAGCAGCGAAGGCGAACTTCGATAAAGTTAACAAACTTCAAAACCAAGCTATGAGAATCATAACTGGTGGCATGAAGTCAACGCCAATTGTAGAACTTGAAAAGATTACAAAACTGCAATCCATGACCGACAGAAGAGACTGCAGAGCCCAGCTGCAGTCAGAGAAACTCCGAAGACTGACGGACCATCCAATGTACCAGAGGCTAAACAATTTGGGAACTGGGAAACTAAAGCGGAGAAACTTTGCAGAAATAGCCAAAGCAAAGATGCACGAAGACCCCATAAACGCACTAACAACACCAAAACCCATCACAACTGTACGAAAACCTACTTGGAGGCAGGACATATTTCCAGAGGTGGTAGAAAATATACCAGGTATTGCAAACAAAAACTGCCAGACCGAAAAAGAAAGGAGAGACACTACCCTAAGCTTCATAACGAAAAGCTACCCAAGCATGGACTGGACCCATGCATACACCGACGGTTCTGTAACAAACACTACACAGAACGGAGGGGCAGGAGCATTCCTGAACCTACCAAATGGCAGAAAAATAACACTGTCATTCGCTACTGGTAAGTACACAAGCAATTTCAGAGCGGAGGCAGAGGCACTGAGGGCGGCAGTGGAAGAAATGGCAACACACAGTGAAAATGAGAGCCACATAGTCTTGTTGACAGATGCTCTCGCCGTAGTCACAGCGCTAAAAAGCCAGAAAAACACTGAGCTTAATGACTTAAGAGCAGCACTCTGCAAACTGTGCCAGCTGTCCGCACCAAAAAGGGTAGTGGTACAGTGGGTTCCGTCACACTGCAACATCCAAGGCAACGAGGAGGCAGACAGACTGGCAAAAGAAGGTGCAAGGCTACCACAAACAGATACCAGTATGACGTACGAAGAGTCAAAACGGCTTA
Organism: Ariolimax columbianus; assembly: GCA_036924085.1. Lineage (NCBI taxonomy): Eukaryota > Metazoa > Mollusca > Gastropoda > Stylommatophora > Arionidae > Ariolimax > Ariolimax columbianus. The sequence goes on along the minus strand of JAVGWX010000001.1, from coordinate 121,538,292 downwards.
TCAAAGCCAGGTACATTACCAAATGGGAAACCGAACATACTGGTTACACCAAAAACGATGCCTATTACCAGTTGAACCGAAGAGAGCAGGTCGTTGTCTTCAGACTTCGCACTGGCCACAATAGACTGAGGTACCACCTATTCAACAAATTGAAGATAGGGTGTACCGACGAATGCCCGTGCGGTACTGGTAAAATGACTACTGAACATCTGCTGCAGAACTGCCCGACATACGGGGATCAGAGAGAGCAGATGTGGCCATTGCCAGTGGAACTGCAAGACAAGCTCTATGGTAGTGGCGAGAGTCTCAGGACGACCGCCGCTTTTTTCGAAAAAATAATGGTTGCTGTCTGACTGTGTACGCAGAAGAAGAAGAAGAAGATATCATTGCCATTCCTATAAACACGAGTGGGGAAGACTCGATAGTCCTGCAAGACAACTTTCCTAAGAGAGACAACTCTGACCAAAAACAACTGCTGCCTTGCAGATAGGCTGGGGACAGCCAAAGGCTAAGGAGGGCATCCCTACAGAAACGCCTGTTGAAATCGGATGCACTGAGCCACAGGCTTAACAAAATAAAACAGTGCAACGTAAATCACAGTATGATGGCAGTACAACCTATCCGAAAAACGTATGGCGCTCATCCTGCGGAGTCCCGCCAGGCAGCGATAGTGCCGGGCCTCACGCCTCGAAGGGGCCCACCCTTGACTACTGGTGGTCACCCACCCATGTGTCGTGGAGTTAAAGCACATGGCTATGGGGCAACGTCTATTGGCCAAAACCTCAAGACCCTCAAAATACTACAGTGGAATGCGGAGGGAGTCATTAACAAAAAACTTTCCCTAACACACCACCTGCATGAAGGTAAGATTGACGTGGCATGTATCCAGGAAACGCACCTCAACAATAACCATAAATTCTCAATCAGAGGATACCAGACCTTCCGTCTAGATAGAGAAGGCCACAAAGGAGGGGTCCTGATACTGACCAGAAACAGCATACCGAGTAGCGCGGTACCTGTCAATCACACCGGACAAGCAGAAATTGTAGGAGTTGACATAATGGCTCAAGAGACGAAGCTCCGCATTTTCAATCTGTAAGGAATACCAAACAGAGACCTATCGCTCTCGAGTATGGAGGTCAGAGACTCCAACTGCATAGTAGTTGGAGATTTCAACAGCCACTCGGAGAGATGGGGATACTCTGACACAGACAGCAGAGGTGACGAAGTGGAAGATTGGGAGATAGATGCAAATCTCTCCCTAATCAATAGGCCGGAGGATAGCCCTAGCTTCTATTCAAGAACATAGCATACCACCTCGACTCCAGATTTGGCCTTCTCCACACAGGACATACACCATAAAATAGACCGCCAGGTGCTAAATCAACTGGCAGGTAGCGACCACAGGCCGATCAGGCTAACCATTGACATGGAAGTAGGCCCACAGGAAACAAAACCGCTCCCACGTTAAAATTACAAACGAGCCGACTGGGACAGATTTGCAATCCTAACAGATGGGCTGTGTGAAACCATCAACACACGAAACACCAAAATGAAGCCCATGGTAGAGAGCCTAAGCAAGGCAATAATGCAAGCCGCCACTGAAACCATCCCAAGAGGAGCTAGGAAAAACTATAAGCCCTACTGGAATGATGAGTTGTAGAAAGTGGAAGATGCAGTAACAAATGCTAGGAACATGGCAGAACGAGAAAAATCCATGGAGGCAAACATCGCCCTCAAAGCCGCCGCGGCGAAGTACAAACACACGCTCAAGCAAACAGCACGAGAAAGCTGGAAAAATAAAACGGAAAGTCTAAATCTGGACAAAGAAGGGAACAAGCTATGGAAGCTAGTCAGAGCCATGAACGACGAAACCCCGTCAAATAAACAAATTACTATCAAGCAGGGCGAGAACTTGATCACACGTAAGAAAGCCGCAAACGCCTTTGTCGATCACTATGCCAGAGCAAACCACATCGAGGTCCCTGCAGAAAAGCATACAGACATTAGCGAAGAGCTAAAGGGGCACGAAAACATAAATACGGCTCCCGAAGAGCACATGATGGCCAAACTAACAATGCGCGAAATGGAAGAGGCTATGAGAACACTAAAGAAAAGGAAATCTCCCGGAAAAGACGGGATAACAAACGAAATGCTGATGGGGCTGAGCCAAACAGCGAAGAGGATACTACTATCAGTCCTGAACCAAAGCTGGAAAAGGGGTATTGTACCCCAGGCATGGAAAGATGCAATACTGGTACCAGTACCAAAAACAGGAAAGGATAAAACAGATCCAAATGGATACAGGCCCATAAGCCTACTGAGCTGTGTCGGCAAGCTGATGGAACGGATGATAAACACCAGACTGATGTGGCATCTGGAAGAAAAACGAATACTAATTCCACAGCAAGCCGGCTTTAGACAGCACAGATCCACTGAGGACCAGGTCATCCTCATAGCCCAGGAGATAGAAGATGCCTACCAGGCACAGAAACACACAGTAGCTGTTTGGGTGGATCTGGAAAAGGCATTTGACAAAGTCTGGAAGGATGGACTTAGAGTCAAGCTAAGAAGAAGTGATGTATGTCTGTGGGAAGATGTACAAGTGGATCAACCACTACCTCAAACAAAGAACGGCCAGAGTCCAAGTACAAGGGCAGATGAGCAAAAAGGTGACACTCGAACAGGGAGTACCCCAAGGGGGAGTTTTGTCACCCACACTCTTCCTGGTATATATAAACGATATTACAGAGAATATACCAAGAAGAGTCGATAGCTCAATGTTTGCAGACGATCTGGCTATGTGGACCTCTGAAAAGAATCTCACCATAGCAAGAAATCGGATGCAGACGGCCCTAACATCGCTGGAAGAGTGGGCGAACTCATGGCTGGTAAAAATAAACGAGGAGAAAACCACGTGCACAATATTCTCGCTCTCATTAAAACCCCAAAGTACCAAATTAAGTCTAAATGGCAAAATCCTGCAGCCAAACGACAACCCAACCTATCTGGGAGTCACATTTGATCGGCGCATGACATGGAAAAGTCAGATCGAGAGAAACCGAATGAAAGCCAGAGAAAGAATGGCAATCATGAGGAAACTTGCTGGCACAAGCTGGGGAGCAGACGAAGGCATACTAAAGAAACTGTACACTGGAAGAGTGAGACCAGTTCTCGAGTATGGCATTGCGGCATGGACAACTTCGATAAAGTTAACAAACTTCAAAACCAAGCCATGAGAATTATAACAGGTGGCATGAAGTCAACGCCAATTGTAGAACTTGAAAAGATCACAAAACTGCAATCCATGACCGATAGAAGAGACTGCAGAGCCCAGCTGCAGTCAGAGAAACTCCGAAGACTGACGGACCATCCAATGTACCAGAGACTAAACAATTTGGGAAATGGGAAACTAAAGCGGAGAAACTTTGCAGAAATAGCCAAAGCAAAGATGCACGAAGATCCCACAAACGCACAAACACCAAAACCCATCACTACTGTACGAAAACCTACCTGGAGGCAGGATATATTTCCAGAGGTGGTAGAAAATATACCAGGTATTGCAAACAAAAACTGCCAGACTGAAAAAGAAAGGAGAGACACTATCCTAAGCTTCATAACGAAAAGCTACCCAAGCATGGACTGGACCCATGCATACACCGACGGTTCTGTAACAAACACTACACAGAACGGAGAGGCAGGAGCATTCCTGAACCTACCAAATGGCAGACAAATAACACTGTCATTCGCTACTGGTAAGTACACAAGCAATTTCAGAGCGGAGGCAGAGGCACTGAGGGCGGCAGTGGAAGAAATGGTGACAAACAGTGAAAATGAGAGCCATATAGTTCTTCTGACAGATGCTCTCGAAGTAGTCACAGCGCTAAAAAGCCAGAAAAACACTAAGCTTAATGACCTAAGAGCAGCACTCTGCAAACTGTGCCAGCAGTCCGCACCAAAAAGGGTAGTGGTACAGTGGGTCCCGTCACACTGCAACATCCAAGGCAACGAGGAGGCAGACAGACTGGCAAAAGAAGGTGCAAGACTACCACAAACAGATACCAGTATGACGTACGAAGAGTCAAAACGGCTTATCAAAGCCAGATACATGACCAAATGGGAAACCGAACATACTGGTTACACCAAAAACGATGCCTATTACCAGTTGAACTGAAGAGAGCAGGTCGTTGTCTTCAGACTTCGCACTGGCCACAACAGACTGAGGTACCACCTATTCAACAAATTGAAGATAGGGTGTACCGAAGAATGCCCGTGCGGTACTGGTAAAATAACCACTGAACATCTGCTGCAGAACTGCCCGACATACGAGGATCAGAGAGAGCAGATGTGGCCATTGCCAGTGGAACTGCAAGACAAGCTCTATGGTAGTGGCGAGAGTCTCAGGATGACCGCCGCTTTTTTCGAAAAAATAATGGTTACTGTCTGACTGTGTACGCAGAAGAAGAAGAAGATATCATTGCCATTCCTATAAACACGAGTGGGGAAGACTCGATAGTCCTGCAAGACAACTTTCCTAAGAGAGACAACTCTGACCAAAAACAACTGCTGCCTTGCAGATAGGCTGGGGACAGCCAAAGGCTAAGGAGGGCATCCCTACAGAAACGCCTATTGAAATCGGATGCACTGAGCCACAGGCTTAACAAAATAAAACAGTGCAAAGTATATCGCTGTAAACAGCGTACGATGAAGAAGAAGAAGAAGAAGAATATGTGGTCTCTGGTCTCTCTGTCTTTCATAAAACTTGCCTGGACTACGTGAATTTCAGATTCAAAGCTTTTCTCGATCCTTCTGAATAGGATTCACAAGAGTATCTTGCTTGCGTGGCTGATCAGCGCGATAGTTCGGTAGTTCGTGCACAGCTTCAGGTTGGCTTGTTTTATTTAGTTCGTATTTCTCTCTATCTCTCATCCCCATGGTCCCTCCTTTCTCCCGGTCTTTCTCTCTCTCTCTCTCTCTCTGTCTCTCTCGTTCTCTCTCTCTCTTTAATATGTCGCTATATCGTAAATGTAGTGTAAAGCTCTTCTCTGTTAATGTATTTAGTTCCTCTCTTTTTCTCCTTCGTGCGCTCTCTCTCTCTTTCTCTGCTTCTCTCTCTCCATTTCTCTCTAACATGTCACTATATCATTATTGTGAAGTACTTTCCTGTTAATTTATTTAATCCCCATCTCTCTTTCTTTCTCTCCACCTTTCTTTCTTTCTTTCTTTCTCTCTGTCTCGTCTGTTTTGTCACCGCCTGGCTTTCTGTATCTCTTTCTCTGACACGCCAAAACATCATTAATTTAGTCGGAAGTACTTTCCCGTTAACTTATTTACTTCCCACGTCTCTTTCTTTGTCTTCCTCCACCTCTCTAATTCTGTCTCGCCTTTCTTTCTCTCTCTGGCACCTTTCTCAACCACGCCTCTTTCTCTCTAACATTCCACTATATCATTACGTACTTTCATGTTAATTTATTTAGTTCCTCGTGTTCCTGTATTTCTCTCTCACACTTTCTGTCTTTCCCACATTATTTCCCAAAATGTCACTCTATCTTTAATAGTAACAAATATGTACTTGGCTGTTCTATCTATTAATCCCTTTTTATCTTCTCACACCCCCTCCCCATCTCTATCTCTCTCTCTCTGTCTCTCTCTCTTTCTCTCTCTTTCACAGCCATAGACACACAGGAATGAACATGTAGCTAAAGGCATATTATCTAACTCATTCACACACACTCTCCCACAATTCTCTCATAAATAGGCACCTAAATTATAATTCCTTTCCAAACTCCCTTTCCCTCCCTCTCCACACACTTCATATCTGTCTTACACAGGTGCCAGCATACACATTGTCTATATCCATGAACCTACTGAGCTAATTAATATCAGAAAACTTTCGGCTGCTACAACAGAACACATTCGCCAGAAGTTGGCTCGTACCTATTCTCCTAATCCTGAAGCGTCCGTCCAAAAACCCGCAGGGAGCATGACAAATTTGATATTTCCTGACTTCAGATAATCATTATGCCAGGTAGCTCAGATGAATTTTTAATGCTGGGCGTGCTGCAGAAACATCAAGACACATCACCACAGGGAGAACTTTCCAATAACATATAGCATGGTTTATTAAATGGCTCACTATGAAACTAACGACTTTCCCTTGGGGCTACACTGACAACTGAAGACTGTATAACTTTGGGAGATTCTTGTTGTTGGATACAATAGAAGAAGCTCTGGTGCGGTTATGCCTCTTGTAGATCTATTGTGGTATAATATGATTGCAGAGGGTAGGACTGGTGTTGTGGTAGAAAACGTGCTTTTTATGACATGGATACGAATCCCGTTGTTGGTACGATGCAGTCGAACCATATGTAAATTGTTACCTGCATACGATTACGGAAGCAAAAGGCAGCGAGGAGAGGAACTAGCTACCCTACCTAATACAAGATGTGGTTTAGTATACTGAAGTCTCTAACAACTTCATTCCCCGACAGTTGTATAACTACTATGGGCACACATTGACTTTACTCAAATGATCGCAAACCTGGATAATATATGACAAAAGTAACCTTTCAAGCATTTCGTAATAGGGGTCTAAAGAAGGTTGCGCTTGGCGTTAGCAACGTGATCTTGGAAAACCGTTGTTACTGAAGATGCCACTAGAAATTCTGGAATACAGGCTGTCTGTAAGTAGAACAATGGTTGCAATGTGCTTCATCTTCTTCTGTGATCTTCTTGTTCTAGGTAAGGCATACGACCACCATTATAGATGGCTCTCTTATATGGAGCACGTATCCGCGTACATGCATGATGCAATTTCAATATTAATGGTTTTACATTATGAGTTTGCTAGTCCCGAAGCACAATATTGCTTATTCGCTCTTTTACAATAACGTTGGGTTATCACAGTAGTGCCATTCTTTTCACCTGAGGTGCCACACTGGTGTGTATACTTCGCATGGAGCGAAACATAAGCTCACAAAATAAGAATAAGAAAAGAATTGCCGGCATGCAAAGTACGACGGGCGTTCAGAAAGTAATGCAACACATCATTTTCTCAGCTAATTAAAAAAATGGATGTATGCAATTTTGCACACTTCAAATATGGAATGAGTCAATTGTTATACCAAATAGCACTGCAATCGGCCAAACATTGCGGCAGCACTAAACCGTTGAAATGGAGCATGTTAGAAACTTGCGTTATAATCAACGAATTATGATATAATTTCTTGTTGCAGGGTAGGAAACGCTTGTGAGCATTCGAATACAATAGTGCACTTAGACGACCAGGACCCATCTCGTCGAATGGCCATGTCCATGACCACGTCTGATGGCCGCGTCCCAGGCAGCCTGAAGTTCTGTTGGGGAGGTGGTGATCTGTTTTAGCCAGGTGATGCCAGGACGGCCCAATGACGTTTCCATTTGAGCACGGCGCTTTTTCCTGTAACTCATCCCCACAGCCTGTCGGTTCATGTACTTCCCGGGACAGGTGAGCAATGTGATCGAAAAGGGAGAGACGACGGCGATCAATTGTTGAGATAAAGCCTGCAAGTTGAGTACGTCAAACTACTTCACTGTTGGAAATCATGTCATGCCAGACAATTCAGAGGATGCGCTTCTGGTTGCGCAGGGGGAAGGCCTCAAGACGCTGCCGGTCCTGTTGCAGTAATGTTTAGGCCTGGGAGCCGTACATGAGAGCAGAGTCAATGCAGGAGGAGTAAATACGAAATCTGGTCTCCATGGAGAGTCTTTGCTAGGATCAGACTCTGCAAAGCGAGTGCATGGATGAAGCCGCTAAGCCCATCTTACGGCTAATGGCGTGGCTGCTTAGTGCGTCAGAAAACTGTCTGCTGCCAGGTAGACGTAGGCCTCGGTGGCTGCAATGGGGTTGTCGTTTACGGTGATGATCAGCGCATTGGGACCCCTGCTGAAGTTTTGGATTTTTTTGTCTTCGTCCAGGATATATGCAAACCTAGGTGGGTAGCCGATCGATCCAGTGCCTCTAGGGGGCCTACCAAGCCTGAAAATCGTAGCGCCTTCATCGTAGACGAGCGGTTACCCGGGAGTGACATACCTACACGTAACGGCTCGACACGTGACAGACCTACACGTAACGGTTCGACACGTGACAGACCTACACGTAACGGTTTGACACGTGACAAGTCTACACGTAACGGTTCGACACGGTACAGGCTTACACCTAATGGCTCTACGCGTGACAGGTCAACACGCAACTGTTCAACACGAGACAGATCAACACATAACGGTTCAACTAGTGACAGATCTACGCATAACAGTTCGACACGTGACAGCTCAACAATTAGCAGTTCGACACGTGACAGATCAACAATTAGCAGTTCGACACATGACAGCTCAACAATTAGCAGTTCGACATGTGACAGATCAACAATTAGCAGTTCGACACGTGACAGATCAACCATTAGCAGTTCAACACGTGACAGATCAACAATTAGCAATTCGACACGTGACAGATCAACAATTAGCAGTTCGACACGTGACAGATCAACAATTAGCAGTTCGACACGTGACAGATCAACAATTAGCAGTTCGACACGTGACAGATCAACAATTAGCAGTTCGACACGTGACAGATCAACAATTAGCAGTTCGACACATGACAGCTCAACAATTAGCAGTTCGACATGTGACAGATCAACAATTAGCAGTTCGACACGTGACAGATCAACCATTAGCAGTTCAACACGTGACAGATCAACAATTAGCAATTCGACACGTGACAGATCAACAATTAGCAGTTCGACACGTGACAGATCAACAATTAGCAGTTCGACACGTGACAGATCAACCATTAGCAGTTCGACACGTGACAGATCAACAATTAGCAGTTCAACACGTGACAGATCAACAATTAGCAATTCGACACGTGACAGATCAACAATTAGCAGTTCGACACGTGACAGATCAACAATTAGCAGTTCGAAACGTGACAGCTCAACAATTAGTAGCTCGACACGTGACAGCTCAACAATTAGCAGTTCGACACGTGACAGATCTACACGTAACAGCTCGATACGTGACAGATCTACACGTAACAGTTCGACACGTGACAGAAGTATACGTAACGGTTCCACTCGTGACAGAACAACACGTAACAGTTAGACACGTGACATTTAGACACGTTACGGCTTAGGACGAAACAGTTCAACATGTAACGCCTAGACACAGGAAGGCTCAACACATGTCGGTTCCGCACGTGACAGTTCAAGGCGTAACAATTCAAGACGGAACAGTTTGCCACGTAACAGTATAACCAAAAAACAAGCTTAATTGTAGTTCACTGCAAAAAAATAAGAACATGAGTGGAGGTCTAAAGCGACATTTGGCGAGGAATAGTAAAACAAGAAGGAATCAACGCAACTGAATTATAATGGACAGAAATGAATCGTCTGTCATGGAAAACTCCAGCTATGTGTTATTATAAAACAAAATGGAAAAAAAAAATGTTATAATATTTTAAATCGCACGTGTACAATGTCGGCTGGTTTTCGTTAAAAAAATCAAATCTTTAACACAAGCTTACAGCTCAGAGTTATCCATATTAATTTTTTCAACAGCTGTGATCTTGAAGCTCATACGATCATAAATCGTAGCCGTATCGTCTCCTTTAGAAACCTAGCGAATATTTAAGGGCCCCACCAGTGCTGGTAATTATTTTTTAAAATATATGATACAGTCGGAGAACAGACATTAGCCCAGAGCCATCTTACGGATACTGTTGGTTTGTGATTCCTGATAGTTTTCAAAATGGCAACACAAGAATGAACTAGGCTTATCATACATTGCAGTAATTACAAAAGTGTTCATTTTATGTTGCTACATATCCCCGGGAAATAGAAACAGATTTGAGAATGTTGTATTTTCGGCTATATTCCGATCGATGATTTCCTGTTTATCACTGCAATTACATAGTAGATGCAAGTTCTGCCGTAGACAGATGTGTTGGACCTAAAGGTTGGAAATATCGCAGTCAAGCTGTAAACTAGCGACTCAACGCATTCCGTTCTCCGGAATACATCCTGCTACTTGAAAAGTCCTGTTCAGGGCTTGCTAGTGGGAGATTGAGAACGAACGAACCAAGAAGAAGAAGACAAGCACGTTTTTCTTGGTTATTATGTCTCTACTTTTGGTGGCACTGTTGTTATTTTCAATAGCAAGTTATTGTTTTTAAATGCAAATAAATGTAATAAAAGTCAGAATTTAAAGTAAAATAAATTGAAGGACCACACAATTCCAGTCATTATAATGTGTGAGATTTGAATTTCAACTCTTCTAACACAGAAACAACTAACAACAAATAGAACATAAGCCCACTTCAGAAAAATGTCACAAATAGATGGTTTTAGCAATACAGGGATAGGAGAACATTTTATTGGAAGTACTGAACATGGGATCGTAGAATGGGCAGAGAAATCAAATGTAGAGTTCGCACTTTAGGTTACAAAAAGATCTCGGCAGACCACTCGGCAGACAACTAACAAGGACAAGAATAGTACTACTGCCTCACAGAGAGCATGTCGTAAGGAGCCACTAACAGTATAGAACAGTATAGATGGCGCCTAACAGGCTGCGGGTCTACTTTGCTCTAGTGTTTGAGTCTATTAAGATGGACTCACACATCGATTAACCACACTCCGTAAGCGCTTGTCCCAACGCAGCGGAATATTAAGTTGCTCGAGCCTAGCCCACTAAGCAGGAAACCATTCTCCAAGCTACATCCAGCTCATGCCAGGAGCTGGGACCTGCACAGGGAAATCAGCCCCTGTAGAAGTACAGGTCGACTAAGAACTAATAACTTTTGGTTAGCAACGGAGAATTCCGCTAGGAAAATGTTCATATAATTATGGTACCAAATTGCAGGGGATGAAATATACCACGTGTTATGTTACATGTTAAGCCAATTCGTTCCTGTAATGTTATGTTATGCATAAGCGGAATATCTGCACACCAGGCAGACTTACAGATTCGAAATCGTTGTCAGAAAATTATAAATGCTATAGAGGCCAGTAGTTTATGTAACTCGCTAATTATACTTCAGCAACTCATGTGTTGCTACTAACTCGATCTACATTTGATTTGATACGACTGTATTCTATGGAATGTGTATTCATCGATTACATCATCGGTAACTAACAGGGGATAAATAATTGATTCACTATGCCACACATATCATTATCTAATGTTTGATTGGTGTCGAGGCAGAGCACTCGCTTTTCACGGCAAAGGTAAGGGTTTCAACTCCCGTTACTTACCCGCTCCATTGGACCCAACTATACATTAGTACCTGGCTTATTGGTAGGAATGGCAAGGCTGAGAGCGGGGAAGGCATAAACAGGAGGTCGACTCATGCATTGAAATCTCCAACACTTTCTCCTCGACAGCAGTGTATAATATGGGACAACCTTTACCTATACCTTAATATCAGCCAGTAAATGTCTAGTAAGTACAAGAGTAGAAATATCCCTAACCGTTCAATTTATGTTTCAACAAGACCCCCCCCCCCCCCATGATACTACTAGAAGCAGTGAGACGCAGAGACGCCACGTGATGATAATCAAAACCTCATACGTGAAAGGAATGAAATATTGAATACTAAGATCACTTTAGTTGAAAACAGTTCATTCTAACTTGCACACAGTGCTTGAGTAATGTTGTATACAGCCCATTCTAATTTGTACATAGTGTTTGAGGAATGTTGAATCCAGCTCATTCTAACATGTACAAAGTGTTTGAGGAATGTTGAATACAGCCCATTCTAACTTGTACACAGTGCTTGAGGAATGTTGAATATAGTTCACTCTAAAGTGTACACAGTGCTTGAGGAATGTTGAATATAGTTCACTCTAACTTGTACACAGTGCTTGAGGAATGTTGAATATAGTTCACTCTAACTTATACAGTGTTTGAGCAATGTTGAACAACACATGCTGTAGACTAGTGGCCTCAAATACACAACTTGCCAAATTCTATTTTACAGGCCACATTATGATTATTTGTAAGTTGGTAAAATGGATAACAATGTTACGATCACAATATATAGCAGTAAATACTATTACTAAATAACCAAATCTATATATTTTCAAAAAAGAAAAAAAATCAATTTTATCAAAACTTTAAAAAAACATATAAATACATTTAAATAAGTTATTTAACTTGACTCAAAGCTGACTGCTTGTATCAGGGTAAGTGACCCATCACTGTCCAAGACCCTTTTCGGTCTCCAAGTGGTGACCCTAGAAACAGAGTGCAACTATGCAGCCTGGCTAAGAGATTAGAAACCAAAGATGGCAGGCAAACCAGGACCCAAATATGATGTGCTGAAATCGGATGTGTTGGGCAGAATGGCGCAGATCGCAGTCTCGCTGCAGACTACGATTCAATGTTTTACAAGTTTTTTTTTCCGGAGGAATGCTGAAGAAGAAGAAATGTGCAGACCTCAAGACACCATCATATGACCCATGAGATATCCAGTTTGATTTTCTCATGTGGCCCTTGTGACATCCAGTTTGTTCTTATAAAGCCCTTGTGACATCCAGTTTGTTCTTGTAAAGCCCTTGTGACAACCAGTTTGTTCTTATAAAGCCCTTGTGACATCCAGTTTGTTCTTATAAAGCCCTTATGACATCCAGTTTGTTCATGTAAATCCCTTGTGACATCCAGTTTGTTCTTATAAAGCCCTTGTGACATCCAGTTTGTTCTTATAAAGCCCTTTTGACATCCGGTTTGACTAATCTTACGTGGCCCATCCTTATCGAGCATACAGTTACAGTGTCATTGGCAGATCGAGCTTATCCTTATGGAATCCTAGGGACAGCAAGCTTGTTTTTCCTCATGTATTCCTTGGGATGGGATGAGTTTGAGTCTAAGCTCAGTATCACTGATCTTGCACACACACACTGTATCTCACCACTGAATCATACCAATAAATGAATTCTAACATTTCTCTCACCAAATTATCCGTGTATATGTCCCTGGCTTTTATCTTATATTCCCATTTCCACAACTTCCGCTCTGCATTAAAAACGGATATGAACGATTTGTTTTGCAAGTTCATGGTCACATACACGGATGCTTGAGATAAAACGAAAACCTTGTCAGTAGCGCTGGAATTTGTCGTTTCATCAACTTGTACCGAATAGAAACAATGGATATTCAATAAACTCATCTTAATTCTTTACTTCACTTAAGTGCAGAATAGAAATACACTTAAGGCAAAAGCTGCAACAAAAGTGGCATTATTCTGACTCTAACGAACACATAAACAAAACCATTGATCCATCGCATACACCTTCTAACTCATGTGTGTAGTTATAACCTGTTTTGATTTGCACGTCATCATATAACACGATTTGGCCATTACGATTTGCCACTTGAGTACACATCCATAATAAAACTGAAGATGGGGACACAAATATGACATCAGTACACGTATTTATACACACAAGCAGCGTGCACAGACGGGCTTAAGGAACAAATAGTCTCTCTCACACACTCACGCACACTTGTGCGCACTCTCACACATACCGCACGTCCTCACACATGAAACCGCATTCACCCATGCACAGAAGCTCACGCTTTCTACGCCGGAAATAATCCCACGGGAAGCTGGTGTGCGGTTAATTTATAATCCCTTGCGGTCTTCCCTTGCCAAATTAGTTTTCTGTGTGATGGTAAAGTTTGGAGTAAAATCAGGTAACATGTTTATTTCTGCAGACTGTTGAAGTTCTTTATTTATTATACGCTAATTAAAAATGGAATGTATGATGTTCACCGTTTTTTGTATTCAATTGCCTGTTACTTTTACATGGAGTGGCAAATATTTGGTATTGGTTCAACGCGTGTGGTTGACATGTTTGGAGTTTCATTTTCACTGCAAGTTAAATGACCCTGAAGCGTGTCGTAGTCTTGCGTCATCATTCACGCTTTTGCTCCAACGTGATACACATGCCATCATTGCTGCTGGTTCCGGTTAAAGGAAGCCTGTCTCCGAACATATATTCATTCACCTGTTGGCTTTATTACGAAGCACATAAGTCAACTGCAGCAGGCCTCCTTAACGATTGTCTGAAACTGAAGATTTGCAGTGGTTGATAATAATAAGGATGTTTTTTGACATGATGAGTTTACTTCGACTATACACAACCCTCTTCATTCGTCTTTCACAACAAGCTTGGGAAGTTACAGTGGTCCTATTCCTGTCAACCCAGGTACTACCAGGGTTAAGAAGAGGTAGATCCCGTTTACCTGCCGTCTGACATGTTGGGAATATCGTGTTCGGTCCATATTTTCTTGACCAACGGCCTGCTAGGGGTGATAGTTCACATTGAATCTAGACTGATGTGTTTATGTATGAAATGCATTAGCTTTTCGTGTAACATTTTACTAGGCTGATATAATATTATTGTCAACTACTCTGTATTTTCAATCGAAGTTAATTCGGACTGTGTAGTTTAGTATGAGTATGACTGTCATTCGAAGGTAATTTAAACTGAGTAATGTAGCATGAATTACGTTTGATTGTCAGTTTAAAGTAATTTGGATTGAGTTGGTTAGTGTAAATTACGCTTGCTAATCACTCGGCAGAAGTTTGGACTAATTATTAAGAATGAACTGCGCTTAACTTTCTTTCGCAGGTGATTCGGTTGATTGTAATTAGATCAGGTGTCACAAAGACGCGGCCTACGCGGTCCACCAAATCGTATATACAGATCAAAAAGATGTCTGGTGTCGCAAATGTGGCTACAAAAGCAAGTTGAATAAAGACACTGTCTTCTGAAATGAAATGTTAGACAATCTCTATAACTGATCTAAGAGTAATAATCTAATCCTGGGAGGTGGATGGTTGAACAAGATCACCAAGGCAAAGATTTTGGTGAGAACAGGTACTGTCGTTGTCTTTTCCATACTTAATCTTCGAAGGCACCGATGACTGGGACACACTCGGAGAATGGAGGATGGATCTTCTCTATGGGGGATGGATCTTCTCTATGGAGGATGGATCTTCTCTATGGGGGATGGATTTTCTCTATGGAGGATGGATCTTCTCTATGGAGGATGGATCTTCTCTATGGGGGATGGATCTTCTCTATGGAGGATGGATCTTCGCTAAAGGGGATGGATCTTCTCTATGGAGGATGGATCTTCGCTATGGGGGATGGATCTTCTCTATGGAGGATGGATCTTCTCTATGGAGGATGGATCTTCTCTATGGGGGATGGATCTTCTCTATGGGGGATGGATCTTCTCTATGGAGGATGGATCTTCTCTATGGGGGATGGATCTTCTCTATGGGGGATGGATCTTCTCTATGGAGGATGGATCTTCGCTATGGGGGATGGATCTTCTCTATGGAGGATGGATCTTCGCTATGTGAGATGGATCTCCTCTATGGAGGATGGATCTTCGCTATGGGGGATGGATCTTCTCTATGGGGGATGGATCTTCTCTATGGAGGATGGATCTTCTCTATGGGGGATGGATCTTCTCTATGGGAGATGGATCTTCTCTATGGGGGATGGATCTTCTCTAGGGAGGATGGATCTTCTCTATGAGGGATGAATCTTCTCTATGGGGGATGGATCTTCTCTATGGAGGATGGATCTTCTCTATGGGGGATGGATCTTCTCTATGGGGGATGGATCTTCTCTATGGTGGATGGATCTTCTCTATGGAGGATGAATCTTCTATATGGGGGATGGATCTTCTCTATAGAGGATGGATCTTCGCTATGGGGGATGGATCTTCTCTATGGAGGATGGATCTTCGCTATGGGGAATGGATCTTCTCTATGGAGGATGGATCTTCGCTATGGGGAATGGATCTTCTCTATGGAGGATGGATCTTCTCTATGGAGGATGGATCTTCTCTATGGGGGATGGATCTTCTCTATGGGGGATGGATCTTCTCTATGGAGGATGGATCTTCTCTATGGGGGATGGATCTTCTCTATGGGGGATGGATCTTCTCTATGGAGGATGGATCTTCGCTATGGGGGATGGATCTTCTCTATGGAGGATGGATCTTCGCTATGGGGGATGGATCTTCTCTATGGAGGATGGATCTTCGCTATGGGAGATGGATCTCCTCTATGGAGGATGGATCTTCGCTATGGGGGATGGATCTTCTCTATGGGGGATGGATCTTCTCTATGGAGGATGGATCTTCTCTATGGAGGATGGATCTTCTCTATGGGGGATGGATCTTCGCTATGGGGGATGGATCTTCTCTATGGGGGATGGATCTTCTCTATGGAGGATGGATCTTCTCTATGGAGGATGGATCTTCGCTATGGGGGATGGATCTTCTCTATGGAGGATGGATCTTCTCTATGGAGGATGGATCTTCTCTATGGAGGATGGATCTTCTCTATGGAGGATGGATCTTCTCTATGGGGGATGGATCTTCGCTATGGGGGATGGATCTTCTCTATGGGGGATGGATCTTCTCTATGGGGAATGGATCTTCTCTATGGGGGATGGATCTTTTCTATGGGGGATTACAGTTGGGGAAACGGTCTCGTTCCTTTTTTCAAAGCACAAGTTTCCGCCCGACAAGACAGAAAGAGCCAATGAACAATTGTTCTATGATTTCTCGACAATAGATACCGGGTTTCTCTATAAGATATATCAGCGTTTCTTAAAATAGACTAGCTGTAGTTCCCGACTTCGCAAGAGAAATTTCAAAATGTTCAGATCGAATGGAATTAACGGAATTCGTGGAATGAAAACATTTTCCCCTTTGTGTACTCCTTTCAAGATTGTGGCCGCAATGACGCAAATTTCTCCCCCGACCCCATTTTAATCTGTCTATCTGTTATCATCATCATGTGCCTGTCGGTTGACGATCAAGGATCTCTCTCTCCTCTTATCTCATGTACCATTTATCAGTTTCGCCGTTGATCGTCTTATGTACCATTATTTAGAGAAGTCCAATATTTTCTATCTCTGCCTCCATTCTTCTTCCCTGCGATCATGCCTTTTGTCACCGTGTTCCAACCTGCCTCTTCTCCTGACATGCCCGAAGAAGGATTACTGCCTTGCCCCTCATGTTGTTAATGGCTATAGATTGGATAATGAATACATCAATCGAGGAAACAAGAACTAGTATCCAGTGGACATTATTGTAAGAATTGAAGGATCTGGACTACTCAGATGACCTGGTACTTAGGTCACACAGCTATAGCCAAATGCAAGAGAAACGTGACAGGGTGAATGAACAATCAGCAAAATTTGGACTGAATATCAGCATGAAGAGAACCAAGCTCCTTAAACTCAACACCATCAATAAATAACACATCATGATGGAGGGAGAGCCCTTGGAAGAAGTAGATACCTTTACCTATTTGGGCAGCACAATTGGTACGCCAGGGAGTACATATGTAGATATAAGGACACAAGTTGACAGACCTCGAGGAAAATTCCTAACACAAAACAACATATCGGGGTCCAGAAAAATCATGATTGACATCAAAGTTGGAATTTTTTCGACGCCAGTATCAAGTCGGTGCTGCTGTATGGAGCGGAGACAAGTATCAAGTCGGTGCTGCTGTATGGAGCGGAGACAAGTATCAAGTCGGTGCTGCTGTATGGATCGGAGACAAGTGTCAAGTCGGTGCTGCTGTATGGAGCAGAGACAAGTATCAAGTCGGTGCTGCTGAATGGAGCAGAGACAAGTATCAAGTCGGTGCTGCTGTATGAAGCGGAGACAAGTATCAAGTCGGTGCTGCTGTATGGAACGGAGACAAGTATCAAGTCGGTGCTGCTGAATGGAGCAGAGACAAGTATCAAGTCGGTGCTGCTGTATGAAGCGGAGACAAGTATCAAGTCGGTGCTGCTGTATGGAACGGAGACAAGTATCAAGTCGGTGCTGTGGCAGTGGAAGAAATGGTGACACATAAAGAAAATGAAAGCCATTCAGTCCTGCTTACAGATGCTCTGGCCGTAGTCACAGCGCTAAAAAGCCAGAAAAACACTGAGCTTAATGACTTAAGAGCAGCACTCTGCAAACTGTGCCAGCAGTCCGCACCAAAAAGGGTAGTGGTACAGTGGGTTCCGTCACACTGCAACATCCAAGGCAACGAGGAGGCAGACAGACTGGCAAAAGAAGGTGCAAGACTACCACAAACAGATACTAGTATGACGTACGAAGAGTCAAAACGGCTTATTAAAGCCAGATACATGACCAAATGGAAAACCGAACATACTGGTTACACCAAAAACGATGCCTATTACCAGTTGAACAGAAGAGAGCAGGTCGTTGTCTTCAAACTTCGCACTGGCCACAATAGACTGAGTTACCACCTATTCAACAAATTGAAGATAGGTGGTACCGACGAATGCCCGTGCGGTACCGGTAAAATGATCGCTGATCATCTGCTGCAGAACTCCCCGACATACGAGGATCAGAGAGAGCAGATGTGGCCATCACCAGAGGAACTGCAAGACAAGCTCTATGGCAGTGTCGACAGCCTCAGGATGATCGCCGCTTTTTTCCAAAAAATAATGGCAACTGTCTGACTGCGTACGAAGAAGAAGAAGAAGAAGTCGGTGCTGCTGTATGGAGCGGAGACAAGTATCAAGTCGGTGCTGCTGTATGGAGCGGAGACAAGTATCAAGTCGGTGCTGCTGTATGGAGCGGAGACAAGTATCAAGTCGGTGCTGCTGTATGGAGCGGAGACAAGTGTCAAGTCGGTGCTGCTGTATGAAGCGGAGACATGGAGAACCACCAAGGCCATACAACACAGACTCCAGTCATTTGTTTACAGAGGCGTAAGAAGGACAATCGACATAATGTGGCAGGACATGGTGAGAAGTGAAGATCTATGTAAAAGGGACCAACAACAAGCATTGGAACAACACATTAAGCAAAAAACAATGGGGCTGTTTAGGAATCAGGCTACGGAAGGAATCATCCAACATAGCCAGACACGCTCATTCATGGAATCCTCAAAGCAGAAAGAGGTAGACCAAAAATACACGAAAAAGAGAATGTGAGAAGAATTACACGATTATACCTGGAGAGATGCAGAAAGAGCAGCCCAGCATGGTGTATGCTAGCGAGATGTTGTCAATAACTTTTGCACCGAGAGGACCGACGGGCTTTGATTGATTGATTGATTGATGAATGTAGCTGTATTCTTTAAATGAAACCATTTTCCCGTGTGTATGCTCCTCTAAAGATTGTGGCCACAATGACGGAAATTTCTCTTCACCGCCCCCCCCTCCCCCGTCCCCTTTTAATCCGTCCATCTTTCATCATTTTCATAATCATGTGCCCTGTTGGTTGGTTTTTGCGATCATGGATCTCCCTCTACACTTATTACATGTCATTTATCAGTTCTACCATTGATCGTCTCCTGTACCTTTCCTCAGAGCTGTCTAATATTTTCTCTCTCTGCCTTGCACATTCCCTCTTTTCTACGGTTCTATCTGTTCTCACCATGCGTTCCAACACACTACTTTGCCTGATGTTTGTCATCAGCTGCCGATGTGGCTGTGCCTCTTCAAGTTCAGCGTTATTTATTATAGAATTCTTAACATACCTCCCGTCTCTACTACCCCTTAACCTCTCATCCGTTTGCCATGAGACAATGGTTTCATTCCAAGAATTCTACTGATCCCATCCGATCTGAGAATTGTTATTTCGCGTAAAAAAAACATCATTTTAAAATACACACAATTTGGTAATAGATGCCATTAATCTTGTCGGTTAAAAAATGTACCAAAGGTAATTCGTTGTCTTCCTTGTCAGCATTCATGCATAGAAACCACTTGTTCACTCGCCTCTATGAATAATATCAGTTAATATGGGAACAATGTTTTCCAGAATATAAAGGTCACGGGGATTCTCACGCCTGCCAAGCAAATTTGGTAATTTGCCGGTTAGCAGTATGCAAAATTTGTTTGACAATAGCTCGTAAAGGAAATACGATAGCGGCATGAGTTAGTTGGACTGATCTACAACGTAAAACTAGAATGTTCAGGGAAAATATCAGTTCGATATGTCTTTCCGTTCGCGAGCTATGGAATCTTCAGAGATATACATATAATGTATGTCGATCGTTATCGATGAGGACCGCCGACATCATCCTTGTCACATATTTCCATGTTGGGTGTGGTGGAGCATGTAGCTAAACAGGCCAATGCGGGCTCAAAAACATATGTTACATAACGGGAACACGAGGTCGGTAGAAGGTGATGGTGTTCCCGATGTTCGTGATTTCCATGGTGGTCTTCGCTGGTAGCTACACCCGCTTTGACTGCACTTTTCCAGTCAGATCTGTTTTGCGCAAGAATTTTCAGTGAGTCCTTCAGACCGTCTTTAAAACGTTTCTTTGGGCGCCCATACTCGCGCCATCCCTCTCTCAGCTCGCCGTAGAGAAGCCTCTTTGGGAGCCGTTCGTCTGACAAACGGTTGAGGTGTCCGGCCCATCCTAGCTTTTTCTAGCAGTGCATGGGTGCTGGGCATGTCAGACTTCGAGAGAACCTCGATGTCAGTGACACGATCTTACCATCGAATATGGACTATTCGCCTCAGGCAACCTGCGTGGAAGTAGTTTAACCTCCTTGCATGTCCAGACTATACAGTCCAGCTGTCGCAAGCGTAGAGTAGGGTTTAAATAATGGTGGGACGGAAAACTTTGAGTTTGGTCTTGACGTGGATACTACGACGTTTGCACACCATCGAGCGCATTCTACAAAAAGCTATGCTGGCCCTTGCTATTCTGCTTGCCACCTCATCATAGAGGCTGACAAATTTCGACAGCGTGCTGCCCAGATATATGAACTTATCGACATATATACACACAAATATACCCATTTTGTAAATAAAGTATAGTTTTCACTTCTCTGTAATATATTTAAGGTTTTTCTTTAATATATCTAAGTTTTCATACATTATGATTCAGCTTTCATTTCAGTATATCTCAGCTTTCTCTATAACAAGTCTCAGATTTATCCCAAGCGTGTATAACCTTTGTCTGTACTAAGTCTCACCTTTCTCTATAATACGTCTCACCTTTCTCTGTAATAAGTCTCACCTTTATATAATATATACGTATCACATTTGTATAATACGTCTCACCTTTCTCTATAATACGTCTCACCTTTCTCTATAATACGTCTCACCTTTCTCTGTAATAAGTCTCACCTTTGTATAATACGTATTACCATTGTATAATAAGTCTCGCCTTTCTCTATAATACATCTCACCTTTCTCTGTAATAAGTCTCACCTTTGTATAATACGTATTACCATTGTATAATAAGTCTCGCCTTTCTCTATAATACGTCTTAACTTTTGTGTATAATAAGTCTCACCCTTGTCTGTTTAAGTCTCATCTGTCTCTATAATGTTTCTCACCTTTGTTTATAATAAGTCTGACCTTTGTTTATCATGTCTCACTTTTCTATATAAAACGTCTCACTTTTGTCTTTTATAGGTCTTACCGTTCTCTATAATACGTCGAACATGTATAGGTCTTTCGCTTCCATATAGTACGTCTCACCTTTGTCTATTGTAAGTCTCACCTTTCTCTATAACAAGTCTTACCTTTGTCTATTATAACTCTCCTTTTCACTATATTATGTCTCAGGATGTTTTATAATACGTCTGAGCTATTGTTTCAAAAGTGTGATGAACAGTACCTTTTCTGTTCGTCTTGTCTTCCTGTACGTCTGGAGACTATTTACTGATAAATAGATTCAAGCTTGTCTAGACCGGTACCCAAAAGTCTCTTTGCTACTGTAGTCGCTCTGCCACGCATACTCTATAAAGTCACAAGATGAGGCTGAGGCTGGAGTTGTAAAGGTTAAACATTACTATTAGCCATTTTAAACTTTCAAGATCACATTATAAATATTCCCAAAATAGAAACAATGGTCTTGACAAATTAGAAACATTCCAAAGTAATATAAAAAAACAGTAGAAAGAAATACAGAAATTCAAGAGAACAACTTCAGAACATATCTTTTAAGAAACGAAAGGTATTAAACAGATAAAGAACAGTTTAGTGCAAACTAGATCAGATTTTACTATGGCGAAACCATTTTGCCATTCAGCTTGCCCTTATGCGGCCGTAAGGCCATCTTGTTTGTCATAGTACGGCCCCGAGGATACCGAGCTTGTCGCCATGAGCTGATCTTCGTGCGACCCTTAAGCCGGCTTGATTTTATGACCCCCTTCATTAAAAGGTTGTTTCAATTGAGAAGTCTAGTAAGAATTTGTTTTAATTTGATTAGAAGGCATTTTGACTGAGGTATGCAGTGTGCATTCTTTTGAGGTCGGTTAAATTGTAATTAAAATGGAGCCATTTAGTCCGAATTGCATTTGTTTGTAAAGTAATAATTGAGACAATGTAGGTAAATATGAATTACTTTGACTTTTTATTATATATAATGATCATTTTAGCATCAATTAATTAGATTTTCCGTGGAAAGGAACAAACTGTAATTTAGTATTTATTACATTTTTAAAATCATCATAAAGATAGTTTGGCTGCAAAGCTTGATGTACGAGTAAATTACGTTTGGATATCAGTAACATAATTTGAACTGACATGTCCTTTGCAGAACGTCGCTCTAATCACAGCCACTCTGTCAGACTTTCAATCTTTAGCCAGTTCTCCAGCTTTCCTCACTATTATCTTTAGAAGATCATGAAGGTTGTGTGTTCATCTTCTCTTTGATCTGCACTGCCTCGTAGTTTTCTAGCTACCATTCCTTCCAGAAGTATTTTTTCCAAACCGTTTTGGCGTTTGATGTAGCCAAAGTATTTTAGTTTCCTAGACGTAATACTGTTTACGATCAAGTGTTATTATATGCTCAGCTCCATTAGAATTTCTGTGTTTTTATTCTTTTTCGCTATCCATGGTATTTTTATAACTTTCCTTTTGCATTTTAGCTCGAAGGGTTCAATTTTTGTCTTTAGTGTTTGTGCTAGGGACGTGCAAGTCAAACAGGGGCTTTTTATCTAAATGCCAGTTATTTTTTTTATATAATCTCCTGCAACGTATATGCACATCCCAGCGTTTAAGTAATGCTTGAAAAGCTTCATCGTAGAAACATTTGTCAGTATGTCTGAACCAATCAAGGACAGCCTGTTTCACTTCGTCATCAGTGCTGAAACTCTGATCTCCCAGGAATTCTTTTAGGGGTTCAAACAGATGGAGATCGCTTGGAGCTGTAGGGTTGATGGGGCAACACCTACCTGCCAAGTTGCTGTAGATGGCACATAGTGCGGTGAGCTGAATGAGGTCCAGCGTTTTCTCACAGGAACAGGATGCCCTTTGTGATCAATTCAGGCCGTTTTTTTGCCGCAGACGGTTATGAACATACTCAAAATGCAAAATGCGTATGTACTGTTCACTGTTGATAGTGGCACCACGGGGTAGATTATCATTATGAATGAGGCCAAGTTTGTCAAAGAAAACACTCGCTTTCACTTTACCTGCAGACGCACTTGTCCTAAATTACCTGGGCGATGGTGATTGCGTATGCTTCCACTGCTTGGATGTACGGTCTTCTCTAAACAGTTTACACCATTCAAATGTCCTACTGCAGCTGAGTGTCCCATCACTGTATTCTGTAAATTTTCTCAGGTTTCCCGGCTTCTGTCACTAGAAACTTCACCGCAACACGCTATTCCATGCAAGCACTAACAGTGTTGTTCGTCATTTTTATTTATCTGTCACGTGACTGGCCCATGGCAAGAGGGCCACCTAGCACTAGTAGGACACAAGTTCCCCTAACTAATGATAGCAGTTTCTGCACCTGATAACCCATTCAGGTAGAACTAGACCAAAAAGTATCGGTGTGACTTGAACGCCTCTCGTATGAGGGCACATGTTTCGCATACATGCGATGTCACAGATAGGCTGCTTGTCTGTAAGATTTTTATCCGTGTGTTTTTGTTTGTGTTCTATCATACCTTTCTAATGTGCCAACACAAGACAAGCTCTATGGCAGTGTCGACAGCCTCAGGATGACCGCTGCTTTTTTGGAAAAAGTACAGGTTGACGTCTTACAGCGTACGAAGAAGAAAAAGAAGAAGATACCTTTCTAATGTTATTTAACATATGTGTTGCTATTCTTATTCAAACTTTTATTTGCCAGTCTTCATTGTTGCTTATAAAGGAACGGAGATATTCAAAACTTGTGAAGTTTTAGATTTCTTCCTTTCCCAAGGTAACTGGGTTTGGTTATTTGCTTCATTTGTGATCAGCTGATATTTGCACGGTTAATAACTATTTGGAGCTCCATTTGAATTAAGTTGAAGTTGGCAACTCAACTTTCGGCTGCTAGATAAACATGTCTGTATTTGGTCTACCGCATATATTATGTTTAACAGATAAATTATGTCTAATTACAATTCAACTCAAACTGTAACGCTAATGAGCTGTAGAGTACATGAAATTGAATGCAGTCATAATATCTCAAGAATATACTACTGTCAACCATGTTTGGTATAAAATTAGAGATCCGACCGAGACTTGCACCGCCGTTAATTATGTAATAGTGAAACAACCACCTAAAAAACACACCTTGACGCAGGTTTACTGCATGTACAATACAGAAAGTAGAGATGAACAAGAAAACAGTTACAATGACTTGAGAACGCTTGTGTAAAAGTATACTCCCCTTTAACTGAGTATACTCCCATACTCCATCGAGCAATCCTTATTTTGCAAACAGCCGTGAACGATGCCAACGAATTGGGATAACGTATTTCATTTTTGTTTTTGTTTCGCTCATTTTTGTCTGTATTTTTGCATATTTTTCATCTTTTTTCAAGACATTCTTATTTTTCCAAGAGCACGATGTGAAGAATGCTTACAGCGTAAAAAAATATTTAATTTCCTTGCTGCTTTAGAAACTATATTCAAAACACAGGCATCCGTTTGAAACATTTACTGTTGCAACTTCGTATTTTATGCGATTGGAGGAAAAACAAATGTGCTAGAAGCAGTGCTTTAAAATGTTTTCACCAAAGGGATATTGAAGTCCATCTCTTCTCGCTCCATCCCCTTTTACGTTTTCTCCTTCTCTCACCTTCTCTGTCTTTTTCTCTCTATCTCTCTCTTTTCTCCGTCCGACTGTATGAGCGTGTATGAAGATCTGCGTGAACCTATCTAGGTTAGATGACCTTCTTACTCAGAGTTTCTCAACTGTTACTATGGATTACGATAAAAAAAACCTAATTCAATAAAATAAGTGTTTTTGTTTTTAATGATTACTTTTAGCTTGCACTTGTGACCAGTTACCCAGAGACCGATCAGAACATCAGTAGTTCATTGAAATGCTAGATTTTCTAGTATCTTTATTATTCAACATTGGCAAAAGATTTCTATTGTAAAATCAAAACAAATATAATATTCAATTATTATTTGATTACTATTATCGGGCATTCATAGATATCTAGTACGAACCTATGCTGAAATGAAGAGAGCTACAGCGGAAATGACCAAATGGAGAGACATGCTCAGACAACCTTACAACCAGTCTCAGGACTTATCAACCAGCTGACGATGATACTGTTTAAGCAATGATTGATTACACCAAACGAACCGTGATATGTTGATGTCACATATTTGTAAAAAAACATGGCTTCCTCGAGGCTTGACAATTATTTCACGTTTCTCCAGGATAAAAATGTTGAGAAAGATTCGTTTAACTCGTGACATTCTCATATGTCGCCATTCGCACAGCCGTTAGCACAGCCATTCGCACATGTCACTATACGCACGTGCAATAGGTTCCAGCCTCTAAGTGTGGAGTATTATCCTGGATTTGGTAGATTTCTGTGGAAACAATCACATATATATATGAAACGGGAATAACACAGAAAGTATCTAGTTTTCCTATAGGCCAAGAGAAGGATCTGTAAATGTGACTGTGTCATCGTGACGCTTGCAGTATTGAGGTCATTATCCCAGGAGTTTGTGGTCATATGATGGTTTTTATAGATTATTGTAGGTTACTGAAAATTCTAATCAGAATACTTGCGGGCTTTTCACAGAAGGTGATCGCCAAGTTCCAATTGTAGTAAAGGAAGCAACGTTTGGTATTCTGTTTTACTGCAGCCTGCCACTTACTTGACTTACTTAGAGAAGAAAGAGGCATGCACACGTGACGCTGTGGCAAGAATAATCGAAAACAATAATGTATGGAATAACAGAAACAAACCATTACAAGTCTTCAGAGCTGTAAAACAGGATGAAACGACATAATAATGAACTAATTTACGTGTAAGGTTACTTTTCGTTTTGTCACAGACGATTACGAGCTGTGTAAGGTAAGTTTATCTTTCATGTATGTCTTTAGCTTCCATTTCTATTTTGCTTAGTACTACACATCAGCAAAGCGTTTCTTTGAGTCTCTGTTACACACGTTAAATATTTAGCAGACAGTATATTCTCTGGCAGGTAGTTTTGTCTATACGTACTGCATCAGCTTATCAATTTTTGTTGTTGTGTCAGAGAATTCTCAAATTTGCTTGCAAAATCTATCAAATCAATGGAGAATTCTTGAACACGTTACAGGTAAAGAAAATCACAACGGAATATTGAACGAAATAATAAACAGTTAGATACAATATTTGAATAAAAAGACGTACCACTTTGCCGATAATCAAACTGGGAGCAACATTTAAGGATATACAAACAAGAAGAGGACACTAATGTAAGTAGGTAGATTAACATCGATACATGGATTAAAGAAAAACATGTCAAACTGCACGATGAAAGCAAGAGATAGAAGAGGGAACCATTGCATTAACTTTTGCAAGTCATATTTAAGACCTCATGTGAATTCTTACCGAACCTTATCTATATCCGACTTGATCATTTTCATGTCAATCAACGTTTCAACAATGATGCGTTTGTGAATAGATATCTAATGTTATGTTCAGGCGATATCTTTAACTTGATCTAATTAGTTCTTTCATGAATTTCCTTTCTTGAAAACTGCAAAAAAACGCTAATTCATTAAGTTTCATCCTTGTACCGTAATCCGATGAACAGCTGAGTAAAATACAGTCCACGCCATATGTTGAACATTCACTCTACAAGGAAATGATTCTAGGGGCAAGAAACATCGCCCTAAGTCAAACAAACCACTACAAGAAAATTGTGCTAGGGATAAGAAACATTGCCCTAAGTCAAACAAACCACTACAAGAGAATTGTGCTAGGGATAAGAAACATCGCCCTAAGTCAAACAAACCACTACAAGAGAATTGTGCTAGGGATAAGAAACATCGCCCTAAGTCAAACAAACCACTACAAGAGAATTGTGCTAGGGATAAGAAACATCGCCCTAAGTCAAACAAACCACTACAAGAGAATTGTGCTAGGGATAAGAAACATTGCCCTAAGTCAAACAAACCACTACAAGAGAATTGTGCTAATGGCAAGCAACATCGTCCTATGATAAACAACTTACTACACTAGAATGGTGATAGGGGCAAGAAACATCGTCCTATGTTAAGCAAACTACTACAATATGATGGTGCTAGGGGCAAGAAACATCGTCCTATGTTAAGCAAACTACTACAATAGGATGGTGCTAGGGGCAAGAAACATCGTCCTATGTTAAGCAAACTACTACAATAGGATGGTGCTAGGGGCAAGAAACATCGTCCTATGTTAAGCAAACTATTACAATAGGATGGTGCTAGGGGCAAGAAACATCGTCCTATGTTAAGCAAACTACTACAATAGGATGGTGCTAGGGACAAGAAACATCGCATGCTGTTAAACAAACCATCCCAGAAACTAGCAATGTATTACCATAATAACTGCTTTAGTGCACACTTCCTACCGGTGGGGAGGCGACAACATCCAGTCATGGCCTATATACTTCACAAAGAGTAACAATTGGAGACCAGGTAACCGAATCTTGCACTTTGAGAGAGGGAGACAAGAGGTGTATCACCGGTACCACTTTGTTCTCACTAACTACCCATTTGTTCTATTATTTTGATTCTTCCTTCTTACACAAAGCTGTGCCTATTTTTAACATCTAATCGAGCTAATTATATTGGGTTTCTTCCTGACAGCTGAGCTCTGATATTACCGGACGCCATTTCTGTTTGTTCCTTCTTGTGCTAGTTCTGCCAAACTGCTTTTATGCTTATATATTTATCTTTCTTTAAACACCGCAGACTTTATTGTCTCTCTGCAATATTCTAGTTGGTACACTTCCTTTTCTGAACGCTACAGGAATACATTGTCAAATCTGTTATTAAAGCTAGCGTTTAAACTCTACTTCTTCAACCCTAAATTTTCGAGGACTTCTTTCATCTAGTTCTTGTGAACCCACATGTTACAGCGACCAAATCTCTAGTGGTCAGCAGTTGCAAGTTCTGAAAATGTACTTTAGATCTTAAGTTTCTCAATTGTTTGTGTAAAAAACATTCTAACTTGTCTTCATTCGCAATATGATGATTTAACCTCATATCTCATATCCCTTGACTCTCTAAATGAGCCAATCAACACATTCAAACATGATTATTCGTTACGTTATATGCTGTCTATATTTTATGACCATTGTAATTATACTTGAAAATGCGTTTTGCTAACATTTTTTAATTTCTTCATTTATAGTTTCATATATATATATATATATATATATATATATATATATATATATATATATATATATATATATATATATATATATATATATATATGTATATATATATATATATATATATAGTTACATATTTATAGTTACATATATATAGTTACATATTTATAGTTACATATATATAGTTACATATATATAGTTACATATATATAGTTACATATTTATAGTTACATATATATAGTTACATATATATAGTTACATATATATAGTTACATACACACATATATATATAAGTTACAAATCACTAGCGATGATGGCGACATCATTAGACAGTTTTGTCTCGACGATCTAATTAGCGAGATATTTGGATTATAGTACAGATGTGACTGCGCTGGTCGTCATCCTCACTCGCTGGTCTCGAGCTACCTTAAACCAGTGGTAAGACATAAGTCAAGACACAGACACACGCGCGCGCGCATGCACGGACGGATAGACGGACAGACAGACAGAGAAACGCAGACATACCGCTAGCAGTAACTAAACCGTGTGTTAAAACATTTCTTTTCTGCTGATTCTCGTATCTTCCTCTTGGACATATCACTACGAATATATTACTCGTGCTCTCTAACTGTTCAAGCAAGCTGTTTTTTTCATGTATTAGAATAGTACACGCCCTAATTTATGTTGCCTAATGCAGCGCAAGTACTGTTAATAAAGACATGAACACGTTCACGTTGTTGATGCGCTGTATTGACGCTAGCGTTGGATTAAAAAGAGCTGTAACTCAGGATTTAGCTGCGATAATGCAATCAACAGTACAGTCCCTTGGTATAAAATTGATTTCTGTTACACGTGTAACAAAATTCATTGAAGCTGGAGCTGAGCTAAAAATACAATTATGGGAATTACATAAACAGGTAATGCAATGTAATACAAACGAGCACAGCAACACAGACACATCTTACGTTACTACCAACAAATCCTAGTCATTAACAAAGAAATTGCTATCGAATATAATACAAACGTTGTATACGGATTTAAATGCTCAACTGAATTATGTGACAGGAATGCTGTAAATATGTATATAAAAAAGAAAATAAATACATATATTTTTCAATAATGGTGAATCTAACGCTAGTCATAATAACTATTGCCAAAATATATCATTCAAATGAGTTGAACTACCAGAAAACATTAATTCTTCAGGTTTCACTTGAACTTTGGGTTGCTTCGATAACTCTTCACTTATTTATGTTTTTGGACCATCATATCGAGCTCCACTCATGAGACTACGTTTGCACTCGTGTCTTCTCTAGCACTGTTTTGAAGAAATCCTAAAAACGATGAGAGCCTATGTACTCAGTAACATAATGTCCAATTTGACAGTAACTTCAACTGTGTAATGGTCTGCTAAACATAACGTTTTAATTCAATTGCATGGAACAATCACTAAAACTGCTTTACTCACAGGAAGCTCGCGCCAAAACATTTATGTATTGGTTTAGTAGCAGTGCTAAGCCACATTGTTTTACGTACAAGTTTGTCAGACCACAGCCTACTGTAGATATAGGCCTTCTGACTAACCGAAAAATCTCTTTGAAACGTCACATTCCAAGGCTAACTAAATGACGGAGCTTTCATGTGTCAACTATCAGTGCAACTATAATAGCGTGTTCAGGAAACAAATATGGATTTGCAGTTGGTCGCAGGGTCGAATTCTGCGAAAGGATCACTCTCGACAGTGATGTGAATTTGTTTTATTTCTTTGTGTAGAAGATGAATTGATTATAAACCCTGGCACAATATGAGTTCCGTCATTTAGTCGGCGGTGGAGTGTGACGCTCCAAGGAATATCTCCGGTGAGTCTGACAGCCTCTCCATGTTCAGACCACGGTACAGAAATACAGATCCAACTTACACGACACACGAATTAGAGCGCCAGGAGGCAGAGCATACGTAGTTTGTTTTTCGCAAAAAAGTGTGTCGGGTTGGCTTCCCGGTAACCGCACACTTTAGTCTACTTTGCTGAAAATATATTTTGTTACTTACATTTAAGGAAAGTAAAGCCGCGGAGAATGTTCACCGCACACCAGGATACGCTGAGACCGCGTGCATTGAAGTCTCTAACACTCCATCCCCGACAACAGTGTCTGCTATGCAACTACCTTTACTTTTGTAGCATGGTGCTGTGAACCAATTCTTTCTTCAGCACGTGGGACACAGTAATCGTCCACTCAATTCTTTCTTCAGCACGTGTGACACAGTAATCTTCCACTCAATTCTTTCTTCAGCATGTGTGACACAGTAATCTTCCACTCAATTCTTTCTTCAGCACGTGTGACACAGTAATCCTCCACTCATATCTTTCTTCAGCACGTGTGACACAGTAATCTTCCACTCAATTCTTTCTTCAGCACGCGTGACACAGTAATCTTCTACTCAATTCTTTCTTCAGCACGTGTGACACAGTAATCTTCTACTCAATTCTTTCTTCAGCACGTGTGACACAGTAATCTTCCACTCAATTCTCTCTTCAGCACGTGTGACACAGTGATCCTCAACTCAATTCTTTCCTTATCATGTGTGACACAGTAATCCTCAACTCAATTCTTTCCTTATCACGTGTGACACACTGATCCGCCACTTAATTCTTTCCTGATCATGTGTAACACAGTGAGCCTCGTCTCTTTTCACCGTGCGTGTCACAGAGAGCCTCTTCTCTCTTCCCCAAGCATGACACATTGATCCCCTTCTCTATTCTTCAAGCGTGGCTTAGTGATACTCCACACTGAGACGTGTTCGAGTATACTTGATCGATTCCCTTATTTCTCCGTGGGACATAGCGCGGCATCGGTCGCTCTCATATTCAATCATGAAACATATTTTAGTAAATTGAAGAACTAGGTGATCTTTAAACGCAGATCAAGCATTCGTAATTCTGTATTCGGCCGTCATCTGTCGCCAACAGATGTCGTGAAAACACGATCTTTGCCCTGGGTCTGACGTAAAGTGTGTCATTGGCGTAATGCGTGTGAATAAAATAATACATTTTCTGGCATGACCTTTATTGTTCAAAGCATAACTGTTCAACCCAGCCTTTACTTTGAAGCTATTATTTGTAGTAATTTTAAATAATTCACTAATTCATTGATTTATCCATCTTTATCGTCGTCTTCTTCGTTAGACCTCCGGGGACGTAGATTGTGACACCTATATTCTTATATCATCTGCGGGTTATTTTTTCTAGAGCTTTCTTTCAGACTTGGAAAGCTACTCTACACTCGGTGGGCTTTTGGTCTGCGTGAATTACGAAGTGTTCCATCAGTTGCAGAGGCTATTGCCGTTCATGAGTTAACAGCAACATTTGTGAATATTGATTGTTTTTAATTTTAGAACTGGTGTTCTGAGATTTCATGATGCTTTGTTGTCAGACGGGCGATATCGGGACTCATTCGTTTGATAAAATGGAGAGGGACGATTTGATATGAACGACAGTAATCGTGTTAGCTTTTTTAAAGGAAGACCGTTTGAGCACACATACCGAACTGCCCCCTCTAACCGCTAGGGTTATACTAATTGATTGATATTAGTGTGTCAATCAATAGCATAAAGGTTGAACGTTTCCTTATTGTACCAACTAGTCAATGCACTGCGTTACTATGATCTTGCTGAAACAAGATGCACTGAGAGCGAACACTGTCACATTGACAAACATTTGACACATTGGTTGTAAATTGTAAAATACTTTTTGTTTGTTTAAAGATTTGCTTTTTTGGATTTTACTGGCGAAGGAATGTGACTTTCCACCCCATACAGTAGTTCTTTTGGCAATGTCAGAACGTACTGGTCAGTTTATTGATGCGTGGTATTTCTATTTGTAATATGGACGTATTGACCAGGCATATACAGGCATATACACTTTTTTTAATGTGTTCCACTGTGACAGTTTTGCAGTGCAGTAGGCTTGTCAATCCTTTCTGCACGTGGAGAAGTGGCCATTTTGAGAAAAGTTCCCGACATGCCCAGTCCAACTGGACACACAGTAGCTTTGACTCCAGTTTGTTGGGATTGCAAACCAAGCTTTCGATCAATTTACACTCCTCATGTAGGATAAAAATACCTCAATGCACATAATTATGGGAACTGTGGGAAACGGCTCATGCTATCACCAGGCTAATCCAAACGATGAGAAATCCTTTCCTTG
The DNA here is from genome assembly GCA_036924085.1 of Ariolimax columbianus. NCBI lineage: Eukaryota > Metazoa > Mollusca > Gastropoda > Stylommatophora > Arionidae > Ariolimax > Ariolimax columbianus. The sequence goes on along the minus strand of JAVGWX010000001.1, from coordinate 121,505,471 downwards.
TATTACAGACCGGTGGAGTTCGGAAGGTATTGTATCCACCACTAAACTTTGAATTTTTCAACTCAAACGAGTGGGATATGTTATTTAATAGCGCCGAGCCTTGGCGCGAGACGACTGATTCCAGAAAAGTAGTCTTTCGTTAATACATGTTTGCGCAGAATACTCACACTCTACAGTGGGCCAGGACATTATGTGGAGGAAGTGGGGGTGGCTGGGACAAACGTTAAGGATAACACAAAACAGCGTTACCCTTCTATTTCTGTTCTGCGCCCCAAAGAGCAAGAGGAGTAGAAGGCGACACAGGCACATTTGGAGAAGAGAAATATCCATAAACACAGCGAAAGCTGGTCAGACGTGGAAATAACTGGAGGTGTTGGAAGAACACAAATAGGCTTGTGTTTTATTTAGGGTGGTTTATACTCCGCGGGGTGAGCAACGAAGGCGATTGATCATGGTGTTTATGGCACTTTTGTTTTAAGTGATATATTGCCAGCCCTATCCACAACCCTCAATTAATCGCTTTATTCAACACGAAGTCGGGTCAAGTGATCCAACAATTACCTCCGTACCAAGTATCGTGGGACTTACACGAGAATTGGCTCAAACACATAAGGTCACGGCTGTTCCATTGCAAACACTGCTGAAGGGAGAAACGTATGATATACTTCCTTGTTGTAGAATTCACCTTGTATGTTTTAGGTTGGGGAAACGGTGGGGGGTGGGGGGGGGTGTGGACAGTTTCATTCTTTTTTGCCTTCCTTTCCCAAACAGTAAACCAGACATAACAATTATAAAGAGGTCGATTGAAGGGTGTCAGTATCAGTGATCGAACCTTGGGATTTTGCTATGCCACTTGAGTGCTCCACCTCTCTGTTACTCAGACACTATATTAAAGTACACTTGACTTATTCGCTGAATTCTGGCGAACGTGTTTAATTCTAAGTTGGGCGTGATTTTTTTAAAGCACAGATCAAGCAATTCTAAATCTATTTCTGGTGTCTTGTTTATCAGCCAGAGATTGTGGGATCACGATCCTCGCCTCGCGTCTCTGTCTACGGAGATGATTGACGTGACACGTGTATAAGTAACATGACTGATTATACTATCTGGTTCTTCTGTCCAGTTTGTGTTTGACAGCTACAGTATGTGACGATTAGACTGTTAGCAAGAAAACAAAACAAATGCTTCGAAAGGTGGACAGACAAAAGATACTTAGATAAATAAACAAGCACACAGGTAGATGTGCACATGCCAATTATATTAAGCTAGATATAAACTCACTTTAATCAATCAATCAATTAATCGAAACGTTTCAACTCCATATCCAGCATAGATTTTCAACAAATACAGGTCTGTGCTATACGTTCCAGCTCTGTCCACGTGCTCGATGTTTCCTGTGTTTGTCTGGGGCTTTTTTTTATGTTTGTTCTGTTCTACCTCTACTTATTTTGCTTTGTTGGTTACATAAACGAAACGTTCTTGCAAATCCTAAGGTGGTTTCCGTAGTGTGTGTCCAATCTAACACCAGCTTCCTCTCTTCATGTCATGTTCCTCTGATATCGGTTTGACCCTTGCCAAACGTTCCACACTATAGATTGTATCATACCCTTTAATTCCCTCTATTCGGCGCAGGCACCCATTTATGAAAGTCTGTACCCTTTTCATAAAGATGGCACTGGGCCTTACTGCGAGAGGTGCAGCCCCCCCCCCCCCCCCTGAAATCTATGACAGGTGCGAGAATCATGGACCGTGACCAGCAATTGACCAGATGGGTGGAGAACTACTCTGAGCTCTACTCTCGAGAAACGGTGGTCACTGATGAGGCATTGTGCAGGCTACAGGTCCTGCCCATTATAGAGTAACTTGACAGACCACCTACTCTGGATGAGCTTGATAAGGCTATCAACTACCTCTCAAATGGAAAAGCACTAGGGGGAGATGGTATCCCATCCGAAGACATAAAGTGCGGGACATCGGCACTAGCTAGGCCGAAGTTTGGTCTTGTATGCCTCTGTTGGGAGGAAGGTGCAGTCCCCCTAGATATGCGTGACGCCGTCATTGTGACTATTTAGAAAAACAAAGGTGACCGTTGGGACTGCAATAACTATAGAGGGATCTCGCTCCTGAGCGTTGTGGGCAAAGTTTACGCCCGCGTGCTACTAAACAGGTTGAGACTGCTCGCGGACAGGGTGTACCCAGAATCATAGTGTGGCTTTGGAGTAGGCAGATCAACAACGGATATGATTTTCAGGAGAAGTGCAGAGAACAAGACCAGCCGCTCTTTATGATGTTTCTAGACCTCACCAAGGCCTTCGACTTGGTTAGTAGAAAGGGTCTATTCGAACTCTTTGAGAAGGTTGGCTGCACGCAAAATTGCGTATCATGATTTCTTTTCACACTGATATGAAGTATTTTCATATTACTTTCTGTGTGTTATTTTACAAGTTGTTTTGATTTTTGCACTTTTCTATGCCTCTCTTGGCAACTAACAATATATTTGAGCTTTTCACTTCTGACGGACGCTTTTTGAAGACACATAAGGACAGATAGACATAAAGACAGACAGACAGACAGACAGACAGATAAATACATACATAGATATATAGATAGACAAACGGACGGACGGAAGGGTGGACTGACGGATGGTGGACGGATGGAAGGGTGGACGGACGGACGGATGAATGAACCGACAGATCGAAATGCAGATAGGAAAGTATGAATAAAGAGTGGTATACACATACACACACATATTAAACTAGATTAGTATGAAAGTAGGCACGCAGATAAATATAATTTAAAAACGATAAACAAAAAGACAAATTGACAGACGGACAAGCAGGTAGTCAGTTCCGTATACATGCTTGATGAGACAGACAGATACACAGACAAACGGCATAGCGTCAAGCGTACATACATCAAAATAGATATATAAGCACACATTTTATATAGAGATATAAAAACATTAACCGAACAGATAGATAGATGAACTGTTAGTTGAATAAGTAGACCACAAAGTAAGTAGGGAGAGAGAAACAAATCGATCTGACTGGGAGAAGCATTTGTGCTTGCCATACACTGGAAGAACGTTTCAGCACACGGACCGACCTGCCACCTCTAACCACTGGGATTACACTAATAGGTTCGTATGAGCTCATCAATCAATAACATAAAGGTTGAGCGTCCCTTTACTGGACCAACAAGTCATGAAACAAGTTAGATTGAAACCAAATAATGACAGATTGGGTAAATAAGTCACACAAACATTTTGCGTATAATAATTATTGAATAAATATATTTATTAGAAAAGCGTCCACAGCCATTTTCTCAGTAGTGCCAGTAGAAGAAAAGGCAGGACAATGTATACCGTTCAGAGTAAATTGTTGTTTAATGTTAACAATGGTTAACTTTACACTTTTGTGCGCTCTGACAAGTGCCTTGAGTGGCAAGTTTGAAGTAGCTTTACTCACATCCCGACCGTGTGTATGAGAGTGGATCGCGGTTATCCAGGCGGTTGTGCTATGCTTGGCTTCGTCAGCGTGACGCTCACTACTACTGGGATCACGTCAATCCACATCAAGTCAACAAGACTGCCTTAAAAAACAGCCTGTTTCCAGGTAAGGCTGCATGAAAGAAAAGTTGGTCATTATATTGTGCCTGACCCTGACCCAGTATGTTGTGCCTGACCGGACTAGCGTTTCAGTTCCGCAGAGCATATTGTATAAAGAGACTAAGGAAGGTTGTGCTTGTGGCGAGCATTGGAAAATGGGTAATGAAACGGACTTCATTGCACATGGGCACATGTGCATATGTGCCTAGTCCATTTCATCGGTGAACGTGTCGACAACAGAGCACGAACTCCGCAGCTCCCGCGACGCCCCAAAATTGTGCCTTGACATCGTGAGGTATCCATTTACAGCTGGATCCACTAAGAGAAGCAGTAATACCACCAACACAATTCATCGACAGGTCCGGCCTGTTAAACTGATCAAGACGTGGTTGGAACCTGGAACGCTGGGATTGTAAACCAAGGCCCCAACCCACAGGCCAAAAATGGTATCATGAATAACAAACTACTGAGAAAAGGAGGCTGGAAGAGCACTCCTCCATTCTTTCATTCTGGCTTTATGTATAGAGGTAGCAGCTATGGTCGTCTTGCGATTCGTCTGAAGAGAAACAAGGGAGATGTGTTTTTTTAAGTCCGCAACGAAACATTATGACGCATTTATGTAGTCGTTTTCTTTATGTATGATTATATGGGAAGGGGCTTAAAATAGAAATGTGAAAATTGCGGTAAATATGCGAAACGCCGTGGCATTATCATGTAGGTTGGGAGTATCGACGCTAAGGACTTAATGAATATACTGTCTGTCTGTGTGCGTGTCTGTCTGTCTATCTGTCTGACTATCTGTCTGTCCGTCCGACTCTCTGTCTGTCTGTTTGTTTGTCTGTCCGTCCGTCTATCCGTCGATCCGCCCGCCCTTCCGACCGTGTGCCCGCCCGCCCTTCCGTCCGTCCGGTCGTCTGTCCGTGCGTTACGTCCGTTCGTCTGTCCGTCTGTCTGTATGTCCGCCCGTCCGTCTGTTTGTCTGTCAAATTATTTTATTTTGAAAAGTGTTTTAATTAATTAGGCCCAGCTCGAACGCTATTGTATGTTTGAGAAATCATTTCAATCAGTAAAACAGGATCCATGTACTTAGATGTAGCAATCTGTTTTTTAATTACCAAAGCTATTTACCTGAAAATTGAAAATGACGTGAAAGGTTTCTGTGTTAGGAAATATATTTATATTCACGAGCTTAGATTTTCTGTTTCTTCTGCAAGTAATTGTGGTGGTTTATGTGAACCGTAGAAAAAATAATCTGGACATGTTTGCTGTAAGGAGGAGAATTCAATGCAGATTGAGAGCATTAGACTTTTTAGAATGGAGAAATTATAGAGTCGGAAGAGAGGTCGAAGAGAAGAGGCTGTTAGTTGAATTCATAATGTAATCAAAAGGTTAGGATATCTTTCTCTAAGTGTTAACATGGGCTTGAAAGTTATTTTCTTCTTCTTTTTCTTCTTCTTCTTTTTTCTTCTTCTTCTTCTTCTTCTTCTTCTTCTTCTTCTTTTTCTTCTTCTTCTGCGTTCGTTCTTAATCTCCAGCAACCAAGAGCCATGAATAGGGATTTGCAAGTAACAGGATGTAGTCTGAATAACGGAATGCGTTGTGTCGCTAGTTTACAGCTTGACTGCGATATTTACACCTTTCTGTCCGATCCATTCGTCTTCAGCAGCTCTCGAATCGCAGGTTTCAGACGATTGATCATTGACTGACTAAAAAGCTCTCTCTTGATTCGTTGGGACAAATAGGGAACGGGTGCTGGTATCAGACCCTCGGAAGACAGGTCAGTTTTACCCTACTAATGACAGGGCGTTGCTACGGAAATCCTGCTCTATTCGAGAGGAATCGCAGGTCTCAGACATTTTGTCTACGTGCTTGGCTGATAAGCCAACGGTGCGAGGCTACCATCTGAGGGATTACAGCCGAACGCCTCTAAGCCGAAATCCCGCCCTGAATCTCAGCACCACTGCGATGGTAGGCTACGATATGGTTGTGACCTGGGGATCGCGTCTCAGCCCGACCCGGTCGAGCCGCAGAAAGAAGTCTCTGCCGTCCCGTCGATCAAAGCGGGCGGGAAGCTGCTCGATATTCACCCCATACGGCGTTGAGGTGTGAAACCACTAGTAGAAGACTTAGTTCTCGGCCGGGGTGTCGTAAGCAGTAGAGCAGCCAATTCACTGCGAACTGTTGAGACTCAGCCCTTGATCATGATATATGTCCGCACACCAGCCGAACAACATCTCCGTGCCATGACCAGGCTTGTCCCCTGGTTAAATGCACTCATGCCTCGCTCTTTACCTCTGTCTGCTATCAGTCATCCCAATGGACGCAGAAGAGATGCACGCCAGCGGACATTGCACCTCTGCCCTATTGTGACAACCTCCCAGGTGGCAGGGAACGCTAGGCGTACCATCACTGCAGATGAGCCGAGAAAATAAAAGGAGCAAGGAGATACCTCACTTACATGCATATGCTAAGTTTCTGGCAGAACGTGACGATCCTGGGACACAGACACACTGGACTGCCTCTCTTCCGAGATACTTGAAAAACTAGTACATACAGTCCATTATATCATATCATATCATTGCCACACCCTATAGACACGAGTGGGGAAGACTCGATCGTCCTGCAAGACAACTTCCCTAAGAGAAACTTTGACCAAAAACAACTGCTGCCTTGCAGATAGGCTGGGGACAGCCAAAGGCTAAGGAGGGCATACCTACAGAAACGCCTGTTGAAATCGGATGCACTGGGCCACAGGCTTAACAAAGTAACACAGTGCAGCGTATATCGCTGTAACCAAAGTACGAAGAAGAAGAATGAGAAGAAGAAGAAACCTAATAGATCAAAATATTTCACCTAGTGTATACACTACGCGGTCAACTGCCTGCGCAAACGACGTCATTTTTCAACCCCATTACAACTAATATCCTATTTTGATGGTGGATGGCGATTGTTTTATGTTGTGTTATACATAAACGACATCGTTCCATTCTTAACAGACCCAAATATGCTAAAAAATGTTTCAACGGAGGATAATTTCAATGGAGTGGATAACGGGGATTCCAGTAGCTCACTAGTCGTACACACTCCTGCTCTGTCTTCTAAAGGTGGTTATATTAGTGGAAAACATCACCAACATGTAAACTGTAAGTACTTTGTTAGACTTCCATTATGGTGAAAGAAGACTAACATCCAGTCACACAAAACATACTGATCAGACTATGTTAGTCGGGGTCAGGTGAACATACTGATCAGACTATGTTAGTCGGGGTCAGGTGAACATACTGATCAGACTATGTTAGTCGGGGTCAGGTGAACATACTGATCAGACTATGTTAGTCGGGGTCAGGTGAACATACTGATCAGACTATGTTAGTCGGGGTCAGGTGAACATACTGATCAGACTATGTTAGTCGGGGTCAGGTGAACATACTGATCAGACTATGTTAGTCGGGGTCAGGTGAACATACTGATCAGACTATGTTAGTCGGGGTCAGGTGAACATACTGATCAGACTATGTTAGTCGTGGTCAGGTGAACATACTGATCAGACTATGTTAGTCGGGGTCAGGTGAACATACTGATCAGACTATGTTAGTCGGGGTCAGGTGAACATACTGATCAGACTATGTTAGTCGGGGTCAGGTGAACATACTGATCAGACTATGTTAGTCGGGGTCAGGTGAACATACTGATCAGACTATGTTAGTCGGGGTCAGGTGAACATACTGATCAGACTATGTTAGTCGGGGTCAGGTGAACATACTGATCAGACTATGTTAGTCGGGGTCAGGTGAACATACTGATCAGACTATGTTAGTCAGAATCAGGTAAAACCTACTGATGAGACTATATTAGTGATTGTCATATGAACCATACTGGTAGGACTATATTAGTCATTGTCAGGTGAAACCTACTGATAAAACTATATTAGTGAGTGTCAGATGAAACATACCGATGAGACTATATTAGTCCTTGTCACATGAGACATACATATCAGACCACACTTCACTTCCAATCATTTCGATGTGAAAACATGATGTTTCCTGGTAGTTTGGCTAGCGAGGTTGGGATCGGTACTGTGATCCACGCTATGGTGAGCTTATTGAAGAGTCTTGAATTGCACGATTGCCATCATTAACAAAAACATCAACTTCCATTGCGCAAGGCGCTTATTACCAGACACAGCAGTAAGAAATGGATGTGATGTGTTCTCTCACTAAATATATGTATCATATACCGAGAAAGAGTAATAATTATAAAAGGAGAGAAACAGGGATAAAAAGAAGGCAAGCAAATATATCAGGATTAATAATAGGCCATAGACTTGACAATCAGTTTTATATAGATGACCTCGTGCTTATAGCAGAACATCAACAAGATTAAAAAGAAACAAGGCTATCAAAGATAAAGAACGAATTATAAGCATCTTCAAAATAAAAACAATGGTCGTCACAAAAGGAAAAGTCGAAACTACTTTTTTTTCAAATTATCCTTACTGTCGAGGGAATATCTAAGAATAACACTTGCTGAAGCTGGCTTCCAGATAATAATATGCTAACTGGCAGAAAGAACGTCCCTGGCTAGATAGAGACAGAGAGAGAGAGAGAGAGAGAGAGAGAGAGAGAGAGGGGGAGATAGGGGGGGGGGGAGAGAACAATGTTATGCAGAACAATGCTGTTTTGTATGTGAATCCGGCATAATAAGTAAACGTGACATAAAAATTCCTTGTTGATACAGAAATGTGTTCCATCAGATAAATGTTACATATGAAATAGGCAGATATGACATCCGGTAAAGATACATTACAAGACCAAAAAAATTTTAAAAACCAGTGTTAAATTTGTTTGTTTCTTAGATGTTAAGGCGTATCTATGATTCTGCACGGCAGTGTGCAGGGCGGGCGACAGAGAGGTCATCCCAAAAAGAGGTGTGAGGACATAAAAGAATGGACCAATAACCGATCAGAGGAGGCTCAGGTAACAGTCTCTGACAGAGAAGGGTGGCAGAGGTTTGTGGGGGTATGTTCATTGTGCCCTAACGATCTATCAGGTTTCGGGATGTCCTGAGCTGACCTTACTGAATGTTAACTAAAGTAAATGGAAAACAAGCACGATTAGTTGAACACATACTCATAAAGGAGAGCCTGGGAAACCTTGCACCAACCGAAAAGATCGAGGGCAAGAAAGATATATGACAATTGAGAAAAAAGAACTTTGGAGAGACACAAGAAACTGAATTAAAAAACACATAGTATGTAACAAGTTGATACGCTTTAAGGATTGTAGGTTGTAGAGGTATTTGATCGCAAACACCCCTTGGTACGACACCTGATGATCATCGTCATGTCAAGAGAAGTACTCTGTTTGAGATCCATTGCATTCAACATGGGAAAACGGCAATTATTCTATCAAAGCATTGTTTTCCTGAAGATAAACAAATGATGAGCAGCCATTAGACAAAATAATTTGTCCATACGATAATTATCTGTGACGTAAACATCTAGTGCTAAATTTAGCAAGGAACGTACTCTAATTTCAACATCAGAACAGTAGCAACGAATAGGTGTGGATACTAGATGTAACTGTTGCTAACTGTTACAGAACATCAGATGAATAGGTAAATCGAACCTTGAGTCCAACAGGTAATGCAGCGGGTCATAGTGACTTTCATTAAAATGAATGAAGTTCTGGAATATTTGTCAGAACAGATTATTATAATCCAAGTCGTTCTCACTCAGATATATGTTTAAGTCAAACCGCATTTTAGTCAATTCGAATCTTGGTATTCAGTCAGGCAATTTAAGTGTATGATGCTAGGTAGCCAAATGTTGTTTAAATTTGTTTCGGTCTTTTGCCTTAAAATACCATGTTGGACCAAGGACTTTACTCAGGCCATCTCTCAATCTCATTAGTGGCCCAGTGGACGGTTAAAGTTGTAGGGCTACCAGTACGTCAATTTTCTTTTCCCGGTGTTGTCAGGCATGCGTACCACAATCCTGGACCATGTGCATCAATCCTCCCTCGGTCCATGTCCATCAATTATCGGCCTATGTGCATCCATTCTCGGCCTACGTGCACCACATCCCCGGTGCACCACATCCCCGGTGCACCACATTCCCTGTCATGTGCATCCCATTCCCGACCCATGCGCATAACATCCACGGCCCATATGAATTGTCTAAATATCATAGTATCTACAACATAATTGCAGTTGCTCTGTGTTCTGAATTCAGTTCTGAATAAAGTCGCAATATTTCCTATCGGGAGAGGGGGCAGCTCGAGGCGTCTCATTGTCAGTTTCTCGTAGGTTCTGCACTTCGCATCCGTATTCGATGACTGGAATGACCAGGATATTAAAGTCATACAATACTGCTTTCTCGTATCACATGTGCTGAAGTACGGGTTTGATGCTATTGGGGCTGAACCAGCCTTCTGATATCCTAAGTGGAATCATACGATTTATTATGTAAAAGTTTTGCAACTTTATTACCCTTGAAAATGTTTAGATCCAAGTTTACAATTGGATAATTTCCTAACCTCAGTTATACCTGTGGGCAAAACGTGTTAAGTATGCAGTGCGTTTCCTTTATATTAATTTTAAGACCAGCGTGCTCCGTTGAGCTCATTTAGGCATTGGTGAGAATCTCTGACGCTGGGATTTAGGCTAACTGTGTCATCAGCAAAAAGTGATGCGGGTAAACATTTCTCCGTGTAATGGGATGACCGTTCAGATTAATATAATAAGTATAGTCAGTATATTGCAAAACGAATATTACTACGATGGATCGATACATCAATTATTGATTATGCTGCAAGGGGATAACCTTGTCTTTACAAATTGACACAGACGATGTTAGGGCTTTTCATGACGATTTGATAGATTCGCTGGCCTAGAAATATGATTCTGGATTAGAGTGTGAGAAGTCATGGGTTCTAATGCCTGATTAGCCCTTATATGTGTTTGATCGTATTTCATTTTCTGTTTAACATCTGATTTAAACGTGTATCAATGCATTCCATTTTATTTTAACGTCATTTCTTTGATAATATTGCACACAAGAGTTAAATTTTTTAAACACATAATGCGATCTTCTAGAGGGAAGAGGAGAGGGGTAGGTTGATAACGGAAGAAATATGCAGGTTGAGAGGAAAGGTAAGAGAGATACGATAGCAGATTAGTGGGTTGAGATGGGCCGGGTGAGCTGTGAAGAGATGGTCAAACAAATTAGTGGTAGTAGAGGGTTGGATGGTGACGAGATGATCAAACAAATTAGTGGCAGTAGAGGGTTGGATGGTGACGAGATGATCAAACAAATTAGTGGCAGTAGAGGGTTGGAGGGTAACGAGATGAACGGGTTGAGGGTGACGAGATGATCAAATGGATTAGTGGCAGTAGAGGGTTGGAGGGTGACGAGATGATCAAATAAATTAGTGGCAGTAGAGGGTTGGAGGGTGACAAGATGATGAAATAAATTAGGGGCAGGAGAGGGTTGGAGGGTGACGAGGTGAACGAGTTGATGGTGACAAAATGATCAAAATAAATTAGGGGCAGTAGAGGGTTCTTCTTCTTCTGCGTACACAGTCAGACAGTAACCATTATTTTCTCGAAAAAAACGGCGGTCATCCTGAGGCTGTCGCCACTGCCATAGAGCTTGTCGTGCAGTTCCACTGGTGATGGCCACATCTGCTCTCTCTGATCCTCGTATGTCGGGCAGTTCTGCAGCAGATGTTCAGCGGTCATTTTACCGGTACCGCACGGGCATTTGTCGGTACACCCTATCTTCAAATTGTTGAATAGGTGGTACCTCAGTCTATTGTGGCCAGTGCGAAGTCTGAAGACAACGACCTGCTCTCTTCGGTTCAACTGGTAATAGGCATCGTTTTTGGTGTAACCAGTATGTTCGGTTTCCCATTTAGTCATGTATCTGGCTTTGATAAGCCGTTTTGACTCTTCGTACGTCATACTAGTATCTGTTTGTGGTAGTCTTGGGCCTTCTTTTGCTAGTCTGTCTGACTCCTCGTTGCCTTGGATGTTGCAGTGGGATGGGACCCACTGTACCACTACCCTTTTTGGTGCGGACTGCTTGCACAGTTTGCAGAGTGCTGCTCTTAAGTCATTAAGCTCAGTGTTTTTCTGGCTTTTTAGCGCTGTGACTACGGCGAGAGCATCTGTAAGCAGGACTGTATGGCTTTCATTTTCTTTATGTGTCACCATTTCTTCCACTGCCGCCCTCAGTGCCTCTGCCTCCGCTCTGAAATTGCTTGTATACTTACCAGTAGCGAATGACAGTGTTATTTTTCTGCCATTTGGTAGGTTCAGGAATGCTCCTGCCCCTCCGTTCTGTGTAGTGTTTTTTACATAACCGTCGGTGTATGCATGGGTACAGTCCATGCTTGGGTAGTTTTCCGATTTAAAGCTTAGGGTAGTATCTTTCCTTTTTTTTCAGTCTGGCCGTTTTTGTTTCCAATACCTGGTATATTTTCTACCACCTCTGGAAATATATCCTGCCTCCAGGTAGGTTTTTGTACAGTAGTGATGGGTTTTGGTGTTGTTAGTGCGTTTATGGGATCTTCGTGCATCTTTGCTTTGGCTATTTCTGCAAAGTTTCTCCGCTTTAGTTTCCCATTTCCCAAATTGTTTAGTCTCTGGTGCATTGGATGGTCGATCAGTCTTCGGAGTTTTTCTGACTGCATCTGGGCTCTGCAGTCTTTTCTATCGGTCATGGATTGCAGTTTTGTAATCTTTTCAAGTTCTACAATTGGCGTTGACGTCATGCCTCCTGTTATAACTCTCATGGCTTGGTTTTGAAGTTTGCTAACTTTATCGAATTTCGCCTTCGCTGCTGTTGTCCATGCCGCAACACCATACTCGAGAACTGGTCTCACTCTTCCAGTGTACAGTTTCTTTAGTATGCTTTCGTCTGCTCCCCAGCTTGTGCCAGCAAGTTTCCTCATGATTGCCATTCTTTCTCTGGCTCTCATTCGGTTTCTCTCGATCTTACTTTTCCATGTCATGCGCCGATCAAATGTGACTCCCAGATGGTTTGGGTTGTCGTTTGGCTGCAGGAATTTGCCTTTTAAACTTAACTTGGTATTTTGGGGTTTGATTGAAAGCGATAATATTGTGCATGTGGTTTTCTCCTCGTTTATTTTGACCCGCCATGAGTTCGCCCAATCTTCCAGCGATGTTAGGGCCTGCTGCATCCGATTTCTTGCTATGGTGAGATTCTTTTCAGAGGTCCACATAGCCAGATCGTCTGCAAACATTGAGCTATGGACTCTTCTTGGTATATTCTCTGTAATGTCGTTTATATACACTACGAAGAGTGTGGGTGACAGTACTCCCCCTTGGGGTACTCCCTGCTCGAGTGTCACCTTTCTGCTCTTCTGCCCTTGTACTTGGACTCTGGCCGTTCTGTTTTTGAGGTAGTGGTTGATCCACTTGTACATTTTCCCACAGACATCACTTCTTCTTAGCTTGACTTTAATTCCATCGTTCCAGACTTTGTCAAATGCCTTTTCCAGGTCCACCCAAACAGCTACTGTGTGCTTCTGTGCCTGGTAGGCATCTTCTATTTCCTGGGCTATGAGGATGACCTGGTCCTCAGTGGATCTGTGCTGTCTAAAGCCGGCTTGCTGTGGAATTAGTATTCGTTTTTCTTCCAGATGCCACATCAGTCTGGTGTTTATCATACGTTCCATCAGTTTGCCGACACAGCTCCGTAGGCTGATAAGCCTGTATCCATTTGGATCTGTTTTGTCCTTTCCTTTTTTTGGTACTGGTACCAGTACTGCGTCTTTCCATGCCTGGGGTACAATTCCTCTTTTCCAGCTTTGGTTCAGGACCGATAGCAGCTTCCTCTTCGCTGTTTGGCCCAGCCCTATCAGCATTTCGTTTGTTATCCCATCTTTTCCGGGGGATTTCCTTTTCTTTATGGTTCTCATGGCCTCTTCCATTTCGCTCATTGTTAATTTGGCCATCATATGCTCTTCAGGTGCCGTACTGATGTTGTCGTGCCCCTTTTGCTCTTCACTAATGTCTGTATGCCTATCTGCAGGGACCTCGATGTGGTTTGCTCTGGCATAGTGATCGACAAAAGCGTTTGCAGCTTTTTTACCAGTGAGCAAGTTTTCGCCCTGCTTGATGGTAATTTGTTTGTTTGACGGGGTTTCGTCATTCATGGCTCTGACTAGCTTCCATAGCTTGTTTCCTTCTTTGTCCAGGTTTAGGCTTTCCGTTTTTTGTTTTTCCAGCTCTCTCTTGCTGTTTGCTTGAGAGTGTATTTGTATTTCGCCGTGGTGGCTTTGAGGGCGATGTTTGCCTCCATAGATTGTTCTCGCTCTGCCATGTTCCTAGCATGTGTTACTGCATCTTCCGCTTTCTGCAACTCATCATTCCAATAGGGCTTATAGTTTTTCCTAGCTTTTCTTGGGATGGTTTCAGTGGCGGCTTGCATTATTGCCTTGCTTAGGCTTTCCACCATGAGCTGCATTTTGTTGTTTCGTGTGTTGATGGTTTCACACAGCCCGTCTGTCAGGATTGCAAATCTGTCCCAGTCGGCTCGTTTGTAATTCCAACGTGGGAGCGGTTTTGTTTCCTGTGGACCTACTTCCATATCAATGTCTAGCCTGTTCGGCCTGTGGTCGCTACCTGCCAGCTGCTTTAGCACCTGGCGGTCTATTTTATGGTGAATGTCCTGTGTGGAGAAGGCCAAATCTGGAGTCGAGGTGGTATGCTATGTTCTTGAATAGAAGCTAGGGCTATCCTCCAGCCTATTTATTAGGGAGAGATTTGTGTCTATCTCCCAATCTTCCACTTCGTCACCTCTGCTGTCTGTGTCCGAGTATCCCCATCTCTCCGAGTGGCTGTTGAAGTCTCCAACTACTATGCAGTTGGAGTCTTTGACGTCCATACTCGAGAGCGATAGGGATTTATTTGGTGGTCCGTACAGATTGAAAATGCGGAGCTTCGTCTCTTGAGCCATTATGTCAACTCCTACAATTTCTGCTTGTCCAGTGTGATTGACAGATACCGCGCTACTCGGTATGCAGTTTCGGGTCAGTATCAGGACCCCTCCTTTGTGACCTTCTCTATCGAGACGGAAGGTCTGGTATCCTCTGATTGAGAATGTATGGTTTTTGTGGAGGTGCGTTTCCTGGATACATGCCACGTCAATCTTACCTTCATGCAGGTAATGTGTTAGGGAAAGCTTTTTGTTAACGACACCCTCCGCATTCCACTGTAGTATTTTTAGGGTCTTGAGTTTTTGGTCAATAAAAGTTGCCCCATAGCCATGTGCCTTGACTCCACGACACATGGGTGGGTGACCACCAGTAGTCAAGGGTGGGCCCCTTCGAGGCGTGAGGCCCGGCACTATCGCTGCCTGGTGGGACTCCGCAGGATGAGCGCCATACGTTTTTCTGATCGGTTAAACTGTCATCATACTGCGATTTACGTTGCACTATTTTGTTAGGTTTACGGCCCCGTGCATCCGATTTCAACAGGCGTTTCTGTACGGATGCCTTCCTTAGCCTTTGGCTGTCCCCAGCCTATCTGCAAGGCAGCTTTTGTTTATGATCAGAGTTGTCTCTTCTTATGGAAGTTGTCTTACCAGACTAACGAGTCTTCACTACTCGTGTCTATAGGGTGCGGTGATGATATATGAGATGATATATGAGATGATATATGATATGGACTGGTTTACCCGGCAGAGATGCAGTCCAGTGTCTCTGTACACCAGGATCGTCACGTCCTGCCAGAAACGTAGCATTTGCATGTGAGTGGGGTATCTCTTTGCTCGCTTTATTTCCTTGGCTTCTATGCAGGGATGGCACGCCTAGCATTCCCCGCCACCTGGGATGTTGACACAGTGGGGCAGGTGTGCAATGTCCGCTGGTCTACATCTCTTCTGCGTCCAGCATGATAGTTATATGGCTGATAACGTACAGAAGTAGATATCGTAGCCGACGTGCATTTAGCCAGAGGACAAGCCTGGTAATGTCACAGAGATGTTGTTCGCCTGGTGTGCGGACAGCTCTCATGGTCATTGGTTGTTATGTGCGATTTATAGATGACAATACGTTCTTTGAGGATCTTCTTTTCTGCAAAAGTATCAAATTTGTAACAAAAGCAGCAGACCTCTTTGAATTACTGGATTCTTTAATGGAAATAAACAACATTAACTGGGAGAAATATGTAGGTGTGTGCACTGATGGAGGTCGTTCAATGACTGTCTAGTAAGGAGGACTGTAAGCCTTGATTCGGAAGAAAGCTCATTTCTGTGTCTGGACTGATTGCATCATTCACAGGGAAGCACTGGCATCCAAAAACATCAGCGCTGCCCTTAATGATGTCATTCAATTGGTAATCGTAGTTATTAAAACTTCATTAAAACGTGGACACTAAAGTGCAGGTGTTTCTAGCAATTGTGCATCTACATGAGAGCTGAACACACTTCGCTATTTTATTATTGTAACTCTCCCTGGCTTTCCGCGGACATGTTATCAAAAGGGTGCATGAACTCAGGAATGCATTTTATTGTTATCTTGTCACATTAAAACAATCAAGTTCTGAAAAGTTCGTGGACAACGACTTTGTTTTGAAGTTAGCATATCTTTGTGATGTTTTCGAAAAACTAAATACTTTAAAAATGTCCATTCAATGTACTGAGACCCATTTTCTGCAGCTGACATATCTATTTTCGCCTTCTGAAAGAAATTGCTATTGTGGAAGGAAAAGTTAGACAAGAAAGACATAAAATACTGCTTTCCTTTTCTTCACACCTGTTTAGAAGACAATGACTTGGAGTTGGATAAAGAATTGAAGGCTCTTTTTGGTGATCACTTAACACAGCTCAATGTTTATTTTGGCAAGTACTTGTCGGAAGAGACTGACAAACACACGTGGATAAAACATCCTTTCAGGACAGAACTATTATATTGATATTCCGTCGAACTCCATACTGAAATTGAAGTTCGACTCTTCATCACTACCATAGTCTTTTCGTTTGGTGAACCAGTAGTATACAGAAGTAGGCAGCAAGGTCCTACAAGTTTTGATTCCATTTGCAATATCCTACTTTGTGAGGTGCCGAGTGGTCTGCCGGGATCTTTGTGTATGACAAGGACACGAATAGCACCACTGTCTCACAGAGAACATATTGTAAGAGGCGACTAACTGTGTGACATGGCATAACACTGGCCATGGTTAGGTGGTTAGTTTAGAGCAGCATAGATGATGCATAATAGGCTTCGGGTTTACTTTGCTCTAGTGTTTGAGTCTATTAAGATGAATTTGTACATCGGTTAACCACCCTCCGTAAGCACTTGTACTAGCGCAGCGGAGGGTTACGGTGCTCAAGCCTAACCGCTGAGCAGGAAATCGTTCTGCTACATTCAGCTGATATCAGAGCTGGGACCTGCACTGGGGCATCTGCACATGTAGAAGTACAGGTTGACTAAGTGGGACCTGCACTGGGGCATCTGCACATGTAGAAGTACAGGTCGACTAAGTGGAACCTGCACTGGGGCATCTGCACGTGTAGAAGTACAGGTCGACTAAGAACTTGGAACTTGTGTGAAACATAATTTTCTGCATTTGAACGCCATAAAATAAAAATAGAGATCGCTATTAGTCGTTAAGAAGGAGATTCGAATAGCAAATTTCAAATTTGTGCCCAGATTTGTAGAACTGATGATGAAGAATAGAGTTCATATTTTTCATTCACTTTGTGACTAATATAAGGTGTCATAAAACTGTGTTGATTGAATTAATTTAGTTATTCATTTACAAAATAAATACAGTCTTATTTATTTTGTATCAGAAACGTAACTCATTTAACCGACACAATTGTTATCAGATGTAAAATATGCACATTCTGAAGTCATTAATATTAATTTTTTTGGTACAATTGCTCATACGAGGTATTTTTAACACGTTAACTCGCGTTTTAATGAAAGATGCTATTATGGAGAATATATATTTATAAGTTGGTAGTGACCTTGATCAAATGACGTGGCAGACCTATCACCTATACTCTCGAACAAAAGTTACATAATTTTGTTTGTGTGTTGTGCTCGTTGCATCGTCGGAGTTGAAAATGTCATTGATTGTACAACATACACATTCTGTGTTGTGCTTAAGAAGTCACCCTCAGAGACACACGCATTGCTTAATAAAACATTTGGTGATCCCATAATGAAGAAATCGAAAGTATTTGAGAGGTACAAGCTTTTCCGTAAAGGTCGTATTAGTGTCGATGATGATGCACGTAGTAGACGACAGTTAACATCGATTAATAGTGAAACAATTGAGCCTGTTCGAAACGTCGTGTGTGCTAACAGAATAATTAGTATCGAGAAAATAGCCTCAGAAGTAGGAATATCAGTTGGAAGTTGCCACAGTATTCTCCACAATGAACTGTACATGCACCGTGTTTGTTAACACATGGTTCCCAAATGTTATCTCCTGAATAGAAAGAAACGGGATTGACCCTTACAGGAGAACTAATCACAATTCCTAATCAAGATAGCAAAGATTAGACCTGGTGTTTTTTGCATGATTTTCAGACTCCCACATCTCCTCGGACACTTACATTTCGTTTGGAAAAGAGCAAAGGAAAAGTTATGTTGGAAGTTGTTTTTTTAAATTTCCAGGGTACTATTTCATTCCTGAACACCAAACGGTCAACAAGGAAATGTGCTATGATATCCTCCGTCATCTCAGAGATGCAATCAGAAGAAAACGACCAGAACAACGGAGAACAAATAGTTGGATTATGCTGAATTACAATGCGTCAAAACATCGATCCCTACTGGTGAAGCAGTACCTCGCAAAGCACAATGTCATTACCTTGGAACATCCTGCAGATTATTCCCACCTGGCACCGGCTGATTTTCTTTTTGTTCCCTCTACTGAAATCGGCACTAAAGGGACAGCGATTTAAGGATGCTGAGGATATTATCACCAATGCGACAAGACAGCTGAGGTGTCAAAGAATGTGTTCCATGAATGTTTGCAGCAGCTGAGAGAAGTGTCAAAGAATGTGTTCAACGAATGTTTCCAGCAGCTGTATGCACGCTGGCAAAAGTGTGTAGTTGCGGATGGAAACTATTTTGAATTAAATGCAGTATTGGGAATTCTATTGTAACTTGTTTCTATACAATCCACTAACTCCGGGAACTTTTTGAAGCTATATAGTACAGAGAGGATAAGCAGTGATTTATGCACAGATCAAGGGATTCGCAGACTAAAAAAGTTTGAAAACCTCTAGGCTAGGATAATACCACAACATATTTTTCAAGACAATTAAATAAATACTTTAGGACAATTCTTGTTCTTGTAGTTTCCATAAACTCCACCCTTCTTTACACATTCATCAATGACCGTCATAGAAAATCCTCCTGGATCGCAGAGTATAAACAGTCGTTTTCCCTTCTCCAATAAAGCCAGCCATGTTAGTCTGTTTTTCTTCTTACTGTTGCATTTTTAGATTTTCATTGTTCTTTGTGCTGAAAAATGGCAATCGAAGCTTTATTGTTGTGCTTGTCAACGTAGGAACTAGCACACACAGCGTGTACATTTTTTTTTAAGCAGTCGTAAATTCCGCAGTTGTATACTGAAATATATTTTGTACAATCAGCAACACGCATGCATCAATTATTTATTACCAGATTATCCAAGATCACTGGATGCAATGCTAATTTATAATGTAAGAAATAAGTGATTTGTATGCTGTAAGTATGTGGAGTATGAATTACATTAAACGCAACAAACGTCTGCAAAAGTCTATTATTTTACGATTTAAAAAAATGTTTTTAAGCTAAAGAAAGGAATACAAGGTATTGATTCGTACGCTAGTGAATGGCTTCTACTGTTTATATATATATATATATATATATATATATATATATATATATATATATATATATATGTATATATATATATATATATATATATACATATATATACATATATACACAAACTACGCACGCACTCACACACACACACACACACACACACAGGTGTTGGAGGTCGCGTGTTCAAATCACGGGGAAGACCTACTTTTTTCACGTGGATCATCTGTTAAATATTTCCCTCCGTAGTGAGATCAGACACCCGTGTACAGTAGCTCCATCATAAAAAATCTCGATGCAGAAGAACAATGAAAAGAGCAAGCCATTGTTCATGCAAAATTCAAGTTAAACATCTACTCAAATTATCCTAGCCCCACAGAGAATATGTCGCAAAAAGGGGAATGTGTGGCTATAACATTGAGTCTTGGGGCAGACGCATAGATGGCATTTGGTAGGCTTGCTATAATTTACGCTTCCATCAGCACCATTTCGAAAAATAGCCGATTATTTTTTTCAAATGCTAGCAACCAAACGGGTTGGTAACAGTTACTAGAATTGACTGGCAAGCCACTGGTGGATTTTCGGCTGCCAACAAATATCAAACAAAGAAGGCCACATCTCCACACGACATCTAGCAACACAAGTGGACTAAAGATAAATATATATATATATATATATATATATATATATATATATATATATATATATATATATACATATACATATATATATATATATATATATATATATATATATATATATATATATATATATATATATATATATATACAATACAGATTTACGATGAACGAAGA
This sequence comes from Ariolimax columbianus, assembly GCA_036924085.1. NCBI lineage: Eukaryota > Metazoa > Mollusca > Gastropoda > Stylommatophora > Arionidae > Ariolimax > Ariolimax columbianus. The sequence goes on along the minus strand of JAVGWX010000001.1, from coordinate 121,485,195 downwards.
GAAAGTTATTAAAACAGAAAGTCTATTCAAGAGCACACATTAATTCCTCAGTCGTGCTCATGGGAACAGTCTGCGTCACAGCAGTCTAGCCGACGGAGTGCACATCGACTCAGCATACCCCAAAGGGGGGAGCTCGCTTAGAAGCCTCGCATTGCGCTACGGCCAGGACCCATCTACTTTCTAAAGTATTTCTCTGGATATATACGAATCACCGTGACCCGCTACCGAAGAAACGTCATAGTTATCTCAACTCTACACTAGAGCTTCAAGCAACGAATGACCTGTGACCAAGGTTACCAGGAGAACATTCTGAAAAGTTGCCAAACAAAATATCGTTGCTAGAAAGATACCAAACATATTAAGATACTTGTTTCTAAGAGTAACCTATTTTGTAATATTCTTGCAATTATATGATATGATATTATATGATATATATACATATATTCGAGGCGTGTTAAAATTAAATCGGACCAAACTGCAACAAGTGAACATTCGTACTATGCGCACAATGACGTCACTTCTGGTGTAAAACAGCACATACCAATCGTCAAATTTGCAAAATTGCATTACCCTCTAACTCATAATTTCCTCAGCAGACGGTTGAAAACATGGCGGGTGTGATACGGAATCCATCCAGAGTTGATCAACGAGCGGTGATTCTGAATATTTTCAACGGTTTGCAAAGGAAACTATGAGTCGCAGCATAATTAAATTTTGCAAATCTGATGGTTAGTATGTGCTGTTTACACCAGAAGTGACGTCATCATGCGCATCGTACGTAAGTGTACTTGTTGCAGTTTGATCCGGTTTCATTGGAATACGCCTCGTGTGTGTGTGCACACACACACACACGCACGCACGCACGCATGGACGCACGCACGCACGCATGTATGCACACACACACGGACATACAGACAGACACATACATACAGACACACACACACATACACTTAGTGCCATTTACATATAAATGGAAGTTTCAATGAGACGTTAATGAGGCCTAAGACTATATCAAAATATAATGAATATAACAGAGTCTTTTGCACGGGTTCCCAAACGGTTCGTCTCCACCTCCGAGAGGGTAGCAAAGAGTTTTTTGGGGGATTGCCGCGGTTATTTTTTGTTTATTTAAAAAAAAGAAATTTCACCACGAAGGTTTTCAACACATATCTTTCTTCTTCTTCTTCTTCTTCTTCTTCTTCTTCTTCTTCTTCTTCTTCTTCTTCTTCATCGTACGCAGTCAGACATCAACCTTTATTTTTTCGAAAAAAGCAGCGGTAATCCTGAGGCTATCGACACTGCCATAGAGCTTGTCTAGTGTTGCCACTGGTGATGGCCACATCTGCTCTCTCTGATCCTCGTATGCCGGGCAGTTTTGCAGCAAATGTTCAGCGGTCATTTTCCCGGTACCAGACGGGCATTCGTCAGTGCCACCTATCTTCAATTTGTTGAATAGGTGGTACCTCAGTCTATTGTGGCCAGTGCGAAGTCTGAAGACCACGACCTGCTCTCTTCTGTTCAACTGGTAATAGGCATCGTTTTTTGTGTAGCCAGTATGTTCGGTTTCCCATTTGGTCATGTATCTAGCTCTAATAAGCCGTTTTGATTCTTCGTATGTCATACTAGTATCTGGTTGTGGTAGTCTTGCACCTTCTTTTGCCAGACTGTCTGCCTCCTCGTTGCCTTGTATGTTGCAGTGGGATGGAACCCACTGTACCACTACCCTTTTTGGTGCGGACTGCTGACATAGTTGACAGAGTACTGCTCTTAAATCATTAAGTTCAGTATTTTTCTTGCTTTTTAGTGCTGTGACTACGGCCAAGGCATCTGTAAGCAGGACTATATGGCTTTCATTCCTTTTACCTGTCACCATTTCTTCCACTGCCGCCCTCAGTGCCTCTGCCTCCGCTCTGAAATTGCTTGTGTATTTACCGATAGCGAATGACAGTGTTATTTTTCTGCCATTTTAGGGTTCAGAAATGCTCCTGCCCCTCCGTTCTAACACATATCTTTCGATGTGGCTACACTTCAATATTCTACTAGTGCCTGTAAAACTGATTTGTGGTAAATGAAATAAAATGACTACAAGTCCACATCAGCCCATTGTTTGCGTCTGTAGGTCGGCATCAGTCTGCTTTGTGCACCATACAATCGTTTCCCGACGGAAAACAATTTTTGGGGGTAATTATTTATGGATATTTTAATTTTATATTTTAATAATTAATAGGTTTATTGTTTTAAAGAGAGGGGGAACTAGGGGACTAACGTTAAATATTTTTTTTAATTTTACACAATGGTCTAGGTACCAATACACGAGAAGGTACACCTGTTTGCGAGCGTCGTTTCCTGTTTCACAATTGATTTATTATTTTCATATGAATGCATCGTTCAACGCTTGTCAAAAGAATGCTATACAAACATTTATTTATATTATGTTTCAATATTTGTTTCCCCAGTTCTACGAACAGTTAGCTTAAATTTCGCATAAACGTACATTGCGCAACACGCGCGATCTACACACTCAGGTTTGGGGGTTGGTAGCAGGTTATATGGCAATTATAAAATGTGGTCGTTAGTCCAAAAATGTTGGGGAGTACTGGTCCATTGTGAATGCATTTATAAATAGAATAATATTTTAATCTCTATCGATTAGCATGATGTTAATTTATATCAATTTGATAAAAGTAATCTCTAATTGTTAATTGTAAGAAGAAAAAACAACATGTATAATTCATATATATATATATTGACCCCATTGGTACCCGGGATGTAAAGAATTAAGTCCCTTCTACCATCTAAGCACGTCGTAAAAGGCGATTAAAGAGTGTTGTGCTTGGTGTTGGCAACTTCATTACGTCTAGCGATATTGCCATTATAATGAGCCACCACTACAGAAGCATAGCTAGAGACTTCCTGTAGAGAGATTAGTTGTGGTCAAAACCTATGCTTCACGTTGGAGTAAAACGGTGAATTACTACAAATGCTTGGAAACAGGTTTCATTTAAAAGTAAGCTTTCCATCTCCTTGGCGCATGGCAATGAGTGAAGTAATAATTGATGTTAAAAAACAGCTTTCATACGTGGAATAAAATAGAAATATAACAGCTGTGTATTGAATTTGCAGATAAATAAATCACAATTTATTTTTGGAGAAAATATAATAATATCGCACTTTAACATTGATACCAGTACTATAGCTTCACTTATATTTCAGTTAATCCCAGTCAATTTGGAATTGTTTATTTCCGGCCCAACACGCCCAATCGGAAATTGGAAGTTCAGTTCAAAGAAAACTGGTAAAATGATGGATTAATGGCACAGCTAGAGTGCAACTACTTTCAGTTTCATATACAACTTTTCAGGCGGACATTTTCTTTTTCTTCGACGTTCATCACGAAGAGTACGTTGTGTTGTAGTTGACAGCGAGGCTGGGATATCTGCGCATTCCGACCGGCCATCTAATTTCAGCTGGGGTATATTTAGTACCGTGTTTGCCTAGCAACTACGATCTCTATCCCTTGGCCAGACTACACTAGTGACTAGTGCAGCCTGTTTACAGGGCCGCCACCTGGACGAGGTATAGGGTCTTGGTCAGCTATGGTTCGCTGACCTTGATGAAAGCAGTGAGCTGTGAGTCGCTAGTTGCTGTCAGCTCGTGCACTGCTGAATCTTAGCCCTAAGGCCTAAATAATGACTATAAAACAGTCTGACGTTTCTGCGGAAAAAAGAAACTTTTTTTTGGATCGATTTACCAAAAAATGATGCCAGCTGCCAAACGTGAGAAAATGAGCCGAAACAGTTTAAAAAGATGCCACAATTTATGAAAATTGGCACTAAATTGATAATATGGCTATCTTACTTATGGCATTTGCTCCACGGATATCGGGCTCTGAGGGAATTAATAGACGATCATTATTAATCAAACGATTTCAAGCCATGTGCCCGGTATAACACAAATGTGTCTTCCCAAACTGAATCTTCCTACTCCCAAAACACAGAACATACAAGTTAAGTGTAAAATGTGGCAGCTCCTACTTGCTCACAGCGGGGTTAAGCCTTTGTATGACACCGAGAGAACTGCGATTACCAGCTACTTAACCTTTTGACAACATAATGTCAGGCTAACATTGGCAAGTGATCTAGTTTTCTGCGCTGGAGGGGTAAGCCCTCAAAGCCTTGTCTTAGCAATTTACCAGTAGAAAATATAACCCTGGCCACACACCTGCGTTTTGTTAGCGACCAGAGAAGATAAACTTTGCATCAATGTATTTCGCCGAGTGTAAATAGCGTCACTTACTCTGGAAGGAAGGATAGCGTCACTGCATCTTACTGAAACATAAATTCCGACTGTGCAAGGTTGTTCAGTAGACTGGCAACCTAATCTTGTCACAAATTAAGTATCACAGAACCATTTCTACAATGAAAGTAAATGATTTGTGGCCTGATTGTTGTAAGTGCGTCAACTCTAGTCGCGGTCCCATTCTGTTAATAAGAAGACAACCAAGACAATTCATGATGTTTGATTGAATAACGTTCTTGTTTCAGTTTCCCTATTCTTCAACCCCATATGCTTTCCTGAATATATCGTTCTGAATGTCCTACATTGTCCTTTAAATTCAACATTTGTCATCCACAATATAAAATAATTCTGCTCTTTCTTTTTTACTGCGAGGTTCAAAACAATACCTGATGAGAAACAATGAAGAACAATCACCATTTTTATATAATAATCACACACACACACGGACACACACACACACACACGGAAATACACATACACACACACACGCACACACACATACGCGAAAACTCACGCTGGAGTGCACACCACACAAACACATATACCACATACATCCACTCGCACAACATATACACATAGCTAACAGAGGAGAACTGACATCACGAACAATGGCGTGGCGGCCACCGTCATCAAAGACTAAACAAAACATATGCTACTATTCTTTAGTAAAATATTATTTTAATGAGTTTTTCGTTAACCTTGTTTTACTAAAGTAGTAATGAAGGAATCTGCGCACTTAATCTTTCTGAATAATTTGTATGTGCAGTAAGAACCTTTGGCTATTGTTACCACAGTTTTAAAAAAAACATTAAAGCTGTACAGTATGTGCTTTAATTAAATATAGAACGATTTCTGTCCACGCTTTAAGGCAACAATTGTGGCATCAGACAGAACTAGAGAGATCGGCGGTCTAGACAATCTAAGAATGTAGAGAAAATATGTAAGACATGGACAGACATCTTGATAAGACAGCACAGATAAGCTTACTTATATAAGCTATTTCTTTCTCAATATATAAGTTTAAAAAAAAACTCATTTCAGGAACAGCTGGTCGAGCGGTTTGGAACTCAGTCTTCTGATCTCGAGGACATGTGTTGAAAGCTCTGTAAAACATAAGTGTGGTTTTTCCTTTTCTATTGGAGTGGTAGCGGCCAAAGGAATAAGCGACCTTTATTTCTCAGCTCTATAAGTCCTTCCGGAGTATTCCAGCAATGGGAGTAAACGATGTGATAATATGTACTTCTTCTACAGGGGCAGATGCCCCTGAGAAGGTTCCAGTTCTGGTATGAGTTGGATGTAGCCGTGAGGATATTTCCTGCTTAGCGGGCTAGACTTGAGCAGCTTATAACTCGCTGCGTTTGGACAAGTGCCGAGGACAGTGGTTAACTGATGTGCGAGTCCAACTTTAACAGACTGAAACACTCGAGAAACGTGAACCTGCAGCCAGTTAGATGTCATCAATGCTGCTCTAAACAAACAACATAGCCATTGTCGGTGTCATGCACTGTCGCACAGTTAGTTGCCTCTTACGACACGCTCTTTGGGTCATGCAATGTCGCACAGTTAGTTGCCTCTTACGACAAGCTCTTTGGGATAGTGGTGCTCTTCTTGTCCTTGTCATACACAAAGACCCAGGCGTACTTCTCAGTGAGATGATAGTTAGTTCTAGTTTATTATTATCATTCTCCTTCCTGCCTGACTCAGTAATAACATGGGAGGTTGTGTAGCAGATTGATAGAGCTATCTCAAATCCCTTCAAAGGTACAGGGTTAGATTTTCATTGTCGGCAATCTTCAGTCGGTCCAGGTGTGCCTATATCTGTTTTACTGTTAGACTAGAAAAGTTAGCTAGGAAGAGAACTTATCACCGCACTTCATGAACAGGATGTGCCCCACTGCAGTGAAATCGCAAACACTTCATCCTCGAAAGCAACGTTTGAAATGGGACTAGATTTACCATAGTAGTATGGGCCGGTTGTTACTTGCAGGAAGTAGGCGTCAGATCATGTTTGTGACAGAATTTGTGCCATTTTGTTTTCCATGACAAAGTTGTCCGTCCCATGGAGACTCCTTTTTCCTATTTTATAACAAATAGTATTGTAGAGTGTAGCAATACAGTCGTATTCTTTGACTCCCATTTAAGTATTCTGTGTCAACCAAAATAGGGAATAGTTCTAATGACATCGAATACTGCATGTGTATCCATTAGGTTCTCAGAACAATTGTGTGCAATAAGACTGTAGTTACAAAATGTGTAGTATCAGGTCGTACTGGGTTCTCTCGTTGTATACAAGATCTGTTTCAGCCCTTCATACACACCAATTTCAGCAAGTTATAGAACATGTGTTCTAATTTCTATTGAACATGAACTTAACTGTTGTTGTTGTTCGTTGCTGCGTGTCAGCACCACTTTCAGCAACATACATTAGTTGCATTAAAGTGTAAACATCAATATAATTACGTACAATACAACTTACACGAGGGCACATATAGAAAGCGATCTACATTACGCACAAAACACCTATTTATGGAGCTTGAACCACACAAGTAAAACATAGTTTAACTCATATTTTGGATAAATTAGGTGGTTATTATGGGAATGATATACTTATCGCTGACACCAGTGAGAATTTGCCAATCTAACAGAGTCTACAAGCTACAATAAACTACCATATACATATGTTTGATTAAAGGTATGTCTTTCTGGATTCTACTACCAGAGACGAGCAATTTCCACCCCAGACCGTAGGAATTTGCGTGATATACAGACGTATTGGCTAGTGTATGGATGCGTGTTTGTATGTGTTTGTAATGTGCACGTGTTGGCTAGTGAATGGATGCGTGTTTGTATGTGTTTGTAATGTGCATGTGTTGCCCAGTTTATGGATGCGTGTTTGTGTGTGTTTGTAATGTGCCCGTGTTGGCCAGTGTATGGATGCGTGTTTGTACGTGTTTGTAATGTGCACGTGTTGGCCAGTGTATGTGTGCGTGTGAGTATCTCTTCTTTTGTAATATGTTCCACAATGGCAGTTTTGCAGTACAATAGTTTTGCCAATCCTTTCTGTACGTAGAGAAGCAGTCTTACTCAGAAATATCCCCGACATGCGTAGCCAAACTAGACACGCAATGGCAACTCGGTTTATTGGGATTGCAAACCAAGCTTATATTTATATATATATATATATATTCTACCTCCATCCTGTGCATCTCTCTTGTATTTTCACTAACTGCTCGTAAGAAACTGTTTACATTTTGTACGTAAAGAAACATAATTACTAACGCCGTTATGGGCGTTGGCTGTGATTACGTGTGTCATTAATAATATTAGAAGTTGTAGTAAAAATGTTTCAATCGTAATACGTTTTATCCGAGGTTTTTTGCATTTTCTGATGCCCTTGTGTTTGATTAAATTCTTATTTCAAAGGATGAAAGTATTTTTCCCCTCGTTGTTTCTTTTGGCGGGGGTCAATATAGGGGAAGGGAAAGAATATTGCATCCATCACTGCAGCCATGGGACATATTAAGTTGACTGCAGAACAAAGGTGACATTGTTGAATACGCTTTCATTCTTACTGCATGCATTGTACTGTTGGCAATGCCTCTGTAGGTGTGGTCTTTGGAATTACGTGTCATCCACCCATTATGTATATATTATTATTGCTGCACGACATCCTGCCATCAAAGGGATGATCTATGCGCGCTGAGGTTACGACGTTTGACGTGGCATGGATTACAGATTGTTATTTTATTATAACCAATAGCTAACATTGCCCGAGCGTTACCCGGGGTAATTTTAGTTGGACCAGTAGCTGACATTAATTAATAGCCTCTTGAGTCATAACTTACTATAGAATGATGCAACCTTGGAGTGGTAACTCTTTACTGTGTTTTTTGTGTGTTTCTTTTTCCTTGCGGTTGTTTTTTTACTTCTCCCTGTTGCAGGAGCTTTTTTCCCCCACCCAGCATGAGGTGGCTCTTCAATATACATCTCCATTTTGATCAATCGCACTTTCCTCCTCTCATGATGATAGAACAAAACATCTACTTGTTACATGGCCTTTGTCTAACGCTAATTACACAATTTAATTTTGAAGTTCAGCTGCTGTTGGCCGACGTTTTTTTTTGCCAGCCGTTAACAGTCCATAGATACATCTTCGGGAATTGGACCATCTTCCATGAGTCGAATACAGCCGAGCCATCGTAATCTTCACTGCCTAAAGAGATTATATGTTTCTCAAACCTCTGCGATTCTCCCTCTGATCCTTCCATGTAATTACAAGAATCGATCCCAGGCACGGTAGATGGAAGGTGTTAAACCTTTGCTATTGTTTGGGATAGGTCACCTAACGTATAACTGTTTATTAATTGTTCAACTTTTAGCTCACCTGGTCATTCACCATCCTCATCAGAGATGACGTCATGAGTGCCGTTCTCTGATTTGAAATGAAAATTGCATCTTACATTAGTTGGCAAACCCCGTAAATAAGAAGCAGATAACTCGCAGGTAACTCACTGTACTGTCATCAATTATTGGAGACAGGTAAAAGAGTCGCTTGAGTGATACTGTACTGACTTTAGTTTGGAGGGTGGGACAGTCATATCGTGAATACCTTCGTCTTAGGAAACCGATTCTTGAGGAAACATATGACGCTGCAATAACTTGGGAGACCAATATGTATTTGTGTGGCAACCATGTCGTGTTTAGTAATGTACATAATTTCTTTGAGATTAAATCTGGGTATATTCCATTAAAAAAAATAAAATTAATTACCAATTGAAAAAAAGTTATAAATGACACAGGAGCATGGAATTCAAAATGTTAATTTCTCAATCGCATGTTGACAATGAATGTTAGTATCCCGGCATAAAGGCTGCAAGTTATGTTTACTGATGAGAGACACTGTGTGCACAGAGTTGAGGATAAAACCACGTGTACGAACATGCAAATAGTAAAGAATAAAGTGCCTAGAAAAGATAAAAACTCGAGGTGATTTAATAAAGGTTTGCAAGATAATCAAGAATAAGGATAAATTAGAATGCGCATAGTTTTTAGATCAAGTGAAGGGGGACGGCGTAGCCTAGTGGTTAAGTGGCACGGCTCACAAATAGAAGGTGCTGGGTTCGATCCCCAACACAGCACCGGCCGTTACCCCCGGGAAGCAAACCCTTAGAAAAGGCAGGAGGAAGCAGACCCTTGCGTAAAATGCATGCTGAAGTCGGATGCACTGGGCAGACAGGCGCAAAAATAAAAACCACAGCGCAACGCACACCACCTTGGGGATTAGAGAAATGAGGCGAACGTAAAAATAAAAAAAATAAAAAAAAGATCAAGTGAATTAAAAGAAACTGGTCGTGCACACACTCTGGAAAGACTTATAAACCGGAATGACGACGTTAAGTTGAAAAGTCGCGTAAAAACACACAAAAACTACTGACAGCAACATCACTTCGTATAGCTCTGTATCATATGGGTAAATATTTTAACTTTGCTCGTTCAGCATTCTCTAATAACAAGTATTCGAATACCGTGACGGACGGAATAGGGTTATTGTAAACTTACACAAAGAATGGCGTATTAGGCGTCTAAAAAAGATTGTACATAGACTAACAACCTCATTATAAAAAAAAAACATTGCAATCAAAATCGACCAGAACCTACTGTATATATAGGCTTTCTGAATCACTGAAAAATTCTTTTGAAACGTCCCATTCCAAGGCTGACTAAATAACAGATATTGCATGTTTCCACTTACAGTGTAACTATAGTTGCTTGTTCGGGACATAAAGATGGAAATACAGTTGGTTTCAAGGCAGGATTTAGTGAAAGGATCACTCTCAACAGTGATTTGATGTGTTTTGTACTATGAATGTGTTTGATTTCTCTGTGTTAAGCATGGATTGATTATAACACTTGGCACAATATGAGTTGCATAATTTAGTCGACGCTGGACTGTGACGTTTCAAGGGGTTTTCCAGTTGAGTGAGACGACCTATCTAAAGTAGCCTGTGAACCGGCACTGCATGTGCTGAGAGGCAGTCCTCATGTAAGAGGATCAAACTGTAGCTGTGGCCCTATGCTTTACTTGTAGACAAAAGACAAACAATGAAGAGTTATTCGTTTACATCGTTCTGTAGTTGCCTGCCACTGCTATAGTCCACTGAATTCTCTGACTAATGCATGAATAGCTTGATAAGGAACTGAAGGACATATTCAGCCGCTATGCTACCGTTAAGAGATAGTCTCATTATTACTGTTAAGTTACGACATGTTACATTATTTTGAATTGCATTGTCATGTTCTACGCTATTTTACCTTACCTTATCTTACCTTACTTTACCTTACCTTACCTAGCTTTATCTTACCTTACCCTGCTCTACCCTACCCTACCTTACCTTAGCTTACCTTTACCTTACATTACCTTACCTTACGTTACCCTGCCTTACCCTACCCTACATTACCTTACCTTGCCCTAGCTTACCTTTACTTTAACTTACCGTACCTTACCTTATCTTACCTTTACTTTAACTTACCGTACCTTACCTTATCTTTACTTTACTTTAACTTACATTATCTTAACTTTCCTTACCTTACCATATCTTAATTTATCTTATATTATGTGGTTTTTATATATTATATTATACATTATATCTTATCGTATCGTATCATATTATAATTTAATATCCTTATATTGCAATAATATATATATATATATATATATATATATATATATATATATATATATACATATAGATATATATCCTATTGTTAGATAAATCAATGCCTTACCGAGAATTTTAACACGTATTCCGTTTGTTAGATAAACGACAACTAAACCGCTCTCACGCGCGCTGCTATATGTTATGTTGCTATGCTATGCTGCTTTGGCATGTTGCTATGTTATGCTACATTTAATCGACATGATCCCGCTTTGGGCTGTCGTCTCTTTTAGCAAACATCACAGATTATAGATAATTATAATGCCTCTGACATCCTTACCTTTCCTTTCATTCTTTTAACTTTTTACATGCCCTATCGCTGAATCGGCCAGCGTCAGTACTTGAACTCTGTAACTCCACAGATGATGTATGCGTTTTTGTGAAAGGTCTAACTTTTCTTCAATTTGAGCACAATCTAACCTTTTGATATCGAATAAGGGTTGAGCTTGCAAGGTTTTAACCGATCTTCAGCAAATACCTGAACCAATGATTTGTAATGCACTCAGCTAAAGTAGGATAACAACGGAAAATAAATTTCTAGAAGGTGTGTTCAAAAAGTATCCGAACTGTAGGCCTGAAAAATACGTTTACTCATATGGAGGTTTGAAACCACACATCTCTCAGCCGTCCCGCCATTTTTGAAAGCATTCCAGGAAGGCCTCTTAGGGAATGGAGTACAGCTTGGTCGTCGCATTCTTCATAATGTCATCTCGAGACTCAAATCGGGTTTCTTTCCGGGAAAATGCCAGCTTGGAGAACAGCTAAAAATCGGATGGAGCCATGTCTGGAGAATAGAGAGGCCTTCAAGCGAGAGGAATGTTGTGTTTGGCCAAAAAAGTATAAATTAGATGTGAAGAATGGGCGGATCCGTTGTCATGATGGAGCTGCCAAGTTCCCGTTGTCCACAGGTCGGGTCGTTTGCGTCGAACAGCATCACGAAGACGACGAAAGACCTCCAGGTCTTTAGTAAAGTTTTGATCCTGAGATGCACACTCCAATTGCACAACTCCACGGGCGTCTACGAAAACGGTCAACATGACATTGATGAATGAAAACCCTATGGGTGCTCGCTACACACAGCACTGATAGGCTGACTGCCAGTGAATGGCACAATCAGCGGGCGGGTAAAAATTCACGCATGCGCATGACGGTCCCCTATACCGCCCTGCCGAAGAAAAACACCTATGCTTATTTGCTGCTGAGTAACAAATTAAGGTCGGGTAATGTTTGAACACAACTCATATTGAATCACATGACTGTCAATCGACACAAGTAGAAAAGGTGTTTGATATTGCCAACGCTTTTATCCTTCGTAACTAACATCCGCTGTCTGCTAATTGACACTATCGTTTATTTATCCGGTTATCATATTAGTGATATCAAGCTGCAGACTGTATCACTCATCATCATTATGTATCATGTCACTCCGAATGCAAAGGATAGGCCTTAAACTAAATTTGGTGTGTCCTCCCAGCATACGGAGAATCCATAGCCAATTAGTTTGTGGTGTGGTTTGGTGGTAATTGTTTCTATACAGTAATAATAATAGCTGTCCATCGCAAGAGATGATGACAACAGCAAAGTGCGTTTTTTTCTGTGTGTTCGGAGGTCCAGCGTTCCTCAGCAAAGGAGGTGCCTCTGATGGTGGTTCTACGCCATGCCTTGCGGTCCTGTGTGAGACATTCCCATGTGTTTGCATCGATGCTGAAGCATGTCAAAAATATATTGAGGGAGTCTTTGAAACGTTTCTTTTTGCCACCCGCTTGTCGAAGGCCGTCTTTCAGCTCACCATACATTAGTTGTTTTCGGATACGGTTTTCTGGAGTGCGTACGACGTGGTCGGCCAACCTGATCTGGGTCTTCTGTAACAAGATGTGGATGCTCAGCAGTTTTGCGTTGATGAGGATCTCGGTATCTGGTACCCTAACATGCCACTTTATTTTGAACAAACTACGAAGGCTCCTTGTATGGAAGTGGTTTTCCTAGCATGCCTGCTGTACACAGTCCACGTCTCACTGGCAAACAGGAGGGTGGAGAGCACTACGTCTCGGTAGACTTTAAGTTTCGTATCAAGCCTAAGACTCCTCCAAATCTAGACACTGTTGCGTAGCCTCCCAAAGGTAGCACTGGCCTTGGAGATTCTGTTACTGACCTCCAAGTCAATAGTAGTTTCCCTGGAAAGAGAGCTGCCAAGGTACGTGAAGCTGTCCACTGATTCAAAGCGCTCGTTCTTGACTCTGGTAACTGGGTCGCGATATTTGTCACTCGGGGCATCCTGAAACATGACTTTGGGTTTTTTGGTATTAATTGTAAACCGAATATGTCGCAGGCTGCTGAAAACTTGTCCCCATATGTCTGCATGTCTCTCTCTGTGCTGGAAGCGAGGGCACAGTCCTCAGCAAAAAGTAAGTTCGAGATGGTTGTGTCTTTACCTTGCTGTGAGCTTGCAGTCACCTGTTATTGAAGAGTTTTCCGTCATTTCTGTATTTTATTTCTACTCCGTTTTGGTTACAACCCTGATAGCTAACGCTGAGCATGGAAGCAAACATTATGCTGAAGACTGTTGGGGCTAGTACACAGGCCTGCTTGACGCCATTTGTCATAGGAAAGGCATTTGACGTTTCGCCATCAATAAGCACATGCGCATTCATACCTTCGCGGAATTATTTGACGATCTTGGTGAACCTGATTGGACAGCCAATTTTCCCCATGACCTTGCAGTCCATCTCTGTTGACTGTATTGAAAGACTTAATCAGATCCACGAAAGTCACGTACAGCCCACGTGGCTGCTCTTGACATTTCTCCGGAAGTTACCGAGCCGCGAATATCATATTCACAGTTCGGCGACCCGACCTGAAGCCAGACTGACTCTCTGGAAGAAGACCATGTTCTTGTTCTAGGTGAACGATCAATCTGTTGAGGGGAACGTACCATTATCTTGTTAGCAGTTGATAGGAGGGAGATTCCTCTGTGGTTATCGCATCAGCACAACCGTCCACAGTCTCCTGTTTTGGCCTTACAGGAAAAAAACAGTGGCTCGTTTCGAGATCTCTCAGATGTCAGGGCGAGTCCTTTGAGAGACGATCAATAGTGCGTGTTCTGACTACAGATATAATGATCATTTGTTGGGCGAAAAAAATCTCACAGTACATGCTACATCTCAACAGTTAGCACCATCGATCCGACAATGATGTCTTTTCTACTACCACCAAGATCTGCACCCGCTAATTGACACTTTGACACTTTAGTTTTACTAAATCGTTCATCCTGGTTACCTCAATAGAGTCATAGTTACACCTGACTTTTACCTGCACTTTGTTTAATTTCTTCACTTGGACATTCAGATCACTTGTCAGAAATCGCATTGTGTATAAACAGGTTAAGATGCACTTGAAGTAAAATGGCGACAAATGGCGTAAAATTGAGATTTTTGTTATTTATGTATTGGAACTTATCAACATGTTAGAGAATTTTAATAAAGTACGGATGGCTCTTAACACATTATATTATCATTATACTGGCCTCAATCAGTATTTATTTAGCGGGACGTTGGGAGCTTTCACTGACTACAGGGTAAAGTGAAACATAGTGATCAAAACTCCACATCACGTCCACGTTGTGGTCATCTAAACGAGCTGTGTAACAGCAGCCAACCCAATAATCAATAATATTGTCCCCATAGCGGTGAGGCTAATTATAAGTCTGCATGGCACTACAATCAAAAGGACATAGGTACATTTTCATTAGTATTCCTCGGGTTGTTAGAGGAGCCAATGTTACCGATTATCAAAGCAAAGAAACTTCGTCAAATGTTACGAAGTCAGCAAGAGAAGCTTTGAACTACACACCAGTTTGAGAATGGAGAATGAAGCAGTGATCGCATTTTTGAAATGGCTGAGACCAAGAGACCAAGCTTTAACAAGAGACTATAATTCCTTACTTCTGAATGTACAGATAGGCTGGCTGACATGAGTGAATAGCAGATTGAGAGGCCTAACAACCATAGTCACCGGTGTGGATCTGCTGTCTTGCTCACGCTCAGGTTGAAGACAACAAAAAGAGCTAAAATCCTGGCTTAACAAGCACACAACAGCCGTTTTAGACGTTTCAAACCTCCAGGGGCTGGTGTGGATCTACTGTGTGGTCAAGCTGGGATTTATGACAACGGGCTGTTATCCACACGCGCCAATTGTGTACACACTAAAAATGAATAGGAGTGACATCTTGAAGTTTGTCAATGACCACTGTTTAATTACATAGATGAATCAGTAATTTCCAGATTACATAGCTTTGAAACGAAATTAGGTTCGAGCAGAGTTGAAGGCAAGGGAAGATGCAGCAGGAGTGTGTACAATCAACGAACTTCAGGAACCAACAGTATCCATGCCTTTCACCATTAACTGAGTAAAGCTGAGCACCAATTGGCGTGCTCTGAGTCCAGTGATGTTGATTCTTATGAACATAACAGCTTTGAACACAACGACAACTTAGACGTCGGGGTTATTTTACTCAAATATTGGAATCTCCCTTCCCTCCTACCCCTTACTCCAACCCTTGAATGAACAGTCATTAGAACGCCTTTAATCTATAACTATTGCTTGTAATCCGAGATCTGTCCTTTTCCACTTTCACTAGACGTAACCTTCTTGCAGGTAGCCTGGGTTAAAAAACATAAAGCCGGTAGAGGGATTTTCTGTACAATTTTGTTTAAATTTATGTGAGGGGGGGGGGGGGGGTCATATCAAAGAAACCCTATAGCAGAACCCATCGGTGATGAAGTGTTAGAGACTATCTTTGTACTGAGCCTCAGCTTGCACAAGGTAGGGGTGGCCAGTTTCATTCTTCCTTATCTTTCATTCCCTAACTGTTGGTCAAGAGCCCGTTTACAAGTGAACCCCATATACAATTGGGTCAATTGATGCTTGACCATTTCGGGAGTTGAACCCCGTACCTTTGCCTTGAAAAGCGATGCTCTACCACTACAGTAATCAAACCCAAGGCAAGTCATAAACGCAACCCTAATGAGTATCTTTATACTTTGTGCACACAACAGAGTGCAGGGATCTCATTGTTTATATCATCATAAAAATACAAAGGATCTACACGGATAATCTCATTATCCCTAGAACTTAAAAGGAACCAGTTATCGACGGATATCGAGGGCTTACTGTACCGTGATGCATATCCGTTAATACAAGCATATTACCACCTCAGGTGAGATTCGCAGATGACACATATAACTAGAGAAACGACAGGGAAATGGCAACAGCACTCATCTGTGACTAACTATTGCAAGCTGAGCTGCCATACTGATGTTGTTAATGTGTTTGAAGAAATATTTTATTTGTTTGTTTTAAAAAAAAAAAACAAAAAAAAAACAAAGGCAGGACATTCTCTTTTTTTCTCTTCCAACACTGTTTTTACTGTGAGTAAAAATGATGAAATGTCTCATGAGACTTTGGGCTACAACTAACTAATGCATCACATTTAAAGTTTAAACAGCTACAATGTAATACAAAAATGTTAACATTTCCCGTAGCTCAAGTGTAGTTGCCAGCAAGAAACGATAGGGCGAGACAACTTATTAATAAACTTGATCCTATTCGATCCATCGTGAAAGAATTGTAAACAATTGTTTACAAACACCGTTTGTTGTTATCTTATTTTTAAAAAATTGTATGTTTCCAGCATACAGTTTAAAAATAAAAAATACGAGTATATTAAATACCTGCATATCCTTATCAGCTTATCATATCATGCGTGATATATATGCTACTTAATTGATGTAAATATTAGTTATGCAATCAATTCAGTTATATTTAAGAATCATTTCCGCGTCTAAGGTCGGCTGTAAGGGTGCAATCTGGCAGGCTTTTTCCAGTCCACCTCCTGATGTTTTCCACCCACTTATAATGTTTTCTGCTTCTTGGACGACTGCCGTCAACTCTACTCTCTAATATGGTCTTGCTACAAGGCCAAAATATCTTTACTGTCTAACCTGATTTCGGTCATTAATTCTCTTTTCAACTCCGACGTTTTCAATATCTCTATATTTGTTTTCTTCTCTATCCAAGATATGCCACCCAAATCTGTATATGGTCACATTTATAAGGATTCGATACTCTTTTCCAACTTGTTATTCTATGTCCATGTTTCTGCACCATAGAGTAACAAGTTAACAAAGCACCTAACAATTTTCATGTTCAATTTATGATTAATTTGTTTTATGATTGATCCAGTATGTTTCCAATGTTCTTGAATACCATTTTGGCCATACCAATTCTCTTTCTGATTTCTTGTTCACAGCTGCCTTTATCCTTTATCGTTATAATTTAGATGGGAGAAACTCTGTATCTGATTCAGTAGTTCTTGTCATTTTATCTGCGGACAAGGTTTCTTGTCACATTTTTTAAGCATCATAGCCTTTGTTTTCTTCATGTGTTTGTCTAAACTAAAATATTGACTTATTTTGTGCAAGCTCCTAAAATTCTTGTTCACTTTTGCCACACCTTCAATGATTCCTGCTATCTGTTGGAATAGTTGTTCTATGTATATTTTATTCAATATCCAATAAAATTTTATAAATAACCATATGTTGTTATCACCAATGTATACGTGCTCTGTTGTTCCACCGGTGTTAAACATAGTATTGTTTAGAATCGCATGAGTCGACCTGGTATTTCGTTTCAATCGGGAGTTGAGAATACAATAAACAATGTGCACACACTCCCAGTAACAGGTTTAAATAATCTATCAAATAAAACGACAAAAACAAATAATCAAAATGAAAAATCTGCTTCTAAAATATTGATTACAAGTTCGATGAAATATTAAAGAAATTAGCAACCCCCCGTCAATAATGATGAACGTTTTTAGATGTCAATAAAAATAAATTGAAAAGGTTTTTATTATACAGCCTCGATAGAAAAGGCATTTTCTTACCATCGACTTAATGATGAATAAATGTGCAATTACTAACTGAGGTCTCGCGGGCCATGCACATTTTGCTGAATTTGATGTACTTACATCTTTAGGGTATACGTTGGTTAAAACAAAAACTAACAAATGTTTCAAGTTTTCATGAATTGTTCTTCAAGTGATTACGACATACCGAGCGGTTTGCGGGATCTTTGTGTATGACAAGGATATGAATAGCGCCACTACCCCACAGAGAAAATGTCGTAAACGACAACTAACTGTATGACATGGTATAACACCCTCCTTAGTTACGTGGTTTTTTAAAGAGCAGCTTAGATGGCGTCTAACAGGCTTCGGGTCTACTTTGCTATGGTGCTTGAGTCTATTAAGATGGATTCGCACATCGGTTAACACCCTCTGCGGCACTTGTCCCAAAACAGCGGAGTGATAAGCTGCTCAAGCCTATCCGGCTAAGCAGAAAACCATCCTTGCTACATACAGCTTATATCAAAGCCGAAACCTTAACAGGGTATCTGACACTGTAGGAGAACAGATCAACTAAAGATCTAAGAAGTGATGCCCACATAGAGCTGGTCGAGAATATCAAAGCACGACCTGATTGAGAATTCTTGATGCTTCTAACAATTATCGTTTTTCTCCACTCAGTTACAAGATTCACATATCACTCTCTCGTACATTATGTTACAAGATTCACATATCACTCTCTCGTACATTATGTTACAAGATTCACATATCACTCTCTCGTACATTATGTTACAAGATTCACATATCACTCTCTCGTACATTATGTTGCAAGATTTCCATATCACGCTCTCGTACATTATGTTACAAGATTCCCATATCACTCTCTCGTACATTATGTTACAAGATTCACATATCACTCTCTCGTAAATTATGTTATACGATTCCCGTATCCCTCTCTCACGTACTTTATATTCCAAGATTCACACGTGTCTCTCATACTTTATGCTACAATATTCATATATCACTCTCTCACACCTTACGTTACAAGATCCACCGAAACCCCACCCCCACACACACAGAAATGTTGCTGTGTATACAAATTAATTCTGAAATTGAGAAATAGTTTGTACTTTTTTCAAAAATGGTTTATAATAAATAAAATTGAAATAATTTGAAATGTGTTTTTTTCATACAACTCTGAAACAAACAGAAAAACAAAACAATCCTGTGATCCAGATTGGAAAGTAAAACTTCTTCCTTACCAAAAGCGTGTCACATTTTGAAAATATATAATACCATTCAATTGGTTCATGACTCTCGTGACGTAAGAAATTGTCTTTTGACTTGGATTGAACGGAAACTCCTGTCTTTATCTATCTCTGTACAGTGGGACAGACAAACGGCAGTCACGCGAAGAGAATTATGATGGCAGATATTAGTAACTGACAAGCAGATTCAGTGGTACTGTTGTTTTTCCATTAGTACTCGCACCATCTCTAATACTACTCCTACTACTACTACCACTACTACTACTACTACTAATACTACTACTATTACTACTACTTCTACTACTACTACTACTACTGCTACTACACTACTACTACTACTACTACTGCTACTGCTACTACTACTGTTGCTACTACTACTACTACTACTACTACTACTGCTACTACTGCTACTACTGCTGCTACTACTACTACTACTATTACTACTACTACTACTACTACTACTACTGCCACAATTAACTTAACTTAACGTCTTTATACCGGTTTAGAAGACTCTACGGAGTCTGCATACAACCAGTCTCTTGGAGGGTGGTTTCACCGATGTGGGAGCCAATCTTAATAGACTCAAAGACTAGAGCTAAGAAGACCCGCAGCCAACTAGGCGCCATCTATAGCTGCCCTTAATAAATCACAAGGGGGGGGGGGAGGGGTGACACATAACTTTTAGCTAGATTTTAAGATGGAACTTTTTATTTTTGTCCCAGCAGTGGCCGTTGAGCCTACACATTTCGATTTCCAACTGCCAAGGGATTTTTAACGTACTCGACACTGAACACGTGAGTCCGATCTCGCCACCCAGAGATCAGAGGAATTTTTACCAGAAGATCCACATGTAAAAAAACTCATTAACTATTATTACTATTAATACTATTATTACTACTACTATTTATACTGCTGCTGCTATTACTACTGCTATCACCATTGCTACTACTACTACTACTACTACTACTACTACTACTAATACTACTACTACTATTGCTACTACTACTACTACTGCGACGATTACTTGTACTACTATTTTATTTTCACTACTACTACTACTACTGTTATTACCATTAGTACTACTACTGCTACTACTACTAATACTAGTATTCTACTACTATTCTAAATACTATTGCTGATAGAGTAACGCAAATTAACAGCCAAAACGACTATTACTATTTATACTAAAGCAGGAGAAATCTAAAAAAAAGTAGATATGGATCAGTTTAGTCATCGGAATGATAACAAATGAACAGCTGCGTTACTTCCAAACAGTGGTTTTTGTTAGGGACTGGCAACACGACAGCTGAATATAACGCTTGATAATAACGCTGTCTGTGTTGTCTGTCACCTGTCGTTGGCGAAAGTTCGTTTCTGATTTTTTGTTTGTGTTCATGTCAGAATTACCCATTTTTCTTTATGTGAGTATTTACATTTCATGTCCTTGGTACATTGTTATACGGAGCGGAAACAGAGATAACACATTCAATTCAAGACACGAGAAGAGGTTAAACAGTTTTTATATGCAATGTCTTCGCAGTGTAATGTACATAAATTGGCAGGACAAGGTGACCAACTCGGAAATACTGAAACGCGCCAAGATACCTTCCCTCTTCTCGACTCTGAGCAATAAGAGACTGAGATGGTTCGGTCACAAAAAACGAATGTGAAATACCCGCATTCCGAAGCAATTACTCCTGGGTTAACTCATACGGGTACCAGATCACAAGGAAGGCTTAAATTAAAATACAAGGACATTTGCAAAATATCCATGAACGATTTTACGATCAATCCAAATACCTGGTAGGAGATTACAAAGGATATAGCTACATGGAGAGCAACCTTGAGAACGGGCATCGAGGCATCAGAGCTAGTTCTGATGACAAAGATGGAAGACAAACGACGCAACAGAGAGGAGCCTAAACCACACCAATCGAACGTTTTCTGTTTACACTGCTGTCGTCTCTGTCAATCGAGAATCGGCAAACTTAGCCACGAAAGTCGATGTCCCTCCATGACCGATGCTGCCCCGCCATCTCTACCACAGACTAGCTTCCTGGCCGTCTGTCAAGACGAAAAAGGCAATAACAATAACATAAAGTTAATCTCTGTTTTAATTTATTTAAACTAGGTTTGAGTCTTATTTATTCTTCATATTGTTCATCTGCTTCTTCTTACCCTATTTTGTCATAACCTTATACTGGTTCTTCTTCTTCCTCTTCTTCTTCTTGTTCGTCTGCTTCTTCTTCTTCTTCTGTTTTGCTTGAAGCCTATCATTATTATTAGTTTTTTTTTAAACTGCATGGATTGTATGTACGACAAACAACTCAAACAGATTATGTTACAACTAAAACAGATTATTTTACAACTAAAATAGATTATGTTACGTACATAAAAAAAGCAAGTTATCGAAAAACGTACTTGACTCTGTCGCCCTTTTTCTACTCTGAAGTGGACAGGTCTTTATTTCTGTTTTTTACGACAGGGAGTTCCTGCAGGATGGTATAGCCTGCCTCATGTCCAGCCCTCCTTAGCTAGCCTTTTTCTTTACAGGTTACAGTGTGACTATTCTCCACCACCCCTCCCATTCCAGGGTCAAGATATCGCATAGACTAAGTTCGAATTTATTAATTCCTAATTTATTTATTAATTCCTCTTTTACCATTTGTACTGAGTATAGCAACACTGGAGAGGTCTCTGACTGATTGATTCAGTCCACATACATCACCCCGATCATGACATCTGCTTTTACAGCCTCGCAGCGGTAACTACATCGTCCCGTTATTTGTTGGGATTTCCCAAAGTACATGAACTGCCTGACATCCCGTAGTCAATTTTTTGCTACTGTTAGAGAGGTTATGCCATCTTCTCCATTTCTCGTGTCATTTTCGATTCAATAATTCCTTTTGATGAACAAGGGGCTAGCGGCCGAGCTGTTAGGCATTCTTGGTCTGAAGATGTGAATCAGGCTTAAATTTTTCTTTTAAATCAGGGATGAAATACAAATGTTTCTCTGCACTGTTCGTTAATCCTAGGGACAAACGGTATTTAATCATCTGCTATACAAATGCTGCTGCCAGACCTCTACGAAACGAAACACACCATAATGAAAACTGTTCTTTTTTATTGCTTGTTGTTTTGTCTGTTGTTGTTAAATACCAACAATGAGTAACTTTACTCTTTTATGCGCACTGAAAAGAGTGTTAAGTGACGGCTTGCACCAGCTGTCCTCACATCTGGAATGTGCTGATGAAGGTAGACTGAGGTAATCCAGGCTGGTGTGCTATTCTTTGCTTCATCTGCTTGTTGCTCACTACTTCGGGGAGCACGTCAATCCTCCAGCTCATAAGCCAGTCTGGCATAAAACATCATGTTTCAATAGAGATCTGCGTAGAAGTCACAAGGGAGTCTTGGCCAGTAAATTTTACCTGACCCTGACTAACACGTCCGATCAACATGTTGTACCTGACTCCGACTAATATGTCTGATCATTATGTTTTACCTAACCCTG
Source organism: Ariolimax columbianus (assembly GCA_036924085.1). Classification (NCBI taxonomy): domain Eukaryota; kingdom Metazoa; phylum Mollusca; class Gastropoda; order Stylommatophora; family Arionidae; genus Ariolimax; species Ariolimax columbianus. Next base: position 121,462,497 of record JAVGWX010000001.1, on the reverse strand, counting down.
ACTAACACATCCAATCAGCATGTTGTACCTGACCCAGACTAAAATGTCTGATCATTATGTTTTACCTGACCCCGACTAACACGTCCGATCAACATGTTGTACCTGACTCAGACTAATATGTCTGATCATTATGTTTTACCTGACCCTGACTAACACGTCCAATCAGCATGTTGTACCTGACCCAGACTAAAATTTCTGATCATTATGTTCTACCTAACCCTGACTGACATTTTTGATCAGTATGGCTTACCTGACCATGACTGACATGTTTGATCATTATGTTTTAACTGACCTTGACTGACATATTTGATCAGTATGGTTTACCTGACCATGACTGACATGTTTGATCAGTATGTTTTACCTGACCTTGACTGACATTTTTGATCAGTATGGTTTACCTGACTAACACGTCTGATCAGTAAGTATTACCTGACCCTGACTGACATGTCTGATCATTATGTTTTACTTTACCAGATCTTAAGTCTCTTCTCCGACACTGATTTAGGTAAGAAAGGAAAGGTAGTCACGTTGCAGACAACGTTGTCAAGTATGAAGTGTAAGAGACTTCACTGTACAACCCACATCTTGTTTATGAGATGAGGTGACGAGTTGTCTTTCACACTATCTTCCTTCCATAAGAGGGAGCAGATATACTTTACAGCTGGGTCAATTGGAGTGTAATGGTCATGTGAGTTGAACCCCTTATCTTTTTAGTAAAAAACAAGGATTCCGCACTACTCTAATCAGATACTTGTGATTATATGTTAATTTATTTTTGTTTGTTTGTTGCAAACACGTGCTTCGTACTAACAAAATGATGATTTTGGAACTATAAAAAAAGATAAAATACAATTAACAATTTCACTATTTGATTACGTGGAGAAAGTAGAAAGAAAGGAACATAAATCTGCCACGCCGACAAACATATAAATATATATATATATATATAGAGAGAGAGATAAAGACTCAAAGACAGCACCGGGACAAAAACAAAACCAAACCTTCGTTACAGTCAGAAGTTATTCCTCAGGAACAATGTAATAAACACCAAACAATTGAAACAAATTGCTAAAGAAATGGACATGACAACATATACAGACCTGAAACTGTATAGCCATATTCACCAGAGAGTGTCCAGTAACATATGAAGTGTGACATGCCTTACAAACACTTCAATACATATAACATAGATCAATTTGCGTGCCAAATTTTTGACCTCAAAATGCTATGCTCATTGTTTTCAGCGTAATGGTTTTTGGGTCATTTAATTTCTTATTCTTTGTTGTATCCATTTTGCTCATTTCGAACAAGATAGACTCTCACACGAAATAAAATACAACATCGGATTGTTGTCTAAAAAACGGATCTAGTCATACAGTAGATTCCGACCCACTGTTGGATCCTTGGAAATGAGAAAGCAGATGAGCTCCTAATAGCACGCAATCTCGCCATCCACAAAGCTTTAAAGAAGCAAAGAAGTGCATAACATGATCAATGAGGGAGAAATGGAGAGACTGGCACAAATAATATAAGCCAGAAAAGGACAGCATAGACAAACTGGGCAGAGATGGGCAGACAAAGATATTCCGACTCAGAACGGGACATTGCAGACTCAAGGCCCACCTCCACAGAATTGGTCTCAGAGACACCGACACGTGCGATTGTAGAGCAGCCAAGCAAATACGAGAACATATTCTGCAAGACTGCCCTACTTCTATAGACCAAAGAGAGGCAGTCTGGCCGTGGAATCGACCATGCTCGACAAGCTGTGGGGGACCGACGAAGATCTGAAACGCTCAATCCCATTCGTGAACCACACCGGACCTGAAGTATATCATCAAGTTGATTGAAGAATTTAGTAAATCAGAAGAAAAAATCTCCAACTTGCTGTATAAAGGTGAACGAGACGGAATTAAAACAAATACACGCATTGCAGTTCCTGGTAATCCACATCTAGTGAAAGGTGCACTTGTTAAATAAAAAACCTAAAAGTGAAGACAAAATCAATCTTCTAAAATATTAAGGAAATCTTGCCCAACTAAAGCTAATCACTGGATTTAGGTAAGGGAGTTCTTGGATACTACCGAGATCCTGTACTGGCATACAGCAGCAAGTCGTAGACAATAAGCAGGCAAGTACTGGGATCACTGGAGGCGACGGAAGTGTGCTTTTGCAGAAGAATGTTGAATGTTTAATGGACTGCAAAGAAAGCTAATAACCTTGTTCTTGAGACGGCTCAGGTAAAAAGACAGCTTAGGGCAAAAATCAGGGCAAGACAGTCATCCTATGTCGGTCATGTTATGAGAAGTGTTAATTTGGAACAAATGGGGAAAATGGCAGGCAAGAGGAATATAGAGATGCCGAGAGAGAGAATGTGGGACAGCTTGAAGACATGACATGTGATGTGTTCAAAGGTGGAGGTGATAACCGACATACGTGATATGTAGCAGTTTTATACTGAAATACTGGCGATAGAGATGTAATAAGGCATGTATTTACCTTTACAATTATGGTTTTGGAACCCTAGTGGTTGAAAGAAGGAGGAAAATCTATAAAACACACGTAGATGAATGAATCTGGAGAAAGAAGAAGCTCTTATATAATATCAGGCATACATGATACGAAAGTTCAGTAAAGGACAGATGTAGAATAACTCTGAAGTGTGTAGTTGTCATTTATCGTGTATGTATGTTAGGGTCGCTTCCGTGAAGGTTCTGTATGGGACAGAGACAAGAATAGTTCCACTATCCCACGGTGAACATGTTGCATGTGACGGCTAATTTGGTGGTCTAGCACCCCCGCCCCCGCATCCCTCCCCAACCATAGAAGGGTCTCCAACTTCTGGACATCGTACATCGCCAAAAAGTATGACTAGTCTTCTGGGAAAACCAATGTTTTAGAAATAATACCCCATATGGATGATGTAGACCAATTGGTCGTAACGTAAATTTTCTTTGTGTTTTCGTCTCTGTATGGTATCTGACAATACCTATTTTTTTTTAAATAGTTGTTTATATCACTTTTTTTTCTGGCCCCAAATGTAAGGTGCCACAAACAAAACAAACACATAAAGTGATAAAGATTTCATTTTATTAATATGTATTCAAACATTGTGAAACTTTGAAATAATATTGACCAAAAACGAATAATCAGAAATGGACATACGTGCGAACCAGTTATTTTCTGCTTCTAAATTGAAAGGATATTTCTATTTTTAACTTGTGGTTTTCTGGTTAGCCTGTATGACGTACAAATAAAAACGGAATAATCCGTTTTCTCGTATTTCTGATTAAAAATCACAGTTATGTCTAAACTGACTACAATGTTATTTTCACTTGCAACGTAACAGCAGCATGTAGATGCTCATTCATTTGTCACTTCATGAGATAAAACACAGCTGGTACGGTATAATATATCAGTGCAGACTGTGGCCAAGGGGTTGTCATCTTGGTAGAGAATACAAACGTAGCAGGTTCGAATCACGTCGTGCTCAGCTTCACAGACCGAGCCATTGTGTCTTTTCTCCAAGTATGACCCAATCAACCCAGCTGTTAATGTGCACCTCACGAAGTCAAAGGACAATTTTCGAGGGGGAATAGTCAGTACTTTCACTAATGAGTACATGTGAATGTTACCAAGTTCAAAGAAGTCAGTCGTCTTAACTATTTTCCATTGTCCGTATTTAAGTGGAAATATACAAAACGGCAACAAAATAACATCAAATTTTGTAATATTAGGGGACAGTAATTGTAGTTAAAGTAGTAATAATGGACGTAGTAAGAAAGACTTTTTGTTGTGTGGCTGCGGAAGAACAATTTAGTGGTAGTAGTAGATAAACATCATGATGTCTAGAGGAAATTATGAAGAACCATGTTTCGCAGTGAATGAAAAAAACGAAGCGCATAGAGCACGATAGAGAATTAATGAGGATAGAATGATATTTTAGGAAAAAAACATTTGTTTTATGTATTCATGTGTCTTTTTGTCAATATGGTTAAAACGTGACGTCCCTTCTATGTAATGGTGTTACATATCTCTATCTTATCATATCTCTCTCTCTATCTCTCTCTCTCTCTCTCTATATATATATATATATATATATATATCTATATATATATATATATCCCTATTCCTCGTGATCCCACTCTCTCTCTCTCTCTCTCTCTCTCTCTCTCTTTCTTTCTCCCGCTGTGTGTTTTATTATGTGTATCGTGTTTTCTTATGTACACTAAATGTAGAACAGAGTTTGCTGACAATATAATCGTGGATTAGATCAGACTAAATTGGAATGTACTGCTAATAAACGAATATATCAAATTCAACTGTCAAACCACCCTTAGTGTCTGAAATCATGTCCTATCGAATGTATATAATTTGGCAGGAACCGATTACCAGCAACAGAAAATGCAGTGCAGATTGATCGATTAACGTTTTCACATATAACGTGTTCTGTAATGCCTCTTCAATATGTGTCTCTTGAATTGAAGGCAAACTTTTCGAGACTAACATATGTCCAACAATTGACGTTAATTTACCGCTCAGACCGTTGTCCATTTCTATACATTTCGTCCTGAACAATAAACTAAAACAAGGTGTTTCGTTGTTCTAAATTCCTAAAAAATTGTACTTGTCTCACTAAATTGTCTCACTTTCATTACCCATCTTGTCATTCTTTGATTTCTGATCACCTTATTATTCCATTTCATGAATCGCATCAAATGTTCAGAATAACCATATATCAAGGAGGTCCTACCTTTTCTCACATCCTTCTGGGTGGTCAACTTATCGTTCTGTAGCATGTGATTCCGTTATACAGTTCAAGGACCATCTCCACATCGAATGTGGGTTGCAGTGAATCACCTGCGTCCTCTGACTCTTGCATTGACGCTATAATATGCCAGTCGTTTGATGTTATCCTCTCGTTTATAGCCTTGTTTACCTTTTGCACGTGTGCATCCTTTTTTCTTCTTCTTCTTTTTCTTTTTCTTCTTCTTCTTCTTCGTTCTCAATATCCCACTACAAAACCCTGAAAGGGTAAGTAGCAGAATGTAGTCCAGAGAACGGAATGCATTGTGTCGTAGTTTACAGCTTGGTTGCGATATTTGCACCTTTCGGTCCAACACTCCGACTTCAGCAAGCATTTTTTTAGTACCGGGTTAGCATTCCCTCTTCGATCCCTTCTCCTTAGCCAGTCTGCCCTGTTGCAGCCTGTTATCCAGGATCAACGCGTGGAGGTGTAGAAGGGTCTTGGCAGCTATGGTTCGCTGGCCCTGACGTTAGCAGTCAGCTATGGTACGCTGACCGCTGCAGCTCATGCGCTGCTCAGCATCTTGATCCCTTTCAATATTGTTTTTAGGAAGGTCTCTTTATGTTACCGAAATATCTGAACTGTCGCCATCTAAGTTCCTTCGTTAATTCTGTTTGCAGCCATTTTTCTTCATGGATTCCTTATTTGTTGTGTTTTATTTTCCGTAGATGCGCTCTATTCTTTTATATATTAACATTTAAAAGGCATAAATTGTTTCTCCAGTCGTCAGTTTATTGGCCATGTTTCTATGCTATACAGTAAAGAGTAGTATGCAAAGCACCTGAGAATATAATTTGTCAGCCACTTGTTTGGATGTCACCATATATGACTCACGTTAGTGAATACACGTCTGGCCATCACTATTCTCATCCTGATTGACATTTCACATTTCTATTTGTTTCCGTTATTATATTTCCAAGATAGAAGAAACTCTTGACCTATCCCAGTATTTGACTGTCTGTCCTGCCGAAGACGTATGTGTCGGACCGAAAGGTGCAAATATCGCAGTCAATCTGTAAACTAGCGACACAGCGCATTCCGTTCTCCGGACTACATCCTGCTACATGTAAAAGCCCTGTTCAGGACTTGGTAGTAGGAGATTGAGAACGAACACAGAAGAAGAAGAAGACTGTCTATTTTTTATGGTACAGTAGATTTCGAGTCTACTTTCTAATTATCATACTTTTCGTTTTCTCAGCATTAATGTCCAAACCATACACCTGAAGTTTTATTCTGGACTTACCGGTTCATGTAGTTTTTGTTTGCTTTCATCCAGCAGATTATATCAGATGTGTATGTGACACCATTCTAATCGCTAAAAGCGAATAGAAAACTACGTGTTATATAAATATATATTTGTATAAATGTACACACGACTATGTAAGTTTTAAACATGTATATATACGTATGTAAACACACAACAACGCTCATTTAAACTTTCTTGCAGACTGGTAAAGCGTTTTATATACACGAGATTGTTCCTGTAGCATTTTTAGTGCCAAGCTTTCGTATTCTTACTCTGGCAAGGACGTTGTTAGCGTGTTGCTTTAGGTATATCATTTCATACGATGAAATGTACCTCTCGCGTCTCTTTTATCGGGACAATGTCTGGCACGATAAAGGAGAGATTGTAAGAAGGGGAAATCATGTGATCATATTCCGACTGCGCACATGGCACAACAGGCTGAGATGTCATCTTCATAATAAACACATGTTTAAATCTCTGGAACCTTTGGCACAGTCTCCATGGCAGCGGATCACCTATTGAGCTCTACCCATCCTACACTAGTCATAAGGGAAGCACGTGACAATAGCCTATGACATTCTATGAAAAATGTCCGGAAGTGTATACAGTCTCGAATTAAATGCTGCCTCTGTAAGAGTTAATGAAGTCAAACTCCGAAGACGAAGAAAAAGAACAACAAGAAGAAATAAAAATACTAAATGTATTCATTTTCGTTTAGTTTTATGCAAATCCAGAAACCACCAGAACGAATACACTCGTTTTTTTTGCAGATGAAAAAAATAATTCAACATTATTTGAATACCCTAAATGATGCACGCCAGAAGTATAATGTGGAAATAAGAACAGTGAAAGCAAAATTTCTTAATAGAAAATCCATTCCATATCTAGGCTAGAAACAGAACTTCATCAAATTTGAGAATTGAGATAAAAGCCAAGAACTATGACGAACAACGACATAATAAACAAGAAAGCAGAGGCAAGAACCTGACAAACAAATATTGTAAAAATAACAGCTATCATCATTTTTAAGACATCCAAATATATCAAATTATCAACAGAATGTTGATACTACTCTTTCTTACTGAAAGACATTAATCTTGTCCACGATACAAGGACACATGATAACATCATATGACATGAGATGTTTGTAAAAATCAGTCAGTGTCACTAGGAGCGACAGAGTTAACAACTTAGAAATGCGATAGTAATTAGAAACAACACCAAGAATATCATGTATAGGTATAGACTATGCAGACATCAAATTAAGTGGTTTGAACATTTGACGAGGATGTCTCCAAACGTTCCCTGAAACAGGCAGGTTATCACATCTGGTAGCAGGGCCTCAGAGCTAAAGCAAGATCCAAAAAATTGATGAATTGACACCTCATGGACACGGTTTGATTATAGAAGCAATCACACAGAAGACTGTCTGATTGGTGTGGCGATAAATCTTTCGCTTATTAAAGGTATTCGGCTCAACTCACCTTACCGGCATGCTTCAGTGGACCAAGCTGTACAGGTGGTCATTTTGAAATGGGTACATAGCCTCCAGTTATGAAAAAAAAAGACAGAGAAGAAGGGAACTGGCCGCATTACCTCACAAGCTGTGGTTTTATTCAATGAATTCTCTACCACTTATTCCCCTTCGGAAAGTTCTGCTATGGCATAAATAAACACGAAACCCACAGAATAAGATTGCAAAACCCACCTCGATGACCAGCAACAAAGGTGATATGATTTAGAAGAGAACACACCTCTCATCTGATCAAATGTGTGTTTAGCCATTCTCGTTCTGTATTTGAATACCGACATCACGCGAACATAGCGGATCTACGTTCGAAACACATCGGGATGCGGTGTGTATTGAGCGTGAGTCGATTATATGGTCTGGATGTAGCTATATTAATCCGCTCGCCGCACATGAGGCGGGATGCGTGTTTAGCAGGTGTTTGTAGGACTCACTTTACCTGAGGTGAGACGAGGGACAGAGAGGTATGGAGTATTGCTTGGAACACGGTAACCTAACCCAGTGGTTCAGACGACAGATGGTGGATTATCGCCAACTTGATTGTGGAATGAACTAATATCCAGAAGTTGTTAGAACTGTCTGACCGCTGACCGCTCACCTCTGACCGCTGAGCGCTGATACGAGAAGCGATTCCATGGATGATAACGAGAACGAAGATCTTATGTGAGTACGTTCGTGAGTGTTTGTCGTCAGGGTCTGTATTTTATGTGTATGGCAACCTGCCTATGGGGCGAGTAGCTGAGCAAACGGTTAGATTGCTTGTATCTCAGTCTTGAACAGCTTCTCTCTACATTTGTGTCTGAATGTTAACTTGTCTGTTTAACCAGTGACCGGGATGTTAGCCTAAAACAGCTTCTCTCTACATTTGTGTCTGAATGTTAACTTGTCTGTTTAACCAGTGACCGGTCTGTTAGCCTAAAACAGCTTCTCTCTACATTTGTGTGTGAATGTTAACTTGTCTGTGAAACCAATGGCGGTATGTTAGGTCTAAAAACGTTCTATCTCTATTTGTGTGTGTATAGTAATTTGTCTGGCTGGGGAACCCGTGAACGCACTGTTAGTCTAGAACGACGTCTCTCACTTAGTGTATACGTATGGTTGTTGTTGAATATCTACGATGTACTCTATCTTGCGCCCTGAAAATTGCGTTATGTGACGGGTTGAATTAGCTTTCCTTACATACCGAGCATACTGACCAAGCTACTGGTCGATGCCTGGTTTCATTTGTGTGTCGTTCACTAATATGGGGATCATAGTACTGATTTTATCTCGTCAGCCATACTGCCGTGTAACAGCCTCTTTCGAAGAAGAACTGCATGGAAGTGAGGTGGGGTCTGTGTCATTATGTTCACCTGACCCTAACCGAAATAGTCTGATCAGGATATTGTGCCTGATCATGTTATTATCCTCTCACCATATGTATGTGACATGTGTCCCGAGTGAGTGACGTGTCTGTTAGTCTAAACCAGCTTGTCTTTTCCACTTTATTTGTATGGTAACTTTTCTGTTTGACTGAGTGACTGACGGATCGATTAAAGTACCGACATCTTAGTCTAAACCAGCTTGTCTCTTCCACTTTATTTGTATGGTAACTTTTCTGTTTGACTGAGTGACTGACGGATCGATTAAAGTACCGACATCTTAGTCTAAACCAGCTTGTCTCTTCCACTTTATTTGTATGGTAACTTTTCTGTTTGACTGAGTGACTGACGGATCGATTAAAGTACCGACATCTTAGTCTAAACCAGCTTGTCTCTTCCACTTTATTTGTATGGTAACTTTTCTGTTTGACCGAGTGACAGACGGATCGATTAGATTACCATCTCTTAGTCTTGACCAGGCTCTCTACGATTGTTTTCCTCGAAACACTATCATGTTCAGGTGTCAGGAACTTTATCACACATATGATGATATACGCAGCTCACAGCAAGTTATAGCGATCACTAAGTTACAGTATTTTGACTGATGTTATCTAACTCTTTACACAACATTCAGGGTTTCTTTTTATTTCGTAACCCTATGCATTCCCATTGCATACCACCATGGTTGCTTTTTTAATTAAAAATGTATCATTCTTTACTCTTAAAGGTAAAGGTCAGTCCCATGGCAGCAGTTGCCGTCGGGGATTAAGATAACTTTTGTTGTACTTAGCGGCAGCCAATGTAAGGTGGGGTGACCAGTTCCATTCCTTGCTGTTTCTACCTTCCCCAACTCATACTGGGAGCCGCGTAGCGCAGCGGTTAGCGATCTGGCTTCGCATCTGAGTGGTGCTGGGTTCATTCCCCAGTTGAGGCGGAAATGTTTTCTCAGACAGCAACGGCGTCCGGGTCAACCCAACCTTAAATGGGTACCGGTTTAGTCCGGCAAGTAAAAGCGGCGAGGGAGAGGAGATGGCTATCGCCCTCATTTAGCCAAGCCTTTGAAATGTGAGATCGCTAACACCTCCCATCCCTACGACAGTAATTCTATGGGTTACTTTACATTTACAACTCATACACCAGGTACCCATTTACAGCTGGGTCGACTAGAGGAGCGGTCGTTCCAGGCACGAAACACATTCCTAATTTTTTGTCTGTCCTTCCGCGATTTCGAACAATCGCACACTGTAATCCCAGTCTATCAAGCCAGCTCACTGTCGACTTACACGCTCCACTTTACTCTTACTAAACCGCAATAACGAGTGGCAGAGGATGTCCTAAATAACATGAGAACTTGAGAGCGCAAATAGAATGAATGAGAACTTGAGAGCGCAAATAGAATGAACGAAAGGAATAATTGGATAGATGGTTAGATAAATTATCCTCTGCGTTCTCACTCTGCCACTAGTGTTTACATAGCCAATATTATGTACAATTATCATCATAATATAGTCACCATATCTGCTGACTTACATGTCAAGTATCGATACACTAGTATAGTATACCAAGCCACAAATAGGTACCTGACTTACTGTTAGAGGTAAGACAGTGAGGGAAGGAATCAGTCACCAAACCTCACACAAAGCTGATACTTAGTTGAATTACGTCACTATCAGTCATTCCCCGACGGCATTGTCTGCTATGATACCACCTTTACCATCTTTTTACAGACCAAAATGTAGTGCTGCTGTGTTTTCCATAAATGATTTGAGCCAATCTTTTAAGAGAACTTCTTTTCTGACTCATTGCCGATTACTTCAAAGCGTGTCTGGTTTTCTATGCTGTTTATTTTTCACAACCAGAAAAACTAGGGTCTAAAGTTTAACGAACGTACCTAGGTACAAGAATGTAAAAATTCAGACATCTAATATAATTGTATTATTGATTGAGCGTCTGTGTCCGCCGTGTGCGGTAGAGATTTGATTGGCTGATCTAATTATGACGTCATCATACGTAATGCGTGTATGATAATAACAAAATGGGACATTTGTCTACAACTTGGTTTGCGAAACAGCTGCAGTATGTTTATTTATTATTTGTTTAGAATAAACAAAAATGTAAATAGTAACTTCATATATTGATTTTTATGGCTTCATTAACTTTATATTTTTTAATGACTTGATTAAGTGCAATAAGTAATGATTAGAGGTGGATTAGAGATTAACAGCGTACGGGTTGAAAAGCGGGAGCTATTATATTCGGGTTTCGGAAGGGGAGGGGGGGGGGATTGAATAACATGGAAAATTAGATGCATGATTTGAGGAGAGTTAGCGACGGACAAGAGTCAACAGGATGAGGGGTGGTGAGGAGGATAGGGAGGAGAAGGAATATGGTGTTCATTTTTTTTCGCAAAGGAGATGTTGAAAATAGAATGATAGGTTGTGAGATCAAAATTAGATTGAGGTGCGAGGGGTAGTTGTGTTTAGATGAGATAAAATGGTTGGGTTGAGAAAGGAAGGGACTGCAGTGTTGGCTGGTGTGAAGGAACTAGTTGGGTATTTAACAAATATTGTCTACTTTCATAATTTTCCCAGGCAACACCGAGAACTCTAAAATTGAAATAATAATTGTATAACAATGAATTCATTCCAAGTTCATTAGAAATACGCATTATTCCATCATGTCCGAAATTGCGTTCACCACGAGCCTTTGGAAGAGGCAAATAGAAGACTCGATATGCTTTACAGTTTAGAGAATTCAGGAGGGCGCTGTGGGAGGGGAGAAAGGGGAGGTAGCGGGCTGAGTGCTGGACGAGTTGAAGTGAAGCGAGATGGACAGTTTGCTGAGGAAAGATATGGGCGCCGCGTTGATGGGGAGTAGAGATTGGAGGGAATAAAGGAATGACAGAACTGCAAGGGGAATTTGAGGATGGGCAGAGGTTCAGAAAAAGGGAATTAAAAAAAAACAATTACATTCATAATTATCCCAGACAACGTCTATTATTCCAGCTAGTAACACGTGGAATCATCCAGTGATAAATATTATTAGCGCAAGGTTGTGCTACGATAGTTCAGTGAATGATTTAATTAGATGGTAGTGTGAAGCTGAATGATTAAGTTAGAAGGTTTTGTGTTGGTGAATGATTTAATTAGTTGGTTAAAGCGTGGGTGAATGACGCAGTAAGATAGTTAGTGCTTTTATTAGTGGCTTAATTATAAAGTTAGTGAGTTGGAGAATGTGGTAGTTAAATGGCTGTTAGCTGCCTATCATAAGGGGTGATGGCGACACCATCAAGAATTTTTTGTCTTGATGATGCATATTGCGCTGTATTTGAATTAAAGTGAAGAAGATACTGCCCTGGCTATCAACATTACTCGCTGGTCCAGACCTACCTTGGACCAGTTGAATTACGAAATTACATTGTTAGTGTATTAATAAATGACGTTTTAGATGGTTAGTATGTTGGTGAATTACTTTTTATGTCGTTGGTATGTTGGTGAAGGACGTAGCTAGATAGTTAGTGTGTTGGTGAATGACGTTTTAGATGGTTAGTATGTTGGTGATGACGTAGCTATGTGGTTAGTGTGTTAGTGAATGACGTTTTTGATGATTAGTATGTTGGTGAATGACGTTACTAGATAGTTAATGTATTGGGGAATGAAGTGGTTACATGGTTAGTATATTGAGGAATGAAGTAGTTAGATGGTTAGTGTGTTGGTGAATGACGTTTTAAATGGTTAGCAAGTGGGTGAATGCCGTAGTTAGTTGGTTTTAATTTTTTGTTGAATTACGAAGTTACATAGAATATTAGTGAATGAAATAATTAAATTGTTAGTGTATTGGTTAATGACGTTTTAGATGGTTAGTGTGTTGGGGAAGAACTTTTTAAATGGTTGTTATGTTGATGAATGACGTAGATGGATGGTTAGTTTGTTGGTGAATGACGTTGTGACCGTTAGTATGTTGGTGAATGACGTTGTGACCGTTAGTATGTTGGTGAATGACGTTGTGACCTTTGGTATGTTGGTAAATGACGTTGTGACCGTTAGTATGTTGGTAAATGACGTTGTGACCGTTAGTATGTTGGTGAATGACGTTGTGACCGTTCGTATGTTGGTGAACGACGTTTTGACCGTTAGTATGTTGGTGAATGACGTTGTGACTGTTAGTATGTTGGTGAATGACGTTGTGACCGTTAGTATGTTGGTGAATGACGTTGTGACCGTTAGAATGTTGGTGAATGATGCATTTAGATGGTTATTGTGTTGGTTAATGTCGTTTTAGACGGTTAGTGTGCTAGTGAATGACGTTTTAGATGGTTAGTGTGTTGGTGAATGAAGTAGTTAGAGGGTTAGTATATTGGGGAATGAAGTAGTTAGATGGTTTTAATGTGTTCTTTAATGACGTTGTAGATGGTTAGTATGTTGGCGAATGACAGTCTTAGATGTTTAGCATTTACGTGAAAAACTTAGTTACAAAGTTAGTTCAGGAGTGAATGACGCAGTTAGTTGGTTAGTGCGTAGGTGAATAACTTACTTCGAAAGTTAATGTTGTAGTGATGGTTAGAATGTGAGAGAATGACTTAATTAAAATGTTAGTGTGTCGGTGAATGACTTAGTCAAGACATTAATGTGTGCGTTAATAACTTAGTTAGATGGTTTATCGTTTTTTTAAATAACTTAATTAGAAAGTTATGTCCTCGCATTTTCTCAATTTTGGTACAATAGGAACCTAAGGACCACCGCTTCAATAGGTCCAATCCTGAGGTCTTCGACAAAGCAGTTTGTGTTTACTTGCAGTGGTAGTTTTGCAGCATTTCGTAATTCATGATGAAGTTGCTTGCTCTATGTATAACTCTCCTCAGTCACCTTTTACGACATACTTTGAATGTTGCCGTGTTCCTATTATTTCCTATCTGGGTCAATATGCATACAAAATTAACCGTAAGCTGGCACAAGTAGGAGCGTGTGAGAGAGGAGTTAAAGTATGGGGGAGTGCATTTGTGACAGCCAGTGAATGAGGGACTGACTTGAGGAGTAGGTGAGTGATAAATCGAGTGAGTGAGCGAGTAACTTAGTGAGTAGCGAAGTGATTAAATGAGGGATTTAGTGAGTGGGTGACTGGCCTAACTAGTAGGTAAGCAAGTGGATGATTGAGTTATCGAGTTGATGAGTGTACTAATTAGTAACTTAGCGAGTGGGTGAATAAGTGACTTAAGGAGGGGGGGGGGGGGGTGAGTGACTGAATTATTTGTCAAGTTGGTGAGTGACTTAGAAAGTGGGTGTGTGAGTGAGTGAGTGACTTAGCGAGTGGGTGAGGGAGGGACTTAGGAAGTGAGTGAGTGACTGAATTACTTGTCAAGTTGAAGAAAGACCAAACAAGTTGATGAGTGAGTGACTTGGGAAGTGGATGAGTGAGAGACTTATGAAGTGAGTGAGTGAGTGACTGAATTAATTGTCAAGTTGGTGAAGGACTAAAGAAGTGGATGAGTGAGTGACTTAGGAAGTGAGTGAGTAAATGAATGACGTTACAAGTGGATGAGTGACTGGATTACTTGTCGAGTTGATGAGTGACTTAGCGAGTGGGTAAGTGAGTGACTCAGGGAGCAGTTGAGTGTGAATGAGTGACTTAACGAGTGGATGTATGACTGAATGACTTAGCGAGTGTGTGTGATTAAATAAATGACAGCCTGCAGGGGTCGTGAGTGAACGATTTAAGGAACGGGTGAGTGAAGTAGGGTGTGGGTAAGTCGGTGGATAAGTGACTTAGCATGTAGATAAATGAGTGAGTAAATAAATGACTTAATGAACAGGGGAGTAAATGACGTAGCGAGTGAGTAAATGACTGGGTGATTTAGAAAGCTCATAAGTGAGTAAGTCACCGAGTGCATTAGCTAGTGGCTGAAAGATTGAATTAGTGACTTTAAGGAGTGAGTGAATAAGGTAGTCACATAGCGAGTTAGTGAGTGAGGTACTTGGCGAGTGACTGAGGGAGTGATTGTTGAATGGTTATTTAGTATACCTCAAATATTCTGACAAGCAACTAGCATAGCAATGCTTGTCTAACATAAGTCAATAATAGATTAACAAAATAAGCAGTCTGTGAAGAAAACAAACAAGCTAATATCAGTTCAAGTGTCATCTCCGCATCAAATGTCGGCTACAATGTATCTCCAGCGTACTCTCTTGCCGTAATGGTGCAATCTGACTGTCTTTTTCCAATCCATCTCCTGATGTTATCCACCCACATAAACGTTGTCTGTTTCTTGAACGACTGTATTCCATCCTACTCTCTAGTATTATTATATGACTCAAAATAACTTGACTGTCTAACCCTGATTTTGGTCATTAATTCTCTTTTCATCTTCAACCTTTTCAATACTTCCAAATGTGTCCTTCACTGTATAAGAAATACGACCATTTTTTTCTATATGTCTACATTTCGAAGGCTTCAATTCTCTTTTCCAAATTGCTTTTCAGTGTACATGTGTCTGCATATTAATTAGTGACGAGTATACATAACACCTGAAAATTATTATTTTCAATGTATAACCATATGTATAACCAATGTATGACTATCTGTTTGGATGTCAGTATGTGTCGCATGTTGATGAATACTATCTTGGCGATAACTATTCTCTTTCTTAATTCTTTTTCCCAGCTGCCTTCTTCAGTTATTTTATGACTTACATAAGAGAAACTCTGTACCTTATCCAGTATTTGATCTTTTATTTTTTTTTTGCATGCATGGTTTCTTATAACATTTCTCAAGTATCAGTTTTTGTGTTCTTTATTTGTATGTCTTATCCAAACTAATGACTTTTTTGGGATATTGTTGTCACAAGCTTCTGTAATTCTTGCTCATTTTTTTGCAATCAAAACTGTATCATCGGCATATCTGAGGTTATTCAGTGGTACATAATCATTCACAAAACAACAATTCAAATAGCAAAGCAACAAGAATCACAAATAACTCAATAAACATTATTACGTACCACGCATAGGATTGACATTACACACATTTTTAATGGTTATTAATCTTTAAAAAAATTCTCATTGTTTAGTTTTTGACAGGAAGTCTCTTAAACTATTAAACATTATTTCGCGTTTTCTTCAAAGTCTGTTTTCATCATATTGACGCATGTTCTTTGTCAATCACAAATTCCTGCTTACGTCATCCAAACAACGCGCCATGTTTTTTAATCTGACCCTGCATTGCTAATTGAAAATAGTACACTACTTTCACAAGAGTTCTAATCTACTAATATCTAGTTTTTTATAGTTACATATTCTATTATGAGATTTGTTTTTCTTATTTTGAAGAGAGATAATACCCTGTTGATACTTTCTAGCTACGCTATTGGTATTGTATATTTTTAATAGTATTTTTTAAATGAAATATCGAAAAACTCACATAAAAAAACGAATGATAATTTTTTCGTGGGTGCAAATAAATACAAAAACACAAACTGTGTTATAACCAAATGGTCTTGGTTCGATAGGGAAAGGCAACAGTAATCATACTAACTAATATATCCAAGCTATTTAGATGGAACCGTTTAACGATGTGTGTCGCTGGAAGGATCTGCTCACTCTGGGGCCAACTCTTCCCCTTCTCTCTCTTCTCACCTCACTCTGTTTCACTTGACTCTGTTCTACAGCCACCCTCTTGCACAACTTTCACACGCGCCCTCATGGTGAGGCCCTTCCATTGCACTTTGGTTGGGCTAGCTTCTGAAAGCGCACAAACCTAGCATAGGTACATACAGACGCACACATTGATCCAAGCATTGGTTTATGCCTCCTGATATCGCCCAATGGACTAAGGTCTGGGGTGGAATGGGTGCGCCTCCGCCAGTAGAAACTAGTAGGGCAAACATCTAAGCAACAACAACATGTGTCGCTGCACTGCGCAAATGAAGTGAGATGTTTACCATAAGAATGTGAAAAAACACATTTCTCGCTGCAGTCACTTGTATAATAGGTGTGAATGTATTGCCTAACTAGCATGGTCGCCATCTAACTACTTATGTGTCGTTATTTCCCCTGTTTCATCCATACCGAGGAAGGGTGGCCGAGCTGGTTAGATACTTATCACTTGCCAAGGTGACACGCATTCAAATCCCGACATACATAGGATCTGTTCTATATATAGAATGTGACAAGAACCAAGTGGCATACAGAGTGATGGATACACGGGCAAGTGACTTTTATTTCTTAGCAATCTCCCTGGTGGACCACAGTATGGATATGGTCGTTTTTTTTATTTGCTTCCGAAAGTTTGGTGTTGCTGAAAGTGTTTTGTTGTTGAAAGTGTTTTGTTGTTGAAAGTATTTTGTTGTTGAAAGTGTTTTTAATGATGGAAGTCTTTTGATGATTTTTTTTTGGGTGATATTAATTTGTTGTTGCTCGTAGTTTTTTGTTGATAATTTTTTTGTTGATTATATATTTTGTCCATTTTTGTTGTTGAGGATAATTTTCTGTTTCTGATAATTGTTTGTTGCTGATAGTTGGTTTGATGGTGGTTATTTTCTGTAGATTTTTTTTTGTTCTTGACAATTTGTTGTTGATCATAATTTTCTGTTGGGTGACAGTTGTTGGTTGCTGGCATTTTTTTGAGATAATGGTTTATGGTTGCAGTCTGTTTCCAAGGTCGAAATTTGGAGGCAAAATAGTGTCGTGATCAGCTATGAGACGCTGTTTGTAATGCATGTAGCCAGCTATAAGACGCTGGCTACCGTCAGTTCATTCATTCCTACATCTTGTGCAATGTAGCCAGCTGTAACTCGTTGACTACTGTCAGTTCATTCATTCCTACATCTTGGGCAATGTAGCCAGCTATAAGTCGTTGGCTACTGTCAGCAATGTAGCCAGCTATAAGACGTTGGCTACCGTCAGTTCATTCATTCCTACATCTTGGGCAATGTAGCCAGCTATAAGTCGTTGGCTACTGTCAGCAATGTAGCCAGCTATAAGACGTTGGCTACCGTCAGTTCATTCATTCCTACATCTTGGGCAATGTAGCCAGCTATAAGACGTTGGCTACCGTCAGTTCATTCATTCCTACATCTTGGGCAATGTAGCCAGCTATAAGTCGTTGGCTACTGTCAGCAATGTAGCCAGCTATAAGACGTTGGCTACCGTCAGTTCATTCATTCCTACATCTTGGGCAATGTAGCCAGCTATAAGTCGTTGGCTACTGTCAGCAATGTAGCCAGCTATAAGACGTTGGCTACCGTCAGTTCATTCATTCCTACATCTTGGGCAATGTAGCCAGCTATAAGACGTTGGCTACTGTCAGTTCATTCATTCCTACATCTTGGG
The DNA here is from genome assembly GCA_036924085.1 of Ariolimax columbianus. Lineage (NCBI taxonomy): Eukaryota > Metazoa > Mollusca > Gastropoda > Stylommatophora > Arionidae > Ariolimax > Ariolimax columbianus. The sequence goes on along the minus strand of JAVGWX010000001.1, from coordinate 121,444,235 downwards.
TTAATTTTATTTGTTTTGAGAACATGATTGTCTTTATTCTCTACTTTCTCAATTGTTTTATCGTTGCTCGTCCAGCTTATATATTTCACTGTTCCAGTATTGGTCTTTACAGCAATCAGAGAACACAAATTTCTGAGCTATAGTCTGATGCTGTCACATCTTCGCTTGCGATGGGTAACTATTATTATTACCCCGGTTCGGTAATCTCACGAGAATGTCTTCTCAGCACCTTCCACTGATTGTTCCCAGCGGTGGTAGATCTCATTTCAGGGTATGAGGTCGGATCACAGACGACTTCAGCTCTCCAAGTCACTTAATGGCATAAGGAGAAAGAAAATTATAACTAACTTTTTTGGCAGATGCGCAGTACGGTAGCTTGCCATTACTTTCCGAACGCGGAGAAGGTATGGAACCAAGATTCAAATCGCGCGTCTGCCAAACTGGACATATGTAACCGGTGCGTTGAAATCATAAAACCGTGCCACTACTATACCACGCTTCCACAATTAGTAGAGAAAATAAACAAATATCTGTAAAACAGCCACAACGTGAAATGTAGCATTGACAATGATGAATGGTAAAAAAGGCCGCAGAGACTAGAATTAAAAACACACGATTAAAAAAAACACGAAATTAAATCACACGGAAGTGGCAATGAGAAACGGTTTAAATTCACGCCAAGATATATATTCTCATCTTTCCCTCTTTCACTTTCACATGTGTGATTTTTTGCTAGTTTTTGGTTTTATTTTTGCTTGGGAAATTCTTCTGACATCTGTCTACGTTACAAGCCAGCAGGTAAATGACTCGTTGAATTTACCTTCACTAGTAGCCCTGAGCGTGTTAAGCATATTCACTCTCTTCACTTTTTCTACAACTTTTCTTCATTTCCTCATTATCGGCCGTTTTCCAGAATACTTCAACGGCTGTTTTCGTTAGTTTCAGTTTCTCTTTTCTTTTTTTTTGTTGGTTGTTGGTTGTTTCTATATTCTACATATGTTGTTCTGGTTATGCTGCTGTGGGAAGTACATGGAGATGACACGCAAAGTAGTTATATTACAAATATTCATAACAAATACTGCACACCAGACAACAGAAGAGATAAGAGTTTGACATTTCGGAAATTCACAGTGGAAAAACCATAGCCAGAACCTACTAACTTACTTCATTTTCCAGCCTAGTTATGCTCCTAAGCGTCGTGAGAAGATTGGTGCAAGTGTGTTGCGTTAGTCGTTGTAAGCCCATGTTGTGTGTTTCTGTTACGTTATCTATCTATCTGCCATTTGCTCTTCGTCTTGCGTTGTAGTCAAGTCTTTGTGTATGATAAGCTCGCAGTGAAATTATTACGTGGCATTCGCATTCCTTATTTTGTGCACAAGTCGGCGTTCTCATATTTCTAATGTATTTATTTCTCATTCTATCTCTCCTGTTGACGTAAATGACATTTCTAACACATGTTTTATTTCACACTTTGCAATTTTTCTGTCCTGGGACTTTTACAAGTACCACGTCTAACACGTCCCAACAAGTTGGTATATTCTGTTTCCTGTTTATCATTTGTTGTTTTGTGGCAAAGCTAAAGTTCGAATGTTAAGTAGTCGTGAAAGTTGATTAGTCACGTCAGAGGCTTCATAAAATCAAGTTTCAATTTATAGATCAAGCTTTCCACTTCAGTAAAAATGCGCATCTTAGCAAATTGAAATCTTGGGCCTGCTTTATTTTGGTACTGTTTATATGCACGTTAAGTGTGTCTGGTGCCCTGATTATCTTCTCAGTATCCTTCTTTGATGTGCTGATCTTAGTATACATTTTTCACAGGCTGAGCCAAGCACATCCCTATGATATTAGTCTATCTTAGCCCTTGAATTTTTTGTTTTGGTAGTCAGTAAACAGAAGTTCGTGTAGTTGGGTATATTAATGCTAAATGCTGAATACACAAACGTATGTGAAAGTTATACATAGGATTGGTTAGCGTATTGATAAAGCACTAGTTTTAACGACAAAGGTACGAGAATCAACCCACGTTATCGCTCAAGTCAATCCACCGGCAAATTTATACCTGGCTTACTGTTAGGGAAGGAAAGACAGCGTGAAAGGGAACCTTCCATTCTACCTCAAAATCACAATGTGATTCGTACAATGAAGTCTGTAATATTTCACCCCAAACAATAGAGTATGCTACCTTTTCACATAGGGACGGCAACAGAGTCGACACTTTGACATCAAGTTCTATCTAAAGTTCGAAACAAACAAAAGCAAAACAAGAAACCAGCAATGAAACTAAGCAAATAATGTAAGATTAAGAAACTGAAAACAACACATTAGTGTAAGTCTTCAACAAGTGGGGAAATCATATTGACCCTAACAATTTCAAAAGAAATGACACAATGTCGCCTTATAAGCTCTGCAGAAACATTCAGAGACAACTACTTATGTTACATGTATATCTGATCTATTCTTACTTTATCGAATTTAGCGAGTTTAGCGAATTGTGATTTGTGTTCTTTTCGTTAGCATGGTTTACTTGAGATAATTGTAATTTGTATTGTTTTCGTTAGCCAAATTATAAACAAAGACCCATTGGTTTGAAACATTCACTCTGTAAGCAACTATACTTATGTCAATGCGTATCTAAAGTGTGGCTAGTTCATTGTGCAATACATTTACAAGATCTGCTTTCAGTGCCAGGCATTTCCATATGGTTTCGCTGGTTTAGCTAGTTTCCACAACCCTTCTCTATTTTGTGCCTTATGAGGAAAACGGCCAGCACTGTAGAAGATTTTTTACACGAAGCCTTGTGTTCCATTACAGTAGTGGATGCTGTAATAGTGTGTTATTTAAGAAGGGTTGCTATCTCCATTAACACCTTTCTTAAGTCATCATTTGCAACATATATGAAGGTGCAGTGGATTTACTCTTTCCTGCCCCGAAAGGAAACCCAGATAAAAATGGAGAAGTTTCCATAATATATGCAGTTGTACGCGCGATGGCTTGCCATATGACCTATCCAAACTCGGAGACTTGTTAACCTGCACACTTCACTGCTCACAATCTGCAATCTCACAGAAGAGCATAATTTGATTATTCATCTGCGTTTACTTTCAATGATGATTGCAGAATAGTCTTTTCAATCCAAGTGAAGCACAGAGCCATCCCTTCAGCTGATCACTTTGCAGAAAGCCTGTATCCGTTCAGTTGCTGTGGGGTCGTTTCAATAGGAATGGTTTTACATAATGAATTTGTGAGAGTAAACTATTGTCCTGTCAGGTGAAGCATACTGACCAGGGTATATTGGTCAGAGGCAGATAAACATACTGACCAATCTATATTGGTCAGAGGCAAATAAAACATACTGACCAGGCTATATTGGTCAGAGGCAGATAAAACATACTGACCAGACTATATTGGTCAGAGGCAGATAAAACATACTGACCAGATTATATTGGTCAAAGGCAGGTAAAACATACTGACCAGACTATGTTGATCAAGGCCAGGTGAAACATCTTGACCTGATTATGTGGATCACGGTCGAGTGAAACATATTGATCAGAATATGTTAGTCCGTCTCAGGTAAACATACTGATCAAGACTCCATCTCACTTCCAAGCAGTTCTCCCTGGCAACATGTCATTTTCGTAGCAGACTGGTAAACGGCGCGGAAATCGTTACTGTGATCCCCACAGTTGTGAGCTTGATTAGAAGCATCGCTTTGCACTTTAACAGGTCCGACTGTGTTTCACCATCTGAAGCACACCTCTGGATGGGAGGAGATCCACTGTAAACCGCCACCATACAAATCTAGTATCTAGTTCAAGTACGAGTAGTATTAGCAGCAACAACAACAACATAAATGTTCCTTGCTCCTCTCCCGCCACCCCCCCCCCCCCCACTTTCTCTCTAGATTCACAATTGACTTTAGTCGTCCTTCACATAACTTCTTGACGGTTACAGTGGTCATATTTTGTTCACCTTAGGTACCACTCTGGTGGTTGAGTATTCATAGTCTAGATTAAATAAAATCTTGTATGTTGGAAGTTTCCTTTTTCTCGGTAGCTTTAATCTTGTGCACGTCTGCCTATTTTCGTGAGATTTCTTTGTAGTAAGGTGGTATATCTTTCTACATTTTCTCTCCCACAAATCTTATTGTATTTGTTACTGTATCGTTTTCCACATGTGCTTACTTTCACATCTACAATATGCACCTGAACATTAGTCTAGTCGACATCGTAGACTATAGAATGTCGAAACGATGCATAGCTAGGGCGATTGGTAAAGTGGTATTTATGTATATATATACATATATATATATGATATCTTGGCATACTCTCCCAGTTATGTGGACGAAGTGGAATTCCTAGAGTTCACTCCCGTGCACACTTGTGTACGTCAGTAAATGTGTGCTCCTTACATCTTGTGTACATTCTCTCCAATGTTAGCCTATAAATTTGATTACAGTTTTAAAAGACTTTCATTGCTAGATAATTGAATACTTGATGCTCAGGGGAAGCACATTTTTGGCTTGAGTTTATTTAGCTCTCATTTTTCTGTTATATAAATAGCGTTCGCATTGTAGTATTCTATAAATAGCGTCATGCTAAAAGCTTCTGCCTGAGTAAAAAGATGTGTCTAATTGTTTCTGTCGTTTCGCTGACTGTATATAACAACACAATCCTTATTATTATTTTCGTCATCTGTATAATCATCCTCGTTATCATTTGAATAATAAAGAACTTCAAAATTGATCTTTATTACATTTCTTCTCCATTTCACTTTCTATGACGAAAATAATGGAAGCCATTGTAGATGGCGCTATTGACAGGAAATCTGACCGGAAGCTGGGACGGTTTCTGTAACAATTAGGTTTACATGCTGATGTTGCTAACCGGATACCAAACTATCTTTATTCACCTCTTACGGCATACATAGGCGTGTCCATTTTCTCATCAGATTAGGGGTCCTTGGAACCACATGAAAAAAAAATGTCACGCTGTTATCAGAACACTGTTATCATAACGGTCATTTTTTTCTCACCATCATTAACCTCATTATAATTTATTGATAACATCGTTCTTATCAATTTTTCTTTTCTTCTTACGATACTTGGGAGAGCGAGCTATTCAACCTCTTATTCATGTATCACACGTGAGGCATTGTTTCCAGGGCTTTCTTTGACTAACAGAAGGTTCTCCACATTCATTATAAATTCATTAAAAAGGAAGTAGCCGGTACTAGTAGCCTATAAGGCAAACACACGTTTGCTGTCGTATCATTCTTCTCGTAGCTGCTGCATAGGATAAAGCTTGATGGGCTACGTATGATTTGCGAGCCGCCTGTATGATATGTCTGGTTTCAGCTATTTTGTTGCTTATTATCTTGTAAGAAAAAAGAGACAATATACTTTAAATAGAAGATGCTCTGAGAAGCAGGTCTTCGTTGGCGAGGTGCAGTGTGGATTTAGAAATAGTTTGAAGACCATCACACAAGAAATACAGAAACATATTTTTTTTAGCTCTTCAGAAAAGTTGTTCGAATATCATGGACAGCAAAATTGAGAAACATAGACGTCCTATGGAGCTGAGTATAGATGAAAATGAGCTGGTAAACATGATTACGTCCAGGAAACTAGAAAATTTCAATCTCCGCTGTGTAAAAAAAATGTAAGTAGCATGTAGTATGTAGAGCATCGCTTCTTACAACCGTCAACCTTTTTGGCTGTTATAAGTTTGTTGGCAGGTGTGCAGTACGGTAGGTTGTCATTACTTCCTGTTTGTGGAGGAGATATCGCACATTGATACTTGCCAGAATTGTTCCGCGCAGACTCCAGAACCTAGGAGACCAGGTTTATATCTATCCCTAATCTATCTTTCTCTGTCTCTCTCCTCCCATTATGAATCTCATACTCCATTAGTTGTTGCTGTGCACGACCATTTTCATTCTTGCTGTTGCATTAATAATCTGAAGAGCGACTGCGAGTGGTAGGGTTTGTTGTTATTCTCGAAGTTACACATTCTGAGTTTTTCACTCTTGTCAAATTTGTTTCTGGCTGCCGTGGCTCTCCTTTTATCCCAGAGTGGACTGGACAAGATGGATAAGAGTTTTTCTCGCTGAAATGAGATGGGAGGTAACTCAGTAGCCTCACCACTACGGGGATCGCTGTGTAAATTTCCATCTCGTTCGTCAAATTGATGTTTCACAGCCTTCCTCCACCTGCAAAGCGTGAATATGAATGAGGTGGGTCTTGGTCAGTATGTTGCATCTGACAATGACGACATTTCGCCCAGAAAATACAAAAAGGTGACAAGATTTGAGAAAGGGATCACACTTTAGAGAACTAGCTTTAAATATTCCCAAAAGGAAAACAATGGTTGCAACAAAAATGGAAACATCAATTAGATTAGCCATTAATTTAACAATTTAAATGTTTAAACAAGTTACACAAAATGTCAATGATCAGCGGCAAATAAGTTGGTTGTAAAACTCTTTCACGTAACTTGGTTAATAGGATCACCAGGATTTTATTACAAATATTTGTCTCAAGTACGTTCCGCTGTAGTGCCGTACGTGGGCCATCGCTTTGGTTTTTATGTGGCTATAGGCTCATTGACGATATTAATCGACCCTCGCAAGAATTAAGGTATATCACTCTTGTCGTTGTGGGGACGGCCTGGGCTAGTGGTTAAGTGACACGGCTCACAACTTGAAGGAGGCGGGTTCGATTCCCATCACAGCTCCGGCTGTTACCCCGGGGAAGCAAACCCTTAGAAAATGCAAGAGAAAGCTGATCTTTACATAAAACGCATGCCGAAGTCGATTGCACTGGGCCGACAGGAGCAAAATAAAAACACTAGTGCAACGCACACCGCCTTGGAGAATAGAGAAATAAGACGAACGCAAAGAAACAAAAATAAAAACACCTGGCCTAAGCTGTGTCCACAAATCTAACCCGCTACGTTTACAGTGTGCCATGACGTAATACAGTTTGGGGATCGTTGATTCGTGGGAGCAAACTGACAAATTAGAAATTGAAACATGAGTGCAAAATTGACGTGAGTCGGCAGCACAAAAGATGGTGCTCTCTAAACATGTTTATCCCCACTGTGAATGTCTTTGTTATCTACCTCAAACACGTAGTTAGATCCCCTTTTATCACGTCGTCGTGGTAGCGTTTTCTCTTTTGTTATTCCATCGGGTTGATATTGACATTTTCGAACAGATCAAATAGAATGCAGATAATTGTTTATCTAGTGTTAGGCAAGTTGCCGAATGCTGTTAAACTGCATACTTTATCTATTGTTTTGTTTTGTTATTTATTTATTCACTTTTATTCTGCATGTTCCAATATTTGTTGTTGTTCGCCTACTTTGAGTGAAATTTGTTTCAAATTAAACAACATTTTCAATAAATTACCCTTGCATTATACTATACATTTAGACATGTCAATGTATTCGATTGCACTTGCTCTAAATTTCTTTGCATTAAACATACATTTTGTATATACTACTTTGCTTTCAACCGCATTTGTTCTACATAAATATGCATTAAAGTGTATTTGTTTCTAATTATGTACCATTACACTATAGAGGCTTCTCGTTACTTTGCAGTGGCTACCTTCGGTAAAGAAATACTTCTGAACTGCACCTGCATCCTTATGTTCTGCGCTGAAATAAACGTGACCACATTGAGCTTAAACAAAATGAATATGTTTTCCCTGCCAGAGTCGCCTAGAGGAAGGACTCAAGGGGCATGAAACATAGACGTTCGATGATACTCTGCATTAAATATGCCATCTAGTTTTAAACTTCAGTCATTTTAAAGAAGGCGGTTTTGCGAAACGTTACTACAACTTTTGTTTAGTGTTCGTGCATTCTAACAGGGATCTTTCATAAAAAAGTCACTATAATGCTTAATCTTTCTTCAATTTCATCAAGGACCTCTGATAAAACGTCCCTATAATGTTTAAGACTTCGTCAGTTCTAACAGGTTTTTTTTATAAAACTTTACTCTAAGGTTTAATATTTCGTCAATTCTAACAAGGTCTTCTAATAAAACATACTATACTATTTATTATTTCGTCAATTGTTACAGGGACCTCTCATATAATGTTACTGTAATGTATTAGACTGCAAGCTTTCTCACGATATCTCTTAAGAAAATTTCAGTTTAATGGTTCCGACTTCGTTAATTCTAAAGATCCGACTTCAAACTTTCCTGACGGGGTTTCTGTGGTGTTACAAGCCTGGAACAGTGTGCATCTTTTAGCCCCTCCAATTTAGTGGTGGCATAAACTGTCCAGTGTCGCATTATAAAACAACATATTTTGTTGTCTTGCTCTCTGCATTGGAAATTACAAGTATAACAAAATCATGGGTATTTAAAAATATTTTCTCTGAAATTCAAATTTGATTTATACGTTTTTTTTATTAATCTGTTTACCATCGATGTTTTATGTTATTAAAGGTTTGCTTTTCTGGATTCTACTGACGAAGGCACGGCCCTTTCCATTCCAATACTGTAGTCCTTTCATGTGATATTAGGACGTATTGGACAGTGTGTCTAACTGTTCCTAATGTGGACATATTGGTCAGTGTTTGGATGCGTCTGGAGAGCAGTGACGCTTGTCCCGTCAGGCACAATATATTAATCAGCACGTCGCGTCAGGGTCAGGCACAATATATTGACTAAGACCACAATCTCTCTTCCATGTAGCGTTCCATGGAAATTTGATGTTTTCAAGGCTGTCTGGCTGACGAGATGTGGATCGACGTGATTTCCGTAGTAATGAGCGTCATGCAGATGAAGCAAAGCATAGCACAACCGCGGTCCACCTTTATAAGCATACATATATATATATATAAGACGTTCAGGTCATCATTACAGGGAGTAAACATATGGAGGGGAGCAGACATGGTATTAACCACCATCCTCGGATAGCCAAAATAGAAATGAAACTGTAAATGTATACAACAACATATAACCGCAGACACCATATTATTATGGCATTTCTCAGGAACACGGACGTTCAACATACATTTTAAGCCACAATATCAAGGTATCATATGTTACAACAACTAAGAGAAATAGAAGATGCAGAAATTCAATTGTAACAGATTTAAAATATGTTGAATGAGGGATGTGAATATTTTCTTGATAAAGAGAACGCCAACAAAAACCATGCATAACAGTAGAAAGTATGTTAAAGATAAAGGAAAGAACAATTAATAAAGCTGATTTGGACAGAAGCAAAACCATAAATACTAAAGCCAAGGTTCAAGAAGTAAACACTAAAGTTAACAAAGAACTAACAAAAAACACAAGTAGAACATATATTGACGAATTGACAAGTGAGGCAGAGGAAACTGCAGCAAAAAGAACTATTAAAGACTTGTAGAGTAGAACAAAGAAACTAACATGAAAATATAAGCAGTTAAATGGTATAATTAATGATAAGGAAGGCACTTTGTCTTAACAGCGTAAATGAGCAAATACAGAAATGGGCAGAACATTTCGAAGAATGTTTCAACAGGAACCTCCAAACTATCAGTCACAAAGAAACTGGGCTTCAAGGTAATTGCAAGAAACTGGGCTACAAGATAATTGCAAGAAACTGGGCTACAAGTTAATTGCAAGAAACTGGGCTACAAGTTAATTGCAAGAAACTGGGCTACAAGTTAATTGCAAGAAACTGGGATACAAGGTAATTGCAAGAAACTATAGCAAGAAAAAATTATCATAGTCATAATCCAACTGAGAGAAAGTAAAGTGAATGGTTCAGATGGTTTCTCTGGAGAAGCAATGAAAGCTGACTTCCATTCCCTGCTGCTTTCCTTTCTCTAATAATGTAAATAAGGTACCTAATAACAACTGGTTAGATAGTATGGTGATAAGTTCTGGAGCTTAACCTCCTTCCTTTGTCGCTTGAAGCCAAAGCTCTAATCACTCTTCCACTCGTACGCCAATTACCTAATGTTTTAGATTGATTTTCCAGAATCTCCTTTGCTTTAGATTGATGTTCCAGAATCCCCAAATGCAGTACGTGAACCTCACGATAGCTAATAACCTATCGTGAACCATGTTTTCCCGTGAGGTTCAGTTTTTCCTCGCCACAGTTTCACTTGCCACCGTATAATTGCATTCTCCCTTGTTCTCTGAAAAACAAGCCAGCAAACAAACAGAAAAACCGCGCACATACACGCCTGACAACGTATGGCCAGGCGAGGCAGTCTCCAAAATTGCGTGCCGCCTCTGCACAGCCTGTGGGCCACAAAACGTGATAAGAGTTGATAAAAGGTGAACAAAAATAAAGTTCGTTATAAATTGTAATCTCTCTCCTCTCCATGTTTTACCTGCATTTATGGTTTTATGTATTAAAGTAAAGCAAAGTTTGTCCCAAAGTAGTTAAGCTACCGGTCTGGGCTGTGGGGCAGGTTTGGTTTCTGTAGTAATGCGTTCTGCATGATGAGATGGCTAACTCCATGGACAACCCATTCCATTTCCCTTTCACGACATTCAAGGGCTAGAATAGATCTATTTCATCACAGTAAGAGAAATAGAGATCCACGAGGTAATAAACTACAACCTTACCCCTTATCATCACCATCCTCATCAATTTCGTCAACCTTTGTGCGTCAATGGCAAGCATAGCTCACCACTCATACAGTAAGTCCGTTTCGAAGTACATCTTTTTCTTCGGCGTTTGTCCTGAAAAGGACGTCGTGACGTTTTCTCGTAGTTTAGAGCGAGGTTGCGATATTTGCAACTTTTGATAGAACACATTCGATTTCAGCTGGCTATTTTTTGACATCGTGTTTTACCGAACATTATAGCTTTTTGTTATTATTCGTACGCATTCAGACAGAGATAGATAATCTATTGGGTAATGCGGGCAACGTGTCAAGAGGCCCGAAGCTCAACGGGCCTCAGATAATGGCTTAAGGTACCCAAGTATATTATTATACGCCTCCTATAGGCGGTCTGGATTACTGTACTTTAGCTAGTCTTAGAGTAATTTTTATTGCTTTGGCATATTCCGCAGCATTGTGTAATCTTGCGTGCGCCTAGACAGACTTGTCAAATAGCCAGCTGAACAATCCGCCAGACAGACAGTTAGGTACCGCTCAACTGGTACAACGGTCAGCAAAATGCACGCCCAAATGGGTCTTCTATGGTTCTCATCGATCAAGCTTCGAGTCACTTCCAGCATTAGATTGCTGTTCATCATTAAAAATTAGTGTGTAGGTCTGTGATAGCTACATCAGCCAGACAGCTGTGCCACCAGCAGGTTGTACAGACTACAATGATGCTGTTCAGTATCATGTTTCATTGCTTATGAACAAAATATCTTGAACATGTAAAATACAACAAAATCTAGTGAGTTACAAAATTGTGAAATTATAAAAGCGGTGCGCTGAAACGCTAGAATGAAAGGATATGAGCCGAGTCGGACAGTAAATTTCCAAAGTTGCCCATGGTCTTGCTGATTGCTAACTCTGTGAACGCATCTCAACTTACCAATACATGTTAGAGATTGGTAATATAAATGAAACAGATTTCGCCGGCAATCTGAATGGCGATCACTATATTGATGTGCCAGGGCCGAAGCTGCAGCAGCGAATCACAACTGACTGCTTGCTTCAGGGTAAGTGACCCGTAACTGACCAATACGCTATTCCGTCTTCAAGTGACAGCCCTGGGAACAGACTGCAAACCATGCAGTCTAGGAGATTGATAATCGAAGAGGGAAGGCAAACCTGGTCTTAAAAATGGTGGTGCTCAAATTCGATGTGTCGGGCCGAATTGCGTATAAATCGCAGCCACGCAGCCTAGCTGTAAACTACGACACAACGCCACAAACGTCATTGTTCAGGACGAAGAAGAAGTAGAAGAACAAGAAAATGCATTGATTTGTTAAAAGGTTAACTTGAAGTAATTGGACAGACATAATAATATGTCGTCAATTGTTGACTGTACAAACAAATCTGAAGTTGCAAACGAACATATAAATACACAGTCGGCAGTTGATGATTCATGTGAAATGCCAGAAACTGCTGATGGTCTCAGTGTTGAAACTGATATTGAATTACAAAGGTCAAACATTGAATTGATTGGACCGACATATGATCTATGATGCTGGGGAATTTTATCTCAAGATAGTGTTCGATTGTTTTTATAGAAAAGGATCCGTCAAACTGTCATAATTAGAAGGAACCAATTAACACATTGTGTTCGACTCTCCAAGGTTAAAAATAAACAGATAGTGATGCTCTGGGGAATATAGTTTACATAACGAAATTAAAAACTAACGATAGAACATAATGATGTGAGATGGCTCTATATTCGATATTTACTATAAAGGTGAACTGTTTCGTTTATAAACTGTTTCCTCATCTGAATCGTGCTTGGCAACATATTAATTTGGTGATTGCCAACCTCTCTCCATAATATAGAAACACGACTCATGCGTGTAACACAGAAAGCTAGGTTTCCGTATAAAATAGATGCACATTTCTCGAAATAACAGCTGCGTTAGGGGTATGTTCCCGAGTGGCTGCTGTAGAATGCACCTTGTCAGAAGGTGGCTTGGCGTTCCGGGAAACGGTTGGAGAATGTATTGCATGTAATGATGAGAGCTTTCTAGAACGTCTTCAATTAATTGCCGATTTTTGTTCTTATTCTTTTTCTTCTTCTTTTTCTTTTTCTTCTTCCATTTCTTCTTCTTTTTCTTCTTCTTCTTTCTTCTTCTTCTTCTTCTTCTTAGTCTTCTTCTTAGTCTTCATCTTCTTGTTATTGTGTCCTACTGGCCTTGCGATGCGGAGTTGCAGAAAGAGTCAATGCGTATATTTCTTGTTATCGCCAGGTGGAATGATTGTGCTATTGTTAGGTGAAACTTCATGAGTGAGTAAGAGACACCCTCGAACCATCTACGTCGAGGTCGGTCTCTTTCACATTGACAGAGGACTTGCAAACGACATGGTGTTGCTGCAGGCTGGTCATAATGCATCCCAACCAAATGTCAAAAACACTTGGGGTTTTTTGCTCTGAGTTTCTCCCCCCTTTCTGCCTCAGTGAGGTTTTGATGATTCGGTCATGGATAGTCTTTACGGCTGCTCTTCTAACACAGCGCATCTCACAGCTCTCTACTTACCAATATGCCTTTCAAGGAAGGACTACGACTGCCATTGGTAACACAAGATATAAATGAACAGCGCACTGACCAGCCTTCTGTTAGTTGAAAGGAAGATCTAGGCCTAGTGTATTTCACTATCGGTGCAGTTTGATAGTGGATATTGTTCACCTTCTGAATTCTACATGCGAACTTTTTACCCACTCTTCTGTCAATAGTGACTATATTACCTATGTATTTGAAATCCATTGCTGGCTTGAGACAAGTCTTTGTCCCTGTATCGAAACTCCTCTGCACGTGTTTACGTGATATCGCCATTGTCTCGATCTCTTATGTGCTGATCTTCATGCCGTATTCATTACAAGCGAGATTATGTGACGTAGTTAAAGATGCTCTGGCCATCAGCAAAAAACAGCTAATCGAGGGACCTCACCTGGGGGTTAACCAACTGGGTGGATTTGTCCATACAAATTATGAATAACAGTGAAGAAAGAATACATCCCTGTCGCGAATCAGTCATCAGCCAATTTGTCATACTGGTAATTGCGCTCACAGCACCCTCGCTGTTGACGTACCAGACACGAAATTTATTCAGTTATTGACCCTCAACTCCATATTCGCCCATTAACTCCCTCAGCCAGCGTCTATTTTTCTATCAAATGCCTTTACCTGGTCAGTGAAGGCCCCATAGAGTTGCAAATTGTTATATATTTCTACTTATTCTATATCCATTTCCTTGTCAACCATATATCAACATATGGAACTACTGGAGGAGGACACTTCACATGTTTCCATGACAATGTGCTATATGATGATGTGTCAAATAGCTAACAAGTTAAAACAATATGTCCCGTATGACATAAAACGTGGCGTTTATTATTCTGCTTCTGTAAACTCGACGTCCGATTGTTCACATACTGAGCCAGTTAATTGTCATATTGTGTTACATAAGCCCCGCTGGTCGTAAGCCTGCCGCCTGTTTAATTGTCTTTATACTAATTTAGAGCCACGCTGGTGGAAATACTGCAAAAATCCTCGTTGATTGCCTCAATGATGATTATGAACTTGACTTTGCCAAATGCTAGGGATAGTTTTATGATAACGCTGCAAATCCTTTCATATCGGTTTAATGTCATGAAACAGAAATTGCGTATATTCCATGTGCCGCATAATTGTTAAATTGTGTTGTACTCAATAGAGTTAACTGCTGCCCTGAAGCGTGCAGGTTGCGAATATGAAAAGAAAACAAATGGCAACTGCCTTAAACTGCCCATAAGCAGAACAATTAACAGACGAATCCTAGTTACAGGTGAATGATGGATTTGTACAAGATGGCATGGAAACACTGACTGTAAGCAACACGTTTCATGAATCAACATGTCATCCAATTATTGACGCTTTTCTCAACAACATCAACACTAGATTAAATGTCTATGAGACAATGTCAGATCTATTTGTATCTCTTATTCAGCCAGACATGCCTAAGGAAGAATGTCACAAACATTTACATAAACTTACAGAAGCATCCAGAAGACATTTGTGATGATTTAGTGGTTGAGTTTCCGCTTCTTAAAGAGGACCTATGTGCCAGGGATTCTGATACTATACATGTCTGCAGTACTAACGCTTCGGAATGCCATCATCAGCCAATGCACAGTTTCATATGTGAGGATAATATTCAATGGATATATCCAAATGTCGAGGTCGTATTACGTTGGTTTTGCAATTTATGACAACTTACTGCTCTTGAAAGAGATCGTTTACGAGACGGCAACTGATTAAAAATAAAATTGGAATGCGTTAAGCCATGGCAGTCAAATACAGGAAGAACGTATTTAATCATCTCGACAATATTGTAAAAACAATCGTGTATTCTTCAACCATGTTCCGAGGGGTATGGATAATATGTCTTATAGTTGGAAGAGGATCATTTTAATAGTTTATCAATGTGACAGTTGTACAAACTGTTTACGAATTCAATAGCACATACACACGCCATGAGTCGTTATATAAATACCAAAAAGGTCTTCATGCAACCGTAAATAGTATCATCGACTTCATTATCGTCTATAAAATTCCCCGAAATGTATGGATAAGGCATGTATAGCTGTGGGTCTCTGTAATGGCTGTACCAAAGTCCTCCAAACGTAAAATATTAAATTTTTTCTTTGCATCGTCTTCTTCGTGTATCATTTTCTCCTTGAACCATTATTCTGTGTACCATCGTCGCATTGTATCATCTTCTCCCTGTATCATCTTCTCCCTGTATCATTTTCTTCTTGCAAACCTTTAGACATGTGCATAAAATATATTTGCGCCAAATGGTAATCTGTTAGTCCCATGATAACCTAGAATGTTGATACCAGCACTTTGCTATAAAGTTTACAATTATAAATGTGTAATTTCTTTTATCGGTAAGGGAGAGTGTCTTCCTCGTTCGATCCAGTCCACCCTACCTCCCCCCTCCCTCCCAAGTAAAATAAAATTAAAAAAATAAAATAAACAAACTAGTAATTTATTATCGGCCCATATATGGGAATGCATTTCTTGAGCCTACTTCCAACCCAGAAGCTATTCCACACTCTTTTTTCACAGGCTTCTGGTCTGTTTGATTGGAGGGGTATGCACCATGAATTAGAAAGGCTTTTACACTATAAAATTTAGACCGTATTTATTGTTGTCTATTTCGACCCGTTGACGTGGTTCAATAGGGCTATTCTCATTTCAGTTATACTTAAAATTCAGAGAAAATCACTCAGACATTTAGTGCCAATAACAAAAGTAGCCCTTAAACAAATATTTTATTAGTGACGTCATCACATAGCCAAATTGTATACTAACGACGATGTGCTTTGAGAAACAGAAGGTGGGCATCAGTGAGCATTAGCGTTGTAGGTAAACACCAATTGATGAATAATATATTCTTACCTTTGTATGTGTATGTTGCCAGCCAATACGCTTTGATGTATCAGCAATACCTACTGAATACAGCATCAAAGTAGAAAACACATTTGAGGCGTTGCTTGCAGTACAGGAAGAGATGACATCTGAGGAGTTGACATCGTAAGCAAGGGATATTTTGATCTCGACAGCAAAAGAAATGATTCCCAAGATGTCGCACAAGAAACAGAGCTATATAACAGAGGAAACACAGAAACTCATTGCAGAAAGGCAACAATTAAAATAAATGGGAAGTAAGGGGACCAACACAGCATATAAAAACTGCGCAAGAAAAGTTAGAAGAGAAATAAGAAAAGATAAAAGAAGACACATATTAGAAACGTGTAAGGATTTAGAAAACCTACAACAACAAGGCAGAGAAAGAGATGCATTCAAAGCAATAAGAACACTGACAAGGGAATTCCGTCCGGTTCCACATGTCATAAATGACAAAGAGGATAATACACTAACAGAAACCAAAGACATACTGAATAGATGGAGAGAGTACTGCAGAACCATGCATGGAGATAGCACAAAGCGCTCAGTTACAATCCTACCAAAGGATGAGAAAGAACCTGAACCAACACTGGAAGAAGTACGCTCTGCAATTAAAAGCCTGAAAAAAGGAAAGTCCCCAGGATGCGATGATATCCCAGCAGAGCTAATACAAGCAGGAGGAGAGGCATGTGCTCGAGTATATCAGAAGCTGTGTAAACAAATATGGCACAGTGCAGAGTGGCCAGAAGCATGGAAGAAATCAATTGATATTCCCCTTCCCAAAAAAGGCAACCTGAAGCTGTCCACGAACTACCAAACTATCGCTCTGATCAGCCACGCTAGCAAGATACTCTTGCGAATCCTATTAAGAAGGATAGAGAAAAGGTTTGAATCTGAAATTTACGTAGTCCAGGCAGGTTTTAGGAAAGACAGAGGGACGCGGGACCACATATTCATTTTAAGGAATATCTATGAAAAATGTAGAGAGTTTAATGTAGACCTGTACACATGTTTTATTGATTACACTAAATCTGTGGAGAATCATGAAGGAAATGGGGTTTCCTTTGCATATAGTCATCTCATTGAAACATTATACCAAGACCAACAAGCCGCTGTCCGAGTATCTAGGCAAACATCAGATTGGTTTGCAGTACAAAAGGGAGTCCGTCAGGGATGTATCCTCTCACCTTATCTGTACAACATATATGCGGAATGTATAATGAGAAATGTTCGAGAAGATGAGAACATTGAAAGCTTCGACCCATTTACGATTGGGGGGAACGAGATTCCAGAGTTACGAAACGCAGTTGACACAGTAATACTATCAAGAAGTGCAGAAGGGCTAGAGCAGCTACTTTCAGCCGTTAATGGACATAGTAAAGATAAAAATCTGTTCATAAACATAAACAAAACAAAGATAATGACCACCGATAAAACACAATGTCAGCATAAATTTACAGTGGGTGGTGAGGAAATAGATCAGGTCACACATTTTGAATATCTGGGCTCTAGAATTGACAATTATGGTGACTGCTCGAAAGAAATCAGAAGAAGACTAGCTATGGCAATGCAGAGAATGAACAGCCTGAAGAAATTATGGAGGGGCACCAACAAAAGTCTTGAGAGTCTGTGTTTGTCCTGTGGCAGCTTATGGCTGTGAAGCATGGACGATTACCAAAACTTTTAGACAAAGAATCTTCTTCTTCTTCTTCTTCTTCTGCGTACACAGTCAGACAGTAACCATTATTTTTTCGAAAAAAGCGGCGGTCATCCTGAGACTCTCGCCACTACCATAGAGCTTGTCTTGCAGTTCCACTGGCAATGGCCACATCTGCTCTCTCTGATCCTCGTATGTCGGGCAGTTCTGCAGCAGATGTTCAGTGGTCATTTTGCCAGTACCGCACGGGCATTCGTCGGTACACCCTATCTTCAATTTGTTGAATAGGTGGTACCTCAGTCTGTTGTGGCCAGTGCGAAGTCTGAAGACAACGACCTGCTCTCTTCGGTTCAACTGGTAATAGGCATCGTTTTTGGTGTAACCAGTATGTTCGGTTTCCCATTTGGTCATGTACCTGGCTTTGATAAGCCGTTTTGACTCTTCGTACGTCATACTGGTATCTGTTTGTGGTAGCCTTGCACCTTCTTTTGCCAGTCTGTCTGCCTCCTCGTTGCCTTGGATGTTGCAGTGTGACGGAACCCACTGTACCACTACCCTTTTTGGTGCGGACTGCTGGCACAGTTTGCAGAGTGCTGCTCTTAAGTCATTAAGCTCAGTGTTTTTCTGGCTTTTTAGCGCTGTGACTACGGCGAGAGCATCTGTCAGCAGGACTATATGGCTCTCATTTTCACTGTGTGTTACCATTTCTTCCACTGCCGCCCTCAGTGCCTCTGCCTCCGCTCTGAAATTGCTTGTGTACTTACCAGTAGCGAACGACAGTGTTATTTTTCTGAGACAAAGAATCGAATCCTTCGAGTCAAAATGTTACAGAAAGATCCTCAGAATACGAGGGACAGAGAAAAGAACAAATGTAGACATTCGGCAAGTGTTGAGCATAGAGGAGAACTGGTTTATCAATTCCATTTTGGCTAGAAAATGCAAATACTTTGGTCACATCAAGATACACAACAGTCTTGAGAGAACGGTGATGGAAGGTATGGTGCCTGGCAAAAGAGAAAGGGGTAGACCAAGAAGACGATGGCCCCAAGATATCCAGGAATGCCTGAGTATGACAGTGGCGGAAGCTGGTGTTTTGGCAAGGGAACGAGTTTCTTTCAGACAGACTCTGATGGGAGCGACGTTCTACAAAGGACATGCTACATGATGATGATGATGTATGTGACTAGTGTCAGGCATTGTCCTTATAAAAGCATATGAAAGGAAAATTACAATCTGTACAAACAATGCCTTAAAAAAAGCGCATGCCTTCATGGAAGATAAAGAAACATTGACGTCAGAAATGTTATGATCAATTCTTTCTGTGTCAAATAAATAGCAAAACAGAAAACGAGATGGTTTTGTTTTCTCGCGAGAATAAGATATGACCAACTACCACTTCACGCATATCGCATATGAAGATCTGGTTACAGGGCACATAGAAGCCCATTTGGCAGTTAGACAGACACCGTAACGGAATCATGCAACATCACAGGTTACAACGACTCAGACATCAAACTTGGCTCAAGATAGTCTTCTTCTTATCGTTATTCAAATTTAAAAAATTATATCTGGAGTCATTTCTCTCTACAAAGGTTGATGTAGTGGAGAGCTCTTCAAGGCTTCCAAACAGCTTTGTGTGAAGTTTCGCCTCCATAGGCCAGTGCTCAATAGGCAGTTGCCTAACCATATAACGGTCATGTAGGATATGTTCGGTTGTCTGTGTTGCTTGTCCTTACACACATATGGATGGCAGGACCTGTTTAGTCTGTGTACCGTAAGTGCAATTTAAGAGAGTATATTTAGAACATCTAGTGGCTCGACCAGATCTTTAAATAAAATCAGACGATAACATACGATATTGTTATATACTGGCGACAAAATCAGGTGATAACATTACTCATGGTGACAGTATTACTAGATTGTTATATTCACTGGTAATACTTTTACGTCATTGCATGATTTAATTGTGAGAATATTACATGGTGGTATTATTGACTGATAATATAATGTTAAATGATTACATTATTTAATAGTGATTATATTACATGGCCGCATTATTGACTGATACTATTATGTTTCATAGCTACATTATTTCATGGATATTGTAATACTTAAGTTCATTATTTGCTTTGGTGATAGCATAAACTGGCACCAAGAGCCTTATTCGTCCGTTTTAACCTCGAGATGATAATTTTCAGTCCTCGTGGAATAACTGAAAACAAATTATGACATATACAGATACAATTTCTTCTAAGATTAGTAATGAACATAATAATTCAATAATGAATATCAATGTATATTAGTTAATGTACATATATAGCAAAATGATATACATAATAATATACAAAATATAATCTGCTACAAACCATAAATCAATAATGTATGAATAGAAAATATAACGATTGATTGAGCATAGATGTACATGACTAGTCGGTGCCTGTTCACAACTGCTAGTTACGTTGTGTTTTTAACTGACTCAATCTGGTTCTCTCGAGGAAGCCCTAGAGCAGTTGTCATCAACCACTAGGGAATTCTCTCCCCCGCCTTTTACTGCCCCAACACCTCCCTAGAGGAGAAATTGAGAGTTTCAATGACGGGAACGAGGAAATTATGCTTCAGAGTAGTTTGTTAAGTAATTAGTTATGAATAATTTCTGTAATTCTAGCTCAACTTTTTCATTGCTTTTTCCAGCGTAAATTTGTAAAAACGCTATACTATTATTACTACTACCACTACTACTACTACTTCTACTACTACTAATAGTAATAGTAATAATAATAATAATAATAAATCATAAGTTCAAAGCCATAATACTACAAACCCTAGTAAATGTAAATGTTCACCAACTACCCAGTAACGTCTCGGATAAGTTCCTGAAAGCCACGACTTTAACTGAACAACGTCCAGTCAAGCATATTTTACAATATCCACAATTATATTAAAGGGGATTATGTTCCTTCAGTACATTTCTGGACCAATTACTCTCACAGTTACCGAAAAGAGAACAAAAACAACACTTCTATACTGTAAACAGAAATAAATATTTCCTACACGTACAATGAAGATAATTAAACGTATATAACAATATTTATTTTAGAGTTCAGACATTACCGGATGTAGTGCTAGGGGTTGGAAGGAAAGAGGTAGAGAGGCTAATGGGACTACTGCTGTTACACGTGGAGCCTGTAACCTAATGTTTTCTGTATTTCCATGGATTGTTCGTACAGTTGCAGGCTCCAAACCGAGAGATCTTGCTATATCCACAGCTCGTTGTCTATCTGTAGATCTATTCAACACATCCAATGTAACTTCTAGTGCAACATTTTTCCTCTCCTTTTTTTGTGACCATAGACAGCGGGGTGTATACTGCACGTTTAGCACTAATTATTTTTGCAGTGAAATCAAATAAGAAAAGATTTCTAAATGAATGTTTGAAAAGAATAAACCAACCAACAAACAGAAGCAAACAAATATGGCGCCTAAGCTGGTCACTTACAACGTGGACAGTTATCATTAATGCCTTTGTACCTAATATTTTACATTATTGTAATTTTTTTTTCACAGAGACCGTTAAAGCGAAACAACGTTCATTAAAATCCCGTTAATTGAGGAGCTGGTGCAGTAATATATATATAAATTCTACAATATTATATGCACATTATCTGGTATACATCCGATAATTTTGGAAAGGGAATAATGACTTGTTGGCATAACATTGATAATAAAAATATTAGTTGCCCATCACAAGCAAAGATGAGGAAGGCATCAGACGTGAGCTGTGAGGTGTGGTCTTACATGACTACTGTATAGTCATATCTGATCACGATGGGCTCTGCTGCATGTGAGGCACGCATGTAAGGCGTCGACCTTCGACTCGTCGAGCGTTTGTTCTATCGTGCAGCTCGCTTCCTCTGTGCCTTAGTGCTGGAATTCCGTTAAGTGAAAGTAGAACCTAATGTCAAGTACCCACGCCAGACGGGTTGCATCTGAGAAAGTCTCCCAGGAGGCGACACGTTATTCTGACATGATGAATAGGGTTTATGCCTTAGAAACTTGAGGCCCTCAAAACACCGGTTGAGCAACCCTGATCTATATGTATGTCTAGAAACAAACATTATAACCTTTCTTATGTTCTCAAACATTGATTATCTCTCTAATCTTCTCCGCTTTTTAAGAACGCAAGGTCATAATAGTAGGAGACATGGAATTAATGTAGTCTTGAATAGATAGTTTCTGTTGCAATACATTTTCCTTGATACAAATATTAGCCCCGTGCACAACCTACCGAATCGTTCTACTCACTTTCCGAATTCGAGACCAGAAACATAATAATAATAATAATATAATTACAAAGGTGGAGACAGCATCAATACCTGTGTTGCAAGAAATGATTTCACTTCACTACTAAGACCATTCCTGGCACTTCATACTTCATCGCACAAGGGGCATTCATATGGATTCGTCGTGCGTTTTGCTCTTTCGGGAGGCACGCCTACTCTGAGCCTCCGCGATGGACTTTCGCTCTGGGATCTGAGCCACTTTGGTGAAGCTATCTCGCCAGGAGGAACGGTTCTGTGCAAGAAATAAGCATATGGATGGTCAACATGTTAGGTTTACTACGAATTTCAGAGTTGAGCACTTTGTCATGCCATTAGATCATGAGCAGCCTACGTAGATAGCTCAAGTAAAAACAATTTAGCTGTCTGGCGTGTCTATTATAAACTGTCCTTGTTTCGCAGACATGCCGCAGAGTGGTTAACACCGAAACCATATTCGCTTTAAACTTGGTGGCCTTACTGATGTTATATTGGTTTCAGACGTCTGCATGCAGCTTCCAAAACGCAGAGACCATTGCGATTCTGCTGTTAATTCACAGTCGATATTCGCCTCTCTAGTGAAGGTGCTGCCTAGATAGGTGAAACTATCGACTACCTAGAGACGTTTGTTCGGTACGACAATGTTTGGTTCAATGTAACACTTCCCAGGATCAGGCTGTTAGGGTAACTCAGTTTTTCTATTAATGAACATGGGGGACACAGTGGTCTCGCGATAAGGTGTTCGTATCGGGTGCTGGAGATCGCGGGTTCAAATCACGGTGGAGAGCGATATTTTTTCACGTAGATCATCTGGTAAATATTTCCCCTGATCTCTGAGTAGTGAGATCAGACACCCATGTGCAGTGGCGCGCACGTTAAAAATACTTTAGCAGTTGGAAATCCAAAATTGTAGGCCACAGAGAATATGTCGCAAAAAGGGGTCTGTGTGGCTATAACTTCAGGTCTTGGTTATGTGGTTAGCGGAGCGGCTTAGATAGCGCCTGACATTCTGCGGGTCTACTTTGCTCTAATTTACGCTTTCACCTCCACCAGTCAAAAATTAAAAAAAAATAAAAATAGGCGATCGTATATTCCTGGGGCTAACAGATGCTAGGATTGACCTAGCAAGTCATCAGTGGATTTTCACCTGCTAAAAAATATGAAACAAAGCAGGTCACATCTTCCCACGACGTCTAACGACATACGTGGACTGAAGATAAATAAATATATAGAAAATGAGACCAGTTATTGTATGCCGTCGAACACTTAGTCATGGGGGATGGCATATCTGATTACAAAAAAGGTGTTAAAGGGGCAGTCGTCAGCGAACAGGAGATCATAGATCATGGTCTCACCCAACTTGGTGCAAGACTTGAGAGTCTTGAATTGAACAACTAACCTTGCGTCCTATACCTGATATCCATGTCAGTAACAGAGTCATGTACAACATCAGAGAGGATTCCTGCAAAAACCATGCGAAACAGCGTCGGTGCCTGTAAACAACTCTGTTTGGCACCGTCAGTGACTGGAAATACTACAGACAATTATTCTTCATGCAGTACTTGAGAGCTATCATGAAATTGAAGGACATACGCAATGAATCTGCATGGACAATCAAACTTCCCAATGATTTGCCAGAGCCCTTCTATATTAACAGGGAAAAGGCCTTGGTGAGGTCGACAAAAACTGTGTTCAAGCCACATTGCTGTTCTTGACCTCTCTCCTGGAGTTGATATGCTGCAAATATCATGTACAGCTCGATGACCCGCACAAAAACACACACTGACCCTTTGAAAGTAGACCCTACTCAAGGCGGCACGAAGCCAAACATGCACAGCTGTCTGGAGGACCCTAGCCAACCTTCATCATCACGTTCGGGATGTGAGGAAAGCTACCAGTCACTTAACGCACTTTTCAAGGTGCAAAAAAAAGATATCTGATTCATTGGCTCATGTGGTTGTTGCAGGAGTGACGATTTTCCTTTTGCTTTTGCAAGTGTAGAAAAGGGCATCTTTAATCTCCTGTGGAACTTTCACGGCTTCCCATATACATCGACCAGGCAGGGCATCTGCCCTGGAAGCCTTACCTGTGAACATCGAGCTGACATCGTTTCTGACTTCAGCCTTGCTTGGTTTGTGGTCAAGATTCTGGTTAATAGCACATAGAGGCATACGATCTATGGCTTAGTCGCTGATTACGAGCGAACACATTTCACAACGGGCAACCGTATAAAACATGATGCAGTTAGGGATAAAGTGTTATATCATGCGTTGTACTAGACTGCTCTGGCTTCCCTTACTCCATCAGAGTTAGGTACTTTCACAGATCATAGTAGACTTAAACGTAGTGAATTTGACTGAATGCTCCGGTCAGTTCAACCAAAAAAAGATACAAATTGGCTGAGAGACTATGGTAACAATAAAAGAGACTGAGTACTGACAATCACTATAACCGACGATGAACAAATGGATGGGAATATTTCTGTTTAACATGTGCGTATATTTTTAAAAAAATACAGTAACAGATGTAATAGCAAAAAGCATTTATCAGGGTCAAGTTATACTATTTTGTGGTGCTCTGTTCCTGACGAAAACCATTTGGTCCTAACCCTAACCTTGTTGTTGTTTAATTTATTTGTATACACACTAAATGACCGTGAACTGTTTGTGTTTATCAACACTGAAGTAGACTGCAAGGCTCAACAGCACAATTAAGGTTAGAATGTATACTACACTACGCACCAACTTAGCTATTTATAGCTTTTAATGCAAAGACACATTACAAGTGGGATAGTATCGACAAATAAGACATACATACACAAAAAATAATAACAAAAATAAAACACCACAGAGCTGGTTAAGGCAGAAACAAAAGACCACCGTTTGTAATAAAACGATGAATTGTGAAGGACACGGCTTAAGAGCGAAACACAAGCAGCACAAAAGACGATATGAAAAATAGAACAGCTCAACCGAAAACAGAGAACCACGTTACGAATATCCGAATAAACTATCAGGGAAATCTTGAAAGTATTCCTCAATTTCGTATTAGCAAGATTTCATTTGTTATTCTCAAATGGTAGTTAAGGAATGGCGTAGTTAACAAACATTGATGGCGGAAATCAATGTAGAAACAGAAACAATTCCTGAGGAAGATAAATAAATTTTTTTAAATATTCATAAATAAACATAAAAAATATGTAAATTACACAGACAAAGGCGATTTATTAATTGCATTTCTTATTTATTGGGTATTTATCGAGTTTTCCGCTTCTATATTTTAATGTATTTCACCACAGGTTTATTAAATGCGATATTCTCTAACTACCATTTGATGCTAGCGCATGAATTCAATGCTGGCACGAAATATTCGAAATACTGAACGTATTGTTGTATAGTTTATGCTGATTGATCTACATTTAAAGATCCATTTAGGTCGAAACGTCAGTTAACCTTTGTCTTGGTTCTCATGCAAAACTGCGCGTTTAATCTTGAATGTATTTCATTCAATATTCATAGTGAGTTTGACTGCAGTACGGCTGATGTAAGACACAAAATAATACTTTACAAAAGCGAATTCTAATGTTCGACAAATGTACACATATTAGACACTATCCGAAATTATCAAAATCGACAAGAAACGATTTAAAAAATAAAAATCACAATCACCAGAACAATTAATTCAATAAGCTACACAATTTAACCTACGTTAGATGTGTTGTTTCTTGTAACAAAGGGATCAAGGTTTGTGACCAGCTTGTAGTACGTTATTATTAATTGTTGTTGTTGTTGTTGTTGTTGCTGTTGTTCGGAACTGCTTGTACCGAGTAAGTCACTCATATTTTCGTAGCTGTATAACAGAATGAGTTACCCTGCTTTGAGTTTAACAATGTTTAGCAGATAAGACAGAGACAAGACACCGCAATTCATCATGGTACTATCGATGGATGAGCAATGATTATCTAAACTCTAGACAGAGACAAAACACCGCATTTTAAAATGGTTCTATCGATGGATGAGCAATGTTTGTCTAGACAGAGACCAGACAAGAACATACATGCATATCTAGCCAGTTATGTCTAAGATCAGACACCAATTATGACAATCGAAACCAGTGTATCTCAACTGGTGGTTCGTATAACTGTAATGCCCTGAAGAGTCTGGGGGAGTTGTGCGACACATCACGACTGCATAACATTAAAATAGTTTTCTTTTGTACGGTAGGTCGCAAAGCGAGGGAAGATGGTTTTGGGATGTGGAGTCAGGAGAACATGCAGAGCAACTAAGTAAATAAGAGCGTAATTAACTTAATACTAAAACGGGCAAAACAATTCCCTTCGATTGAACTGTACAATATGAATGAAACAAGAGCAGATCAGCAATTAAAGGTTCTTTCCACATTTTCTCACCCTTCCTTTACCTCACATCCGCTTCCTCCAACCCGCACATCTCCCACCCCCCTCCTTTCTCAATCCAATCGTCGCACTGAACGACATGTCTCTTCCTTCTTCAACAGGACGATCTCCTTGTGCATCTTCGAACTACCTCCAACCCGCCGCTCATCTCTTCTCTCCTAACATGATTCTAGATTTTAATTAACCATTTAACTTCGCCTGGGCTGCTTATATTATTTTCACTGTTAAAACATATTTGGGTATATATTTTATGTTTTGACTCTTATAACAGACAAAATAGCAATAGGGCCTTTTGAAGATCTCTTGGCAACGGTAAAAAGACGGAAACTCGCTTGGTACGACCACATATCGAAATAAAACGGTCTTGCAAATACGATCGTGTACGGAAAGGTGCAAATTAGACGCAGAAGAGGTCGTCCAAAAAAGACATTGCGGGACAGCATACAAATTGTGTTATGCTGTCCTCCCATCTCTTTTTGAGACGACCTCTTCGTCCAGAGAAAGTCCATACAGTGGACACTGATAGAGAGGGGTGGCGTGAGTTTGTGGAGATGTCTTCATGTGTGCCCCAACTACCTCACCGGTTATGGGATAACTTGAACAGGCAAAGGGCACATATGTTTATTTTCTGTTTGACTCATTTTGACAACCAGTAAGACAAACAATCTTCAAGAATTATGGTATGAATATTTATATTTTCATACTGTTTTGACCGATGATTGTTAATAGCTCAAACTATTCATCATTGTCAATATATTTGTATACTGTATATATAGTTAATTACCACCATTAAAAATACAGGTATTAAAAGCATATTATATGTGTAAGTTACTAATCACACTAAATTAAATTTAACCTGTAGATATATTTAATGTTATGCAGAAGTTCGTTAGGCTTGACAATGATCTCATAAGCGATTCCACGACTAAGATATTGAAAAAGGCTGCGTTTGTGCATTAAAAAGATAATGTCCCAAGAATATTATCGGCAAAGGAAAGCGGGGAAGACGGTGAGGTTATTTCTGACGATCAGACCATCTATTATTGCATATAGTTTCCTACTTTTGCCATTAATAAAAATGTTAGCTAGGCAGGATTCGGTCGCTAGCTGATAAGATTCCCTTTCAGGTCTAATCGTTTGTGGGAAAATGAAAATATGCTTTAAATAAATTATTGTTATCGTTAGACGAAAACTATGATAATTAGCAAATCTATGCAACAAATAAAAACAGGTGGTCAAATGCTGGAACGGGTCAAGAGTGTCTCCTATCTGGAACATATTTTAACGGAGATGTGAAATGGAATTAACGAAGAAAATAGGAATAAACAAATCTGTTATCATCAACATGAGTCCTATATTGACATACCCCAACATGAGTCATATATTGACATACCCCAACATGAGTCATATATTGACATACCTCAACATGAGTCATATATTGACATACCCCAACATGAGTCATATATTGACATCATCAACATGAGTCATATATTGACATCATCAACACAAGTCACATATTGATATCCCCAACACAAGTTACATATTGATATCCCCCAACACGAGTCACATATTGATATCTCCCAACACGAGTCACAAATTGATATCCCCCCCACACGAGTCACATATTGATATCCCCCACACGAGTCACATATTGATATCCCCCAACACGAGTCCCATTTTGATATCCCTCAACACGAGACACATATTGATATCCCCCAACACGAGTCACATATTGACATTTCCCAATATGAATCACAATTTGAAATCCCCCAACACGAGTCAAATATTGACATGTATCAACACAAGTCACAATTTGAAATCCCCCAACACGAGTCACATATTGATATCCCCCAACGCGAATGACATATTGACATGTATCAACACGAGTCACATTTGGAAATCCCCCAACACGAGTCACATATTGATATCCCCCAACACGAGTCACATATTGAAATCCTCCAACACGAGTCACACATTAATGTCCAAGCAAGTCGCTTACAAATTGAAAGTAAGAACGAGCAAGCGTCATGTATACTCTTTTTTGTTGTAGAAACATGAACAATAAACAAACGATTGGAGAACAGAGTGAAGGCCTACAGAAAAAGACAAATTATGAAATCTATGAGAAATTAAGAGTGCAAAGAGAATTTTATGAACGATATCGGAGTCCGACAGATAAGATATTTTGATTACATTAAAACTGAAAATAATACTGAAAGAAAGGGGGGAGGTCAAATGTGTCTGAGTTAAACAACTCTATAAGTGGAAGGATAATATTAAAAAATGGACAGGAAAAACGTGAAGTATTGTATCATCGAAGAATGAGATAGAGAATGTTGTAGATCAATTACGGCCATCCGTCACTGGGCAGTTCGCACCTGAACAGAATTTGATCACTACAAGAAATGTAACTTCCTGGCATATCAAATTCAAGTTAATTAAGACCTGCCCGTTCCAGGATGTAAGTACGAGGCGTGATCAAATGAAACGATGTTTAAAGAAGGACGTAAGTTAACGAAATATCTTCCAAGACTAGGTCAGGCGCATATTGTTGCGTTAACTCACGTCCTTCTTTAAACATCGTTATCCAGTATTCAGTGTTGTCTTCGATTCACTTGTGTCCCCATACACTGCCTGCATTCTGCGATGAATGTCAGCTGGTCGACATGCTTCAGTTGCTAGAAACCGAATCAGCGTTTGCTGATCAACTCTGGATGGATTCAGTAACACACCCCCCATGTTTTCAACGGCCTAGCTGAAGAAACTATTAATCGGAGGATAATGAGATTGTGCAAACTTGACGGTTGGTATGTGTTGATTACAACAGAAGTGGCGTCATCATATGCATCGTACGTATGCTAATGTGTTGCAGTTTGGTCCGGTTTCATTTGAACACTCCTCGCATTTAAGGCATTTCTTGTGGGGGAGCGTGAAGTCTAGTCGACAGTGAGCTGGTTTACTAAGACGGATTACATCGCAACAGGGTTCGAAATCATGGACAGACAGAAACAAATCCAGGCGATGTTTGTTCCTGGTACAACCGCTTCTCCAATCGACCCAGCTGTAAATGGATACATGACGTATGAGTTTGGAAAGGTATAAACAATAAGGAAGGGAACTGGCTCTCACAGTCTGCGGCTTAGTCCACGAAGATTTATCCTCATCACCGACAGCAATTGTTACCGTGGAACCCACCTTTAACTTTGCCTTGTATCTTTGATAGTAATTACATCCGAAGTAAAGAAATACCCGTGTGTCATGGCTAAGGTGGGTACAGATCTCAACGCGATTTGATACGCTAACAAAAATTACAGCACAACTTATTCGTATTTCATTCAATTATCTTTACGTTAATTTTATGTGTAATCATTTTACAATTCCTTTTTGTTATTGATTTTTTTTTTTTTTTTCCCGAATTCTTGTGCGACAAGTTTTTTTGTATGTGATATTGTTACGTACTCGTGTCGAGCCCTGCGCCCTTTCTGGAAAGTCTAGAATAGGACCACTGTATCCCGAATCATGTCGCATAATACCACAATAAAGGATTTTTGACGTTGCTCGTAACTTCAGCCTGTGAAACTGATTCCAACAGAAACCATTGCTGTAAAAGCGGAAACCATGATATGGCGCAGGCTTCCTCTTAGTAGCCATTTACTGTTGTAGCTTAACAAGCAGAGAAATGGGTAAGACAAATTAGAATATTCGACGCGTTTCTTTAGTAATACGTTGCAGTCTATTACATTTTCCAAGTCACCGAATATGTGTCACACTCCTTAGTATATCGTGTTTTACATCGCGATATGCTGGCCACACCTGTTATCCATGTTGCCTTCCCTGGAAACAGCCTGTTTCCAAGCAGTCTGGCTAACGAGATTGAATCAACGTGATCCCCGTAGTAGTGAGCGACACGCAGATGAAGCTAAACATAGCACAACAACCTGGAGGACATCGGTCTATTTTCATCAGCACCCTCATTGGAGGAAAGCAACTGCAACCCCCTAATTAGCGGCCTTTTAAGGGGACACACAAGAGTAAACGTACTTATTGAGAACATTCAACCACATCAACAACACCAACAACACCAACAACACTAACAACACAAACAACACCAATAACACTAACAGCACCAACAACACCAACAACACTAACAACACGAACACGACTAATAACACGAAAAAAACAACAACACTAACGGCACCAACAACACTAACAAAACCAACATCACTAACAACACCAGCAACACTAACAGCACCAAGAACACTAACGGCACCAACAACACCAGCAACACTAACAGCACCAACAACACTAACGGAACCAACAACACTAACAACAACAACAACACTAACAGCACCAACAACTCCAACAACACTAACAACACCAACAACACTAACAGCACCAACAGCACCAACAACACTAACAGCACCAACAGCACCAACAACACTAACAGCACCAACAACACCAACAACACTAACAGCATCAACAACACCAGCAACACTAACAGCACCAACAACACCAGCAACACTAACAGCACCAACAACACCAGCAACACTAACAGCACCAACAACACCAACAACACTAACGGCACCATCAACACCAACAACACTAACAGCACCAACAACACCAACAACACTAACAGCACCAACAACACTAACAACACTAACAGCACCAACAACACTAAAAACACTAACAGCACCAATAACACTAAAAACACTAACAGCACCAACAACACTAACAACACTAACAGCACCAACAACACTAAAAACACTAACAGCACCAATAACACTAAAAACACTAACAGCACCAACAACAATAAAAACACTAACAGCACCAACAACACTAACAGCAGAAACAACACTAAAAACACTAACAGCACCAACAACATCAACAACACTTACAACAGTAATGACAGCAACAATTTTTTACATTCTCCAATTTAAAAAAAATATCTACTCCGTTCAGTAGTATGTTTTGGAATATTATTCACACTGTTCTTTAGAAGTTAGTTTGTTACCACCTACTACATTCTACTAACTTTTAGATATCTACACTACTTCTTAGATCTTAGTAAGTTACAGTTTATTACATTCTACAATTTTTCGAATATTCACACTATTCCTTAGAAGTTACTAAGTTACCGCCCATTACAATCTTCTAGTTTTCGAAAGTGTTGGAGAGCGGCTGTAACATAGTGGCAGAGGGACTGCTTCACATGATAAAAAGCATGACCTCTACTCTTATTTTCGACCTGTTCCAGTTGGCCAAGCTGTAAACGACTACCTAGATTACTGTAAAGAAAAAAAGGGAACGATTAAGGAAAATGGCAACTCGTTGTTATAAAAAAACTGAGACCTAGAACAATGAAGTCCTTAACTTTTTATCTCCAACAGCAGTGTCTGTTGATGGACAACCTTGACTTCGTAGTTCTCAAAATTCTGCATTTCTTTACTTGGTAATTTCTAGATTATACAAGTTGTACAAACTTTGGTGCTGTGCTCTTGGAAAGCTCTGAACAACGAGTTTGATTTCAGTGTAGCAGTTTGCGAATTGCTGATTCGTCAATGGCTGTCACTTCGACTGACATCATTATTTGGCTTCAGTGTGTAGCTATCATGTTTCTAAGTGTAAAGCATATAGCTCCTTACTTTATGTCTGAATGTCCCTTAACTGCTGCAGGGTATATCGTTTACTTGTACAGGAAATCCGCTTGTCCGCGCGCCCACAAACATGTAAGACAAAAGCAGGTGCCGTTTGGAGGTGGATGGGTGGTAGTGGAGGTGGAGGACGAGGTTTGTGCGAAACATTTAAAAAAGTCTGTCACAGTTATTGTTCTATATCTGACGCAGTGACATCGTTTTTCTTTCGACGTGTGTAAATTCCCTGTCCTCAGGGTCATACAAACATTTGTGATTCGTCTTTTGTCTATCAATATGACTCCATTTTTGCGTTTCTGCTGTATCGATTCGGGTTTGTGCAATAACAATGTACACGTATTTCGTTCTATGTCTGGCTTAGAATAACAGCTGTCTAATTCAGACGTGACTTCCTTAGCTGGATGAAAGGCTAAGAAACCTATTCTCGTGGTTATTGTTAATGACGTTAATCGATTTTGTACTCGTTGACTCAGAGACCAGTGATAGGGGTTTCTCGTTGGCTTACGACGGATCGTTGTGCGTGTGTGGACTACTCAGTGGTCTTGTATTTAGCACTATCTCACCAACATCTGAGCAGCAG
Organism: Ariolimax columbianus; assembly: GCA_036924085.1. Taxonomy (NCBI): domain Eukaryota; kingdom Metazoa; phylum Mollusca; class Gastropoda; order Stylommatophora; family Arionidae; genus Ariolimax; species Ariolimax columbianus. Next base: position 121,411,560 of record JAVGWX010000001.1, on the reverse strand, counting down.
TGGTACTCAATGGTCTTGTATATACCACTATCTGGGAGTCATATTTTATCGGCGCATGACATGGAAAAGTCAGATCGAGAGAAACCGAACGAGAGCCAGAGAAAGTATGGCAATCATGAGGAAACTTGCTGCACAAGCTGGGCAGCAGACGAAGGCATACTAAAGAAACTGTACACTGGAAGAGTGAGACCAGTTCTCGAGTATGGCATTGCGGCATGGACAACAGCAGCAAAGGCGAACTTCGATAAAGTTAGCAAACTTCAAAACCAAGCCATGAGAGTTATAACAGGAGGCATGAAGTCAACGCCAATTGTAGAACTTGAAAAGATTACAAAACTGCAATCCATGATCGATTGAAGAGACTGCAGAGCCCAGCTGCAGTCAGAGAAACTCCGAAGACTGACTGATCATCCAATGCACCAGAGACTAGACGATTTGGGAAATGGGAAACTAAAGCGGAGAAACTTTGCAGAAATAGCCAAAGCAAAGATGCATGAAGATCCCATAAACGCACTAACAACACCAAAACCCATCACTACTGTACGAAAACCTACCTGGAGGCAGGATATATTTCCAGAGGTGGTAGAAAATATACCAGGTATTGGAAACAAAAACTGCCAGACTGAAAAAGAAAGGAGAGATACTACCCTAAGCTTTATATCTAAAAGCTACCCAAGCATGGACTGGACCCATGCATACACCGACGGTTCTGTAACAAACACTACACAGAACGGAGGTGCAGGAGCATTCCTGAACCTACCAAATGGCAGACAAATAACACTGTCATTCGCTACTGGTAAGTACACAAGCAGTGTCAGAGCGGAGGCAGAGGCACTGAGGGCGGCAGTGGAAGAAATGGTGACACACAAAGAAAATGAAAGCCATATAGTCCTGCTTACAGATGCTCTTGCCGTAGTCACAGCGCTAAAAAGCCAGAAAAACACTGAGCTTAATGACTTAAGAGCAGCACTCTGCCAACTGTGCCAGCAGTCCGCACCACAAAGGGTAGTGGTACAGTGGGTCCCATCACACTGCAACATCCAAGGCAACGAGGAGGCAGACAGACTGGCAAAAGAAGGTGCAAGACTACCACAAACAGATACTAGTATGACGTACGAAGAGTCAAAACGGCTTATTAAAGCCAGATACATGACCAAATGGGAAACCGAACATACTGGTTACAACAAAAACGATGCCTATTACCAGTTGAACAGAAGAGAGCAGGTCGTTGTCTTCAGACTTCGCACTGGCCACAATAGACTAAGGTACCACCTATTCAACAAATTAAAGATTGGTGGTACCGACGAATGCCCGTGCGGTACCGGTAAAATGATCGCTGAACATCTGCTGTAGAACTGCCCGACATACGAGGATCAGAGAGAGCAGATGTGGCCATCACCAGTGGCAACACAAGACAAGCTCTATGGCAGTGTCGACAGTCTCAGGATGACCGCCGCTTTTTTCGAAAAAATAATGGTTACTGTCTGACTGCGTACGAAGAAGAAGAAGAAGAAGAAGTATATACCACTATCTCACCAGCATCTGAACAGCAGTGATACTCAGTGGTCTTGTATATACCACTATCTCACCAGCATCTGAGCAGCAGTGGTACTCAATGGTCTTGTATATACCACTATCTCACCAGCATCTGAGCAGCAGTGGTATTCAATGGTTTTGTATATACCACTATCTCACCAGCATCTGAGCAGCAGTGGTACTCAGTTGTCTTGTATATACCACTATCTCACCAGCATCTGAGCAGCAGTGATACTCAGTGGTCTTGTATATACCACTATCTCACCATCCTCTGAGCAGCAGTGGTACTAAATGGTCTTGTATATACCACTATCTCACCAGCATCTGAGCAGCAGTGGTACTCAATGGTCTTGTATATACCACTATCTCACCATCATCTGAGCAGCAGTGGTACTCAGTAATCTTGTATATACCACTATCTCACCAGCATCTGAGCAGCAGTGGTACTCAGTGGTCTTGTATATACCACTATCTCACCAGCATCTGAGCAGCAGTGGTACTGAATGGTCTTGTATATACCACTATCTCACCAGCATCTGAGCAGCAGTGGTACTCAGTGGTCTTGTATATACCACTATCTCACCAGCATCTGAGGAGCAGTGGTAGAACACTAACTTCTCACGTCATAGTTATCCACCATGATCGATCCACCTTAATAACGCGCTCCACTTTACCCAGACGTAAATGGATACCTGGCATACTATTAAGGAAGGATGGACACTGGCCACCTTACCTCATAAAAAGTTTTACAATCAAGTCTCTAACACTTTATTTCTGTTAACTGTATGTCCACTATGGAACTAACCTTTTCTTTTCTCACCTGCAAGGCAATCTATGAGATCAAATTTAATTCTCTTCGATTATCTCTTACCCGAGCGGTATGGACTTCTTCTAGAAGAACCATCTACACGATGGCGAATATTTTGAACGGGAAGAGAAAATGTGGCTGGGACAGCAGACCAAAGACTTCTATGCTGTATGTTTTGTTGGACTGATAAAGCGTTGGGAAATGTTGGTAGAAATTATGTACAGAATTATGGGGCAATGTAAATGCGATAATAAATTATTTTCAAGTTCGTATCTCTTTTAGTTAATTCTTAGTGGCGAATTGAAACATATATATATTGACTTGTCACGATAGATTACTTACTAATTAACAAGAGTCATAGAAAGACAATTCCTAAAGTCAAAATAGCACAGAGAAATTGAGCGTATCTCCCATGATTTGCAAGAATAAGAGTTATAGAAAGGCACTCACTATAGTAGAAACAATACGGAAAAATTAAGCGTATCTTCCGTGACTTGTAAGGCCTGATGCAGTTGTGATTTTATGTTACTACTCTCGATGATAAATAACAAATGAAAACAAATGATGACGACAGCTGATGAAAAAAAGCGATGAAGATAACTAACGATCAAAATTAATGAAGACAAATACAAGAATAAAGCCAATGATGAAGAGAAATAATGAAGACAATGATAAAGAAGAATAATGAAAACAAATGATGAAGATAAATTATGAAGACAGATGATAAAGACAATAAATGAAGACAGCGGATAAAGACAAATGATGAAGACAGATGATAAAGACTAATGATGAAGACAGATGAATGAAGCCCATGGTAGAGAGCCTAAGCAAGGCAATAATGCAAGCCGCCACTGAAACTATCCCAAGAGGAGCTAGGAAAAACTATAAGCCCTACTGGAATGATGAGTTACAGAAAGTGGAAGATGCAGTAACAAATGCTAGGAACATGGCAGAACGAGAAAAATCCGTGGAGGCAAACATCGCCCTCAAAGCCGCCGCGGCGAAGTACAAACACACTCTCAAGCAAACAGCAAGAGAAAGTTGGAAAAATAAAACGGAAAGTTTAAACCTGGACAAAGAAGGGAACAAGCTATGGAAGCTAGTCAGAGCCATGAATGACGAAACCACGTCAAATAAACAAATTACTATCAAGCAGGGCGAGAACTTGATCACAGGTAAGAAAGCCGCAAACGCCTTTGTCGATCACTATGCCAGAGCAAACCACATCGAGGTCCCTGCAGATAAGCATACAGACATTAGCGAAGAGCTAAAGGAACACGAAAACATAAATACGGCTCCTGAAGAGCACATGATGGCCAAACTAACAATGCGCGAAATGGAAGAGGCTATGAGAACACTAAAGAAAAGGAAATCTCCCGGAAAAGACGGGATAACAAACGAAATGCTGATGGGGCTGGGCCAAACAGCAAAGAAAAAACTACTATCAGTCCTGAACCAAAGCTGGAAAAGGGGTATTGTACCCCAGGCATGGAAAGATGCAATACTGGTACCAGTACCAAAAACAGGAAAGGACAAAACAGATCCAAATGGATACAGGCCCATAAGCCTACTGAGCTGTGTCAGCAAGCTGATGGAACGGATGATAAACACCAGACTGATGTGGCATCTGGAAGAAAAACGAATACTAATTCCACAGCAAGCCGGCTTTAGACAGCACAGATCCACTGAGGACCAGGTCATCCTCATAGCCCAGGAGATAGAAGATGCCTACCAGGCACAGAAACACACAGTAGCTGTTTGGGTAGATCTGGAAAAGGCATTTGACAAAGTCTGGAAGGATGGACTTAGAGTCAAGCTAAGAAGAAGTGATGTCTGTGGGAAGATGTACAAGTGGATCAACCACTACCTCAAACAAAGAACGGCCAGAGTCCAAGTACAAGGGCAGATGAGCAAAAAGGTGACACTCGAGCAGGGAGTACCCCAAGGGGGAGTATTGTCACCCAAACTCTTCCTGGTATATATAAACGATATTACAGAAAATATACCAAGAAGAGTCCATAGCTCAATGTTTGCAGACGATCTGGCTATGTGGACCTCTGAAAAGAATCTCACCATAGCAAGAAATCGGATGCAGACGGCCCTAACATCGCTGGAAGAGTGGGCGAACTCATGGCTGGTCAAAATAAACGAGGAGAAAACCACGTGCACAATATTCTCGCTCTCATTAAAACCCCAAAGTACCAAATTAAGCCTAAATGGCAAAATCCTGCAGCCAAACGACAACCCAACCTATCTGGGAGTCACATTTGATCGGCGCATGACATGGAAAAGTCAGATTGAGAGAAACCGAATGAAAGCCAGAGAAAGAATGGCGATCATGAGGAAACTTGCTGGCACAAGCTGGGGAGCAGACTTTGGCATACTAAAGAAACTGTACACTGGAAGAGTGAGACCAGTTCTCGAGTATGGCATCGCGGCATGGACAACAGCAGCGAAGGCGAACTTCGATAAAGTTAACAAACTTCAAAACCAAGCCATGCGAATTATAACAGGTGGCATGAAGTCAACGCCAATTGTAGAACTTGAAAAGATTACAAAACTGCAATCCATGACCGACAGAAGAGACTGCAGAGCCCAGCTGCAGTCAGAGAAACTCCGAAGACTGACGGACCACCCAATGTACCAGAGACTAAACAATTTGGGAAATGGGAAACTAAAGCGGAGAAACTTTGCAGAAATAGCCAAAGCAAAGATGCACGAAGATCCCATAAACGCACTAACAACACCAAAACCCATCACTACTGTACGAAAACCTACTTGGAGGCAGGCTATATTTCCAGAGGTGGTAGAAAATATACCAGGTATTGCAAACAAAAACTGCCAGACTGAAAAAGAAAGGAGAGACACTACCCTAAGCTTCATAACGAAAAGCTACCCAAGCATGGACTGGACCCATGCATACACCGACGGTTCTGTAACAAACACTACACAGAACGGAGGGGCAGGAGCATTCCTGAACCTACCAAATGGCAGAAAAATAACACTGTCATTCGCTACTGGTAAGTACACAAGCAATTTCAGAGCGGAGGCAGAGGCACTGAGGGCGGCAGTGGAAGAAATGGCAACACACAGTGAAAATGAGAGCCATATAGTCTTTTCTGACAGATGCTCTCGCCGTAGTCACAGCGCTAAAAAGCCAGAAAAACACTGAGCTTAATGACTTAAGAGCAGCACTCTGCAAACTGTGCCAGCTGTCCGCACCAAAAAGGGTAGTGGTACAGTGGGTTCCGTCACACTGCAACATCCAAGGCAACGAGGAGGCAGACAGACTGGCAAAAGAAGGTGCAAGGCTACCACAAACAGATACCAGTATGACGTACGAAGAGTCAAAACGGCTTATCAAAGCCAGGTACATGACCAAATGGGAAACCGAACATACTGGTTACACCAAAAACGATGCCTATTACCAGTTGAACCGAAGAGAGCAGGTCGTTGTCTTCAGACTCCGCACTGGCCACAACAGACTGAGGTACCACCTATTCAACAAATTGAAGATAGGGTGTACCGACGAATGCCCGTGCGGTACTGGTAAAATGACCACTGAACATCTGCTGCAGAACTGCCCGACATACGGGGATCAGAGAGAGCAGATGTGGCCATTGCCAGTGGAACTGCAAGACAAGCTTTATGGTAGTGGCGAGAGTCTCAGGATGACCGCCGCTTTTTTCGAAAAAATAATGGTTACTGTCTGACTGTGTACGCAGAAGAAGAAGAAGAAGAAGACAGATGATAAGACAAATGATAAAGACAAATAATGAAGACAGATAAAGACACATGTTGATAGATGAAAAAGACAAATAATGAAGACAGATGATAAAGACAAATAAGGAAGACAGATGATGAAGACAGATGATAAAGATAAATGATGAAGACAAATGATGAATACATGATAAAGACAAATGATGAAGGCAGATGATAAAGACAAATGATAAAGACAAATAATGAAGACAGATGATAAAGACAGATGATAAAGACAAATGATAAAGACAAATGATGAAGACAAATAATGAAGACAGATGATGAAGACAGATGATAAAGACAAATGATAAAGACAGCTAATGAAGACAGATGATGAAAACAGATGATAAAGACAAATGATGAAGACAAATGATGTAGACAAATAATGAAGACAGATGATAAAGACAAATGATATAAACAGCTAATGAAGACAGTTGATGAAGACAAATTATGAAGACAAGTATTGAAGACAAACGATTAAGACAAATATTGAAGATAAACCATGAAGACAAGTAAATAAGACAAACATACTCAAACTGTACCTGTTTATTTTCATATTCTTGGTAAATAGATCAAATGACAGAAACGAGATACGCATTGCTATCATTACCATTTCACGGAGGGAGGTATAAACAGAGGGATCTCATCATTTTAAAACTCCAGAGGATATGAGATGGAAGACATTACAAAAGTTACTCATCGAGCTGATTGTGGGAATGATAAAGGGGGCGACTAGCTATTATATAATTAATTCTGACTGGCATTATATTTCTAAAATACGGAAATACGGTTATTGTGTGAGACTAACGTAATGGATTAGGTCCCTTGTCTATTTCTTTGCGATGTCAACAACTGTCTGCTAGATTTATCGTCACATTTATTTAATACATCAGGTATCACGTGTTAAAGGATTGTAATACCATTTCAGTATGTTGTTTTCTTCACATTAATAATACTACATGAGCTTTAGTTACTTCTAGAAACGTCTAATGTACGAGACGGTTTCAAATGAAATCGGACCAAACCGCAACAAGTGAACATACGTAAGATGCGCACGATGACGTCACTTCTGCTGTAAACAGCACATACCAACCGTCAAGTTTGCACAATTTTATTATCCTCCGACATATAGTTTTCTCAGTAGACCATTAACAACATGGTGGGTGGGCTAAGGAATCCGTTCAGAGTTGATTAGCGAGTGGTGATTCCGTTTCTAATAGCTGAAGTATGTCGACCAGTTGACATTGATCGCAGAATGTAGGCAGTGCATGGTGACAAACGTGTGGCGAACGTAAGCTCCGGTGACGGTCCACCAAAATTGCTGCATCAATGTTGTTCATGGCATCATCTGACGCAACAATATACTCCTGACCTGGTCTTGAAGGATCTTCGTTGACTCGCTCGCGTCCTTCTTTAAACATCGTTTTCCAGTTTTTCACTGCTGTCTTTGACACACTTTTGTCACTATAAATCATACAATGTCACATATATAAGAGCAACAAACGTTACTACCAAATAGCCTTTGACATGGCTAATTAAGACGAACGTGACAATATGTTATTAATGTAAACGATAAAGCTGGTTGTGCATAGATGAAATATATACGTCTCGTAGACACTAGAAAGATTTTCGAGTTTTATTATTAGTAAATAAAAAAGAATTATAAAAGGTTGACCAGTAACACAAAATTACCTATTTTCTATTCATCTATACTTATGTTCTAAATGTGTTTCTTGCCCACAAAACTAAAATATTTCTCTAAACGGGCATACATTTGTATATTTTTCAAGCAACAATGGAGAGCACCAAAGATTACGCCTACAAGCCCAAGTTAAACTTTGCTCTCATGTTTTAGTCCACTATAGATTCTACGTCCACGAATTTGACTTAATTCCGACTAGTCGATGCCTTACACTTGTGTCCACGGAAACGTGTTGTGGTTTTCCATTTGGATTAATTAGCTCTTTCACTTTGTAGAATTGTTTCCTCCGATTGTCCTGGTATAGTATAACGATGTTCATGTATCGTATTTACACGGTTCAGTGCATACAGCTGCACTTCACGAGATTGGCCCATTTCGCCCTGTTTGCTAACAGTACCGGTTTTAGTGTGGCTATGAAATTACACATGGGCCAATAATTGACTAACACATCGTCTTGAAGAGATCAGGCCTTGCCCCGTTAGTAACATGCACAAGACACATCGCTCACACGTTGAGTGATGCTTTTAATTAACCCGACCCCGTCCCTAGGCAGCGGAGTACTCGGCTTCCACCAAGGAGTCCGCGTAGACCTCGGTCGACACACTTACCATAACACCACAAGAGCCAGAGACCTCGGTCGACACACTTACCATAACACCACAAGAGCCAGAGACCTCGGTCGACACACTTACCATAACACCACAAGAGCCAGAGACCTCGGTCGACACACTTACCAGAACACCACAAGAGCCAGAGACCTCGGTCGACACACTTACCAGAACACCACAAGAGCCAGAGACCTCGGTCGACACACTTACCATAACACCACAAGAGCCAGAGACCTCAGTCGACACACTTACCATAACACCACAAGAGCCAGAGACCTCGGTCGACACACTTACCAGAACACCACAAGAGCCAGGGCTTCATCTCCAGATTTTCAAAGTTAAATCAGAATTGCAACTTGGCGTGTCATTTTGGGCTGCACCACGTGGTCATGGCAGTGGTCGATCAACACAACCGGTCACTGATGCCTAAGGGACGGTTGACCAACACAACCGGTCACTGATGCCTAAGGGACGGTTGACCAACACAACCGGTCACTGATGCCTAAGGGACGGTTGCCCAACACAACCGGTCACTGATGCCTAAGGGACGATTGACCAACACAACCGGTCACTGATGCCTAAGGGACGGTTGACCAACACAACCGGTCACTGATGCCTAAGGGACGGTTGACCAACACAACCGGTCTCTGATGACTAAGCGATGGTCGATCAACACAACCGGTCACTGATGGCTAAGCAATGGTCGATTGACACATCCGGTCACTGATTCCTAAGCAATGGTCGATCCACAGAACCGGTCACTAATGCCTAAGCGATGGTCGATCGACACAACCGGTCACTGATGCCTAAGCAATGGTCGAAGAACAAAACCGGTCACTGATGCCTAAGCAATGGTCGATCGACACAACCGGTCACTGATGCCTAAGCGATGGGTCGATCGACAGAATCGACCACTGATACATTATTATTATTATTTTTATTATTCAAGCAAGGTGGCTGGGGATATTATTGTATGGTTAGTCACTTGATGTTTCGAATGTCCACAATTGTGAGCCCTGGAAAGGACGTTAAGTGACGGGTTGCAGTAGCTTTCCTCACATCCCGAGCGTGCTGATGAAGGTGGACAGGGGACCTCCAGGCGGTTGTGCTATGCTTGGCATCATCTGCATGTGGCTCACTACAGCGATTATGTTGATCTTTCACCTTGTTAGCTAGGCTGCCAAAAAACAGCCCGTTTCCAGGAAGGGCTAAGAGGAAGCCAGGGTGAGGGTCTTGGCCAGTATGTTTTGCCGGACCCTGACTAACATGTATGATCCGTATATTTTGCCTGACCAGACGTTAGTCTTCCTTCCCGGTTAGTCAATTACAATGGAAATAACCGGGGTTAGACAATGGTGTCTGTTGTTACCACTACTCTTGAATACATATACGGACAGAATAACGCTGGAGGCCAAAAGAGAGATCTGCAAAGAAATGCCAAGGAAGAAAGCACATAGGCTGATCTTCTTTCTTCTTCTTCTTCTTCGTACGCAGTCAGACAGTAACCATTATTTTTTCGAAAAAAGCGGCGGTCATCCTGAGGCTGTCGACACTGCCATAGAGCTGGTCTTGTGGTTCCACTGGTGATGGCCACATCTGCTCTCTCTGGTCCTTGTATGTCGGGCAGTTCTGCAGCAGATGTTCAGCGGTCATTTTTCCGGTACCACACGGGCATTCGTCGTTTCCACCTATCTTCAATTTGTTGAATAGGTGGTACCTCAGTCTATTGTGGCCAGTGCGAAGTCTGAAGACAACGATCTGCTCTCTTCTGTTCCGCTGGTAATATGCATCGTTTTTGGTGTAACCAGTATGTTCGGTTTCCCATTTCGTCATGTATATAATATAAGCCGTTTTGACTCTTCGTACGTCATACTAGTATCTGTTTGTGGTAGTCTTGCGCCTTCTTTTGCCAGTCTGTCTGCCTCCTCGTTGCCTTGGATGTTGCAGTGTGATGGGACCCACTGTACCACTACCCTTTTTGGTGCGGACTGCTGGCCTAGTTTACAGAGTGCTGTTCTTAAGTCATTAAGCTCAGTGTTTTTCTGGCTTTTTAGCGCTGTGACTACGGCGAGAGCATCTGTAAGCAGGACTATATGGCTTTCATTTTCTTTATGTGTCACCATTTCTTCCACTGCCGCCCTCAGTGCCTCTGCCTCCGCTCTGAAATTGCTTGTGTACTTACCAGTAGCGAATGACAGTGTTATTTTTCTGCCATTTGGTAGGTTCAGGAATGCTCCTGCCCCTCCGTTTTGTGTAGTGTTTGTTACAGAACCGTCGGTGAATGCATGGGTCCAATCCATGCTTGGGTAGTTTTTCGATATAAAGCTTAGGGTAGTATCTCTCCTTTCATTTTCAGTCTGGCAGTTTTTGTTTCCAATACCTGGTATATTTTCTACCACCTCTGGAAATATATCCTGCCTCCAGGTAGGTTTTTGTACAGTAGTGATGGGCTTTGGTGTTGTTAGTGCGTTTATGGGATCTTCGTGCATCTTTGCTTTGGCTATTTCTGCAAAATTTCTCCGCTTTAGTTTCCCATTTCCCAAATTGTTTAGTCTCTGGTGCATTGGATGGTCAGTCAGTCTTCGGAGTTTCTCTGAATGCAGCTGGGCTTTGCAGTCTCTTCTATCGGTCATGGATTGCAGTTTTGTAATCTTTTCAAGTTCTACAATTGGCGTTGACTTCATTCCTCCTGTTATAACTCTCATGGCTTGGTTTTGAAGTTTGCTAACTTTATCGAAATTCGCCTTTGCTGCTGTTGTCCATGCCGCGATGCCATACTCGAGAACTGGTCTCACTCTTCCAGTGTACAGTTTCTTTAGTATGCCTTCGTCTGCTCCCCAGCTTGTGCTAGCAAGTTTTCTCATGATTGTCATTCTTTCTCTGGCTCTCATTCGGTTTCTCTCGATCTGACTTTTCCATGTCATGCGCCGATCAAATGTGACTCCCAGATAGTTTGGGTTGTCGTTTGGCTGCAGGAATTTGCCATTTAAACTTAATTTGGTATTTTGGGGTTTGATTGAAAGCGAGAATATTGTGCATGTGGTTTTCTCCTCGTTTATTTTAACCAGCCATGAGTTCGCCCACTCTTCCAGCAATGTTAGGGCCTGCTGCATCCGATTTCTTGCTTTGGTGAGATTCTTTTCAGAGGTCCACATAGCCAGATCGTCTGCAAACATTGAGCTTTGGACTCTCCTTGGTATATTCTCTGTAATGTCGTTTATATACACCAGGAAGAGTGTGGGTGACAGTACTCCCCCTTGGGGTACTCCCTGCTCGAGTGTCACCTTTTTGCTCATCTGCCCTTGTACTTGAACTCTGGCCGTTCTTTGTTTGAGGTAGTGTATCCACTTGTACATTCTCCCACAAACTTCACTTCTCCTTAGCTTGACTCTAAGTCCGTCTTTCCAGACTTTGTCAAATGCCTTCTCCAGGTCCACCCAAACCGCTACTGTGTGTTTCTGTGCCTGGTAGGCACCTCCCATTTCCTGGGCTATGAGGATGGCCTGGTCCTTAGTGGATCTGTGCTGTGCATAGGCTGATCAATTTAATAATCTCCATTTTGAAGATGATCAATGACTACTTTACAAAAGTGGAGACGATCTTCAACAACATCTAACTGAAATCAACTCTGTGTGTAAAAGATACAGTAGGAGAATTAACACATCCAAAACAGAAGCTATGCAGATAAGCAGATCGCCTGAAAACATGAACATATGGTAAGATTAAACAAGTGCAGGAATCAAACTACTTGGGCAATGTTTTCACACAGGATGGAAGTCTAGACAGAGAAATTGAGATCAGGTGCCAAATTGCAAATGTAATTCCATACTAGATGTCACCATTATTGAAACACCTTAACATAAACATGTCCAAAAAGGTATGCTGATCAACAGTATAGTCATGCCAACTCTCTGTTACCAGTGCCAATTGTGGACTTTAACCAAATCTCTAGAGAGAAAGATCACGACGTGGGACGAAAGATACCCGCATACAACAATCAACGTAGCTTGGAGAGACAGAATGCGCAATGACAATGTGCTAAAAATAGTTGAAACAAGACCATGCACTGAATATATTGATGAGGAGAGAAACAAGTGGTTGAGAACGCAGCCTGACCAACTACCCCTGTACGTCTATAACGCACGGAAAAATATTGCGCATATTCTAGATCGTCATGCGATGACAACTACTTAAGTGACACATCTGACCTTGGAAAGAAAACTACGTCTCCCAACGCCACCTCACGGCACAAGTGGATAAGACAAAAGGTATGTTAAGACAAGTTTCTTACTTATTCCATCCATCCATCACGTGACTGTTACATCATTTGATACATTTGATGTACTATGGTTCACACATCAACTCCTATCCTCGCAGAATGTTATTGAAAGTACAGTTCAGGTGCCATCTCCGCATCGAATGTCGGTTGCATGAGTCTCCATTGTACTTTATCTTTTGTAATGGTGAAATCTGACAAGCTTATTCCAATTCATCTCAGGATGCAATCCCCCGACGTATAACTGTGTCTGCATCTTAGACGACTGACCTCCACTATACCCTCTAACATTTTCTTCAACAAGGCGGTATGACTTGGTATATGGTTTAAATATTTGAACGGCCTAACCTTGATTTCGGTCATTAATTCTCTTTTCACAGAGTACACAGTAACTTTCTGCAGCACCTCTGTATAACAATAGTGGGATATGCTGACAACGTAAATGGTTGCTTACATTTATGAGGGAAAGGATGCGCAAAAGGAAAAGTCAGCGAACACACACATTTTGGAGTTCAGAATGTTCAGGGACGTTTTGAAACGAGCCTGAATGCAGCATTTAGCTAAATAATGAAAAACTTAAAGAACAACATTACGTAATATAACATTAAACAAAACATTTGATTTTCTGAATCAGCGTCTTTCATAACTTTTAGCGTGACGTCCATCTCTCTCGTCTGCATTATTTTCCGTATAACATTCTGTGAAAAATATACAATGTGTTTTAATGTGCTTTCAGAACAAAAATAACATTATCAAAAATTACCACGCCCTTGTTCTCATTTCTATTTCCTAACGCAACGGAAATGTTAACAATAAATGTCTCACTTCGGCAGGGAATTATGCTGAAATCACATTGAAAATGGAGGCCAGATCGATAACAGAACAACGGGCATAGTTTCTAGATTCCTTCGCTGAGAGTTATGTTGTTAGCACCGTGTACAGATGGAGGAAATACTACAAATACTTCTTTATCACGTGACGTTTTATTTCCTGAACAAAGTCTCCGTCACAGCCTCTCTATAGGGATCTCGGTTTAGGACGAGTCGGCCCGCATCTCCGTCACGGCTTCTTTGTGTGGATCAATGTCGGCCCCTATCTTCGTACCAGTTTCTCTGTATAATGTGAAAGACCAAGTGAAAAAGCCCCCATAAATGTGTAATGTCAGATACCACACCGAGAAGATAACACGACCAAAAGCTACGTTATGACCTATATGCCTTCATCATGGAAACGAACAACAACATTAATTAACTATATGATCAAAGAAGATGGGGTTAATAAATAAATGACGGATGCCAATACATTGGAGTGAACAAAGGGAACCTGAGAACACGTCATATCACTCTTTTCGAAACGGATGCAGGAACCCAAAATGGCAGACGATGGCGGATTGAAATGGCCAGGAGGCGTAAGAAGTGGGAAACGGCCGTGTAAGCCAGTGGCAGCCAGATACGAAAAGACCAACAGGTGATTTAAGTAGAGAGGAAAGAAGAAGGAGGTAGACAAATAGATGGAGACCGGTATGAGATGAGGATTCAAGAAAAGGTATAGAAAATATTCATGCCGTGTGGCTGAAGGTAGCACATGCAGGAGATCAGTTTGTTCTCAAGAGCAAACCGATGACTATCTTCAGAAAAACAGGAAACTAAGCATGTGACACAAACATCGGCTTCACCCTGGTGCCCAGGACCATTGAAGTGGCTGGTGATAGGGGAGCCCGTGCGGTTACGGATATCATTGAGGTGTTGGTTTAAACGCTCACGCAGTTCCAGACCAGTCTCCCCAATGCATGTCATACTACACTTGCGACAAATGCTAGAGCAGATGAGGCTGTGAGACTTACATGGGAACCGCTCCTTGATAAAGAACTCGGATATGAGGAAGGTAATAGAGCCAGTAAGGATGACGTGATCACAGCCATATGCGTTTTTGCCCGGCCTGGTGCCTGGATGTTAGTGTGGGCTAGTGTGCAAGCGGCTATAGACGAGTAAGTCTCTCAGGTTTATTTACCCTACCGTTTGTAGACGACACGAGAATGATCGGGGAAAACCCCAAGAGTGGAAGGTGTAGAGGGGAGGATAACGAGATGGGAGAATAAGATGTTACGGACAGAGGCTCAGTGAGGGTGATACGTGATAACACGTTTCACACGGTCAGAGGGAGGACGGGGAGTAAGAGTTAGGGAGTCGTTACGGAAGATAGCGAGAACCCGCTGGAGGGTAGAGGATGAGAGTAGGCTCAGGATAAAGTCGCTCAAAGAAGAAGTCAATCATCTCACGAGCCCTGAAAATAAAATCTTCGTCGTCATGAAAAGGCGTCGGATCTGGGAGAAGGGGAGCGAGTCGCGACATGATTGAGGATGACGGGACGTGTAGTTGTGGGCGTCAGTAGATTTGTAGTAGACAGTGGGGAAGAGGCCAGAAGGGCAGATGGAGACCGTGATGTCGAGGAAGTGGACAGATGTGTGGGAGATAACAGACGTGAACTGGCTAGAGGAATGGAAGACATTAACAAAGTCAGTAACACTTAAGACTTACATGTTCGGGCATGCCGGATATACCAATCATAGTGTCGATGTATTTGTAGTACATCAGAGGGAAAGAGCCCTGATACTGATGCCAAATCAGGTATTTCAGCTGTCCCATTAAAAGACATGCGTAGCTGGGGCCCATTTTCGTGCCCATAGCTACTGGCCATTGAACTCAAAGGTGTTGAGAATAAGAACGAGTTCAGTCAGACGAATGATTGTAGATGAGGAGATAGATGAGTTGACTCTTTGGTCAAGGAAGAAACGGAAGGCTGATAAACCATCAGAGTGGGAATTGGAGGTGTAAAGGGAACAGTCATTTTTACATGCATCTCGGTTAGGGCTAATCGGCCAGCATAATACAACGACGTTTCCAGACTGTCCATAGTATTCTGATACCATTTTTGTCGTGGTCGATCTGTTTTCCTTTTTCTAGGAACCATTTCCTCCATTATCACTGTCCCAAGACCGTTATGTCTGTTAACATGACTGAAATATCTATACTTTTTCTTGCGATGTCTAGCAACTTATTTTCTCTAATAAGCAGCGATTTCAAAATGTCTTTATTGGTCTTTTTTTCAATCCATGATGTTTTCAACATCCTTCTGTATAACTTTCTTTCAAAAGCTGTGTTCATTTTTGCAATTGATTTGTTTGATGTCCATGTCTCACAGCCGTATGTCGATTTTTGGAAAATTCTTGCGCTGGACAGTAGGATCTTTGTATGTTTCCATGTGCCTTGCTACACATTTCTGTGTATTAGTTTGTGTATAGCAATTGCCCGTCTTTCTTTGATTTCAATTTCGCAGTTGACGGAATTATTGATTGTAGATACCAGATATTCTAAATCCATTACATCTTACAATTTTAAATTACCAATTGAGAATACTGACTTACTCTTCTCTTTATTGTCAGCATTTTCGTTTTCTTGGTGTTTAAATAGAGATTCTGGACTACGCTGTGTTTTTTGTTGTTGATGCAATTAGTCTTGCTAACCCGACTTGTGTCGTCGATATAAGCTTTGTATGTATGATCTGCTACCTTATTTCGGTATCTGATATCCACCTATACCGAAAACGTCACATTTAGCGTCTTCCTCATTATCTCCGACATCCCTCATTATCTCTGACATTCCTTATTATATTCTCGTCATATATATATATATATATATATATATATATATATATATATATATAGTTACTCATGGGTGAACTTATTTCGGGTACGAGATCACAAGAAAGGCATACATTAAGATACAAGGGCATTTGCAAAAGATCCATTAACGATTTTGCGATCAATCCAAATATCTGGAAGGAGAGAGCTGAGGACAGAGGATAGAGCTACACGGAGAGCAACCTTAAGAACCATCGAGCCATCAGAGCTAGTTCTGATGACAAAGATGGAAAACAAATGATGCAAAAGAAAGGAGCCTACGCCACACTAATCGAACTTTTTCTGTTTACCATGCTGTTGTCTCTGCTAATAGAGAATCGGCAAAATCTGCCACGAAAGTCGATGTCCCTCCAGGACAGATGTAACCACCGCCATCTCTACAACAGACCAGCTTACTAACTGTCAGTCAAGACGCAAAAGGCCATAACATATATATACATATTTTGAACAGATAGGGGGAGAGGATTCAACCTTGTCGTACTCCTTTTTAAGCTTCGAACCATTCTCACGTCTCTCCATTCATCCTTACTGCTGTCTGTTGCTTGTGATACAGCTGTCCAATGACGTATATAATGTGTTTCGAAAACGAACGATAGTGCTGATTGTGAATGTAGGCGAATACTTTTAGTGTTGTCTTTGAAACATATGTGTAGGTCAACATTGAACTCACTAAACTCTTTACAAATAATAATCCTCGTGTTGAGTATGTGGTCTCTGCTGCTTATTCCTGTTCGAAAATCTGCTTGTACTTCGTGAATTTATGTTTCTGCCTCTTTTTCATTATGATAAGTAGCAAAATCTTATTGCCTGCTCTATGAGAGATATAGTTCTATAATGTATGCATACCGTTAGGTTGTCCGGTTTTGGTAGTGGTATGTAAAAAGATCTCATTCAACCATTCGACTACACTCCACTTCGACAAATCTTACTGCACAATGTTTGTAATATGTCAACACTGCCTTCTCCTACTTGTATCATCTCAGTCGCTATTACGTTATTAGCCTAGGGATTTTCCTCTTTTCGTATGATTAATTGCATTTCTAATTTCATTAGGTACCGGTTCAGGATCACTGTTATTGTAGTTGATTGTTGCTTGGTTGCTTCGGAATACGTTTCCTGGCAATATTTCTTCCACCTGTTTGGAACGTCTTTGGCTTATGCTAGGGTTGTGCCCTCATGTTCAATTTTTCTTTCAACAATTGGTCTAAACTTATTGCTTATAAGATTTTTCAATTCGGAAAACATATTAATATTCAGGCCGTTTTCATGAATTTCCACTATGTTCATGCAAGTAACATTTTTATATTTCTGCTTGCCTTGTTTGATTAGTGTTCTAATCAGTTTTGAATACAGTGACCTTTGTAATATTCTTTCTTATGTCTTTTTCGAACTAACATTTTTTTCTACCATGTGCATTGTCTCTTCTGAGATGCATTTTCGCCTCTTTATGTCTGTTTTACGGATCAGCTGTTGAGCTGTCGTCAGGTACACGTCTTTAATATTATCCACAAGTTCATCTAATGTCATTTCGTCTTGTGTTGTCAATAAAACATACAATTTAAAAATACAGCAACACAGGCTAGTGGTTGTAAAAAGCGGTACTCTGCAAAGAACATGCTAGTTACATGTATCCAATGATAATAGAACTCGTGAAAAAATAATACTTGTTAAAAGGAGTAAATTGAAATAAATAATTATCACAATTACTAACAAAATGATTTCTTTGTGGGAAATATTTGACCTAATATTTGATTTTAGTTAGTTTTTGGTATGTAGTTTATGTTGTTATTCTGTACCATGTGATTGGTCCGTATTCTATGTTGTCTGAACATTGTGATTGATCTGTATTCTATGCTGTCTGAACCATGTGGTTTGTCTATAGTTTATGTTGTCTGAACCATGTGGTTGGTCTATATTCTATGTTGTCTGAACGATTTGGCTCGTCTCGTTTCTATGATGATATTCTGAACTGGACTGTTTTCTATGGTGTTGTTCTGGAAATTATCCTTGAATTCAGTAGATAAAGGTTTGAAAATAGTTGAGAACCACTGGCTTCATTGAACACCAACATGTACAGTAACACGTTTTACACAATAACAATTCTCAAATTTTTTTATCATTAATGGATTTTGAAAAAAAGAAAACCTTCGTTTTTTTTCCTTTTGGCATTATCTTTTGATCTCTGCCTGTTACCTCCGGGTATGTGATTAATTTGTATTTATTTATCAAATGAATAATTTAGCCTAAAGCAAATCGCATAGAAGATTATTTGATCATTACTTTTTAAATCTCTGGCTATTGTCTTAAGAACGCAAATCTGAAAGAGAATTGTGGAAGCTCTGATGATCATATGCCAAATAAGTGCTAGATAATTCCTCCTTCACTTAGAAAGTTTTGTCATTTATATGGAGATTCTTAAAGTACATTCATTGCGGTAGTGCTACTTAGATGCACACAGCTATTTATAGTTTAGTTTGACCATGCTTACTGTTAACTTTGTGTGACTTCTTGTATATTTAATCCTTTTTTAAAGCCACTGTTGACACTTTATACTGCACAGAGTTCATTCGAGTGACCACAAGCAAACTTATAATTAGACAGAGGTTATTACAAAATGTAGGACTAGGTAGACCATATTAAAAACGTACTACAACGTTGTCCTAAAACGTGTAACTTGACGAAAGCTATACGAAAACTTGCGATTAGACGGACGGTATCTGGAAAGTTAGGACTAGTCGGACGGTATCTGGAAACTTGCGATTAGACGGACGGTATCTGGAAAGTTACGACTAGTCGGATAATATCAAAAATCCTACAACCCCTAAGGAAAAACGTAAAGCTTAGTTAGCCTAATGTTAGAACTTACAATTAAACGGGAGTTATGTAAAAACATAAAACTTGAGCAGCATTTTGAAAAAAATTATGATTCGACGACGATGGACGTTTTAAAACGACTAGTTTGACTTTTTGTAAAAAAGTTACTACTAGACAGGTTCTGGGATAATTTTCAAATTGGCTAACGTTATGTGAAAACTTTCAACTAGAATCACACTAAGGTTTTGTGAAAACTTGCAACTAGACTGACACTGACGTTATGTGAAAACTTACAACTAGAATGACAATGACGTTATGTGAAAACTTTCAACTAGAATGACAATGACGTTATGTGAAAACTTGCAACTAGACAGATGTTAAACGCAAACTTACAACTATATACATGCGACATTACAACTGCACAAACTACTGCATATCTTAAAAATGATTGTATTACTCGTGATGCATTATTTGTGTTGACGCTCAAATTGTTCATATCGACGTGAGATAAAGCTTTCTCACATTTCTAGATATGCGTACGTGTCTTTCTAAAAAATTTTTTTTTCTTCAACTACTTCCTGGAATGTCTGTTAATTTGTGAGGTTGTTTTTGCCACCTTTTCTAAAGTTAAAAAGAATTTAGCTGGAGAGACTCGCTCTGTCTCAAATTTGTTGGTAACTCCTATTGATAACTTTTAATATGAGCTCATTTCTGATCTTATCCCGGCTACAGGTGATGTTGCGTGGGCTATTGCTTGCTTCTGTTCTTCGTTCAACTTGCTTTACAGATTGAAGGCAAATGTTCAAGCGTGAGGGGTTAATCATTTTCATTGTAATTTACTAATAGCTATTTATAAATAACAAATAAAGTTGGTCTCATGCGATACTGCCGTTGGAGATGACAAATTATAATTGTTTGAACTAAGTTACAGATTTGTGAAAGGTGGTGTGACCAGATCAAATGAATAGTTGTCTTACTTTGGCTAACTGGTAGTTAGATATTTCTGAGTAAACTGCAGCTTTTTGAGGCTGGGACGCGAACTTGATCGTGTTGTAACACATAAACTTTTTAACCTCTCCGCCACACTGATACATTTTGACTTGTAGACTTGGCGATAGCTATAATGTTTGAATGGTAATGAAAACACAGTAGGAATGTTAACAAATCAAAATTGTTTGTATATAAAGTTTTGTGGTTTAACCTGAATAAAATCAAGTGATACGCCAGTGAGATATTTTACTAAACAAAATAAATAGTATAACATAAATAAAATAAACGGACTATTTATATGTCAGTGAAATTTTTTTCTGAACAAATAAAATAAATAACTGCATAAAGTTATAACTTACATACGAAACATACGAGGCGTGTTCAAATGAAACCGGACCAATCTGCAACAAATGAACACACAAGGGGCTTGTCATAAGACTCTATCTTGACCATGAAGGAGTAGGAGGAAAAATTTAAATTTTGGCACAGTGCTTATTCCTTCTCAATGTAGCCACCACCTGAATTTATACATTTCTGTCATCTTGTGTGACCTTGAAAAGATCTTCAGAATAAAGTAACCAGTTATCACAAGCCAGTATGGCATCTTCGTCACTGTAAAAATGATTTCCTTTCAGCTGTTTTTTAAGTTTTTTGGGGGAAAAAGTTGGATGCAACTAAATCCGGAGAATATAGTTGGTGTTGAAAAATTTTTATATTCAAATCGTTGGCTGTTTGCAGCACAAACCTTGCTTTATGGGAGGGCGCGTTGTCTTGAAGGAAAGGAACAATTTGAATGCGCGCTATCCCTCGTTTTCTGGTCAGTCTTTCTTAGTTTGGTAAGCAGATCTGCATAATATTGCCCATTAACCGTGTTGTTATGTGGCAGGTAATCTTTCAATACGACACCTTTGACGTCCCAAAAACAGTCAGCATCACTTTTCTTGCAGACGGCTATGCTCTTGGCTTGACATGTGTTGGTGAGCCCAGGGTTTTCCACTGCATGCTGGACATTTTGGATTCTGGATCATAATGGGGAACCCAAGTCTCATCTACTGTCCCTGTGGTCGGCAACATGTTTTTCTTCCGACACATTTTGAGCAACTGGCCACAGCTATCAACCCTCGTTTGTTTTTGTTCACATATCAGCAGACGCAGGACCCAGCGGGCACACACTTTTCTCGTGTTCAGTCTGTTGTGTAAAATTCTAAAAACTGTGCTTTCATTCAGTTGTGCTGACCTAGATATCTCTGCCATTGTCATTTTTCTATCCTGGTCAATGATTTTCTTCATTTTTGCAGCATTTTCATCGCTGCACTCTGATGATGGTATTCTTGATCTTGGAAGATCAGCAACATGGGAACGGCCACACTTAAACTGCCTACACCAGTATTTTACAGAAGCATACGAAGGATATAATTCCTGAAACACTGGTTCCATCTCCCTGTGTATTTCTGTAGGTATTTTTCCCTGCAACATCAATAATTTTTTCACAGTTCTGGCACTGATTTTCCCATTGTTTTGACAAACCAGTAGAGTAGCAGATCCGGTCGATAAGGTGTGTTGCGCCATGCACCATACCGGGTAAACCCGTCGAGGAGGAAATTCATACTTCTGAAGTCCAGTACAAATTGAAAGAGCTACATATAGGCCACATTTCAACTTTAACCTCCTACTCCTTTATAGTCAGGATAAAGACTTATTACAAGCCACTAATACGTACGATGCGCATGAATACGTCACTTCTGTTGTAAACAGCACCTATCAACCGTCAAGTTTGTACAATTTCATTATCCTCCGACTCAAAGTTTCCTCAGCAAACCGTTGGAAACATTGCATGTTGATACAGAATCCGTCCAGAGTTGATCAGCGAGAAGTGATTCGGTTTCTAACAGCTGAAGGATGTCGACGACCTTCGATGACATTCATCACAGAATGCAGGCAGTGTATGGCGGCAAAAGTGTGTCGAAGACAACAGTGAAAAACTGGACAACGATGTTTAAAGAAGAACGTGAGTTAACGCAACAACAAGCGCCTGGCCTGGTCTTGGAATATATTTCGTTTACTCATGTCCTTCTTTAAACATCGTTGTACAGTTCTTCACTGTTGTTTTCTACACACTTTTGTCACAATACACTGCGATGAATGTCAATAGGTCGACATCCTTTAGCTGTTATAAACCGAATCATCGCTTACTGATTAACTCTGGACGGTTTCAGTATCACACAAGCCATGTTTTCAACGGCCTATGAGGAAACTATGAGTTGGAGGATAATGCAATTTTGCGAACTTGATGGTTGGTATGTGCTGTTTACACCAGAAGTGACGTCATCATGCGCATAGTACGTATGTTCACTTTTTGCAATTTGGTCCGGTTTCAACATTTAATTTGTTACAATCTTATTGAAATTACTTTTTATAATTAATTATTTGCACAAATAGAGGTACTATAATGTTTATATGAATGTAAAGTGTGAGCAAGTATAACACATCTAACTTTGAAAAGGTATAACACATCTATTATGAGTAGGTATAGCATATCTAATTATGAGTATAACACATATAGTTATTAGTAGGTAAAACACATCTAATTATGAGAAGGTATAGCACATCTAATTATGAGTAGGTATAACACACCTAATTATAATAATAGCTGCCCATCGTTGTCGATGAGGACCGCCGTCATCATCCTTGTCACAGATTTTCCTTATGGGTGTGGGTGCGCATGTGGCTGAACAGGCTAATGCGAGCACGAAAACATCTGCTACATATCGGGCACACGAGGTTTGTAGAAGGGGATGGTGTTCCCGCTGCTCGGGATTTCCGCGTCTCGCGTCTGCTCTGGGCTTTCACAACACGGTCGTCTTCACCGGCAGCTACACCCGATTTGACTGCGCTTCTCCAGTCAGATCTGTTTTGCGCAAGACATTCCCAGGTGCCGATGTCTATCTGGCAACTTTTTAGTGAGTTCTTCAGACCGTCTTTAAAACGTTTCTTTGGGCGTCCTCTCTCGCGCCATCCCTCTCTCAGCTCGCCGTAGAGAAGCTTCTTTGTGAGCCGCTCGTCTGACATACGGACGAGGTTTCCGGCCCATCCTAGTCGTGCTTTTTCTAGCAGTGCATGGATGCTGGGCATGTTAGCCCTCGAGAAAACCTCGATGTCAGTGACACGATCTTGCCATCGGATGTGGAATATTCGCCTCAGGCAACCTGTGTGGAAGTGGTTTAACCTCCTTGCATGTCCAGAGTATACAGTCCAGCTTTTGCAAGCGTATAGTAGGGTTGGAATGATGGTTGCACGGTAGACTTTGAGTTTGGTCTTGACGCTGATGCCACAATGTGCCCAGACCATCGAGCGCATTCTACCAAAGGCTGTGCTGGCCTTTGCTATTCTGCTTGCCACCTCATCGTCTAGGCTGACAGATCTCGACAGCGTGCTGCCCAGATATGTTAATTTGTCTACGGCATTCAACGTCTGCCCGCTGACTGTAGTCTCTGGTTTTGTGTACGGCATGCTTAGTGCTGGTTGGTACATGACCTCTGTTTTTTTTTTGCATTTATGGTCAGGCCAAAATTGTTGCATGCGGCAGAGAACTGGTCCATTCCAACCTGCATGTTCAGTTCTGAGTTGCTCATTATAGCGCAGTCGTCAGCAAATACAAGTTCCCTGATTTTGTCGCCAGCCACTTTGGTTTTGGCCTTCATTCTTCTGGAATTGAGTAATTTGCCATCTGTGCGGTACTTTATGGATATTCCAAGCTCCAATGATCTGAAGGCGTCTGTCATCGTGGCCGCGAACATCATGCTGAACAAATTCGGGGCGAGTACATATCCTTGTTTTACTCCGTTTGATACTAGAAACGTTTTAGAGATTGCACCGCTGTCCAGTACACGAGCACACATGCCTTCGTGTAGCTGTTTTACCATTGTTATGAACTTGTTGGGGCAGCCAAACTTAGACATTATCATCCACAGCCCTCCTCTGTTAACTGTATCAAATGCCTTTGTCAAATCAATAAATGTGGTGAACACATTTTGTTCTCGACACTTCTCTTGTACTTGACGAGCGGCAAAAATCATGTCCACTGTTCCTCTTCCGGCTCTGAATCCACATTGGCTTTCTGGGAGGTGGTGGCTTTGTTCAAGGTGTTTGTTGAGCCTGTTTAGCTGTAAGCGAGCTAGGATCTTACCTGCTACGGAGAGTAGCGATATTCCACGATGATTGTCGCATTCCTGACGGTTGCCTTTTCTTTTGTACAGGTGAACGATTGAGGCGTCCTTTAGCTCCTGCGGAATTTTTCCTTCAGCCCACATGTGACAGAAGAGTTCAGTGATCCTTCTGGTGAGGGATGGGCCAGCTATCTTATTTACCTCTGCTGGTATTGCATCAGCTCCTGGAGCTTTTCCTATAGATAGTGAACTGATTGCCCTGTCGACCTCCTCCTCAGTAATGACTTCATCCAACGCCAGGTTCAGTTCCACCCGCGGCATTCGCCGGATGGCCTCTTCATTTATGGACGATGGGTGGTTTAGCATTTTGCATAAGTGGTCTGCCCATCTGTCTAGAATCTGAACCTTATCTGTTAGCAATACCCCATCCGCACTGCGAACTGGAGTATTACGAGTAGGTATAACACATCTACTTACGAGTAGGTATAAGATATCTAATTATGAGTAGGTATAACACATCTAATTATGCGTAGGAATTAGATATCTAGTTATGAGTAGGTACAACACATCTAATTATGCGTAGGAATTAGATATCTAGTTATGAGTAGGTACAACACATCTAATTATGAGTATATTTAATGTATCAAGTTTTGTGTAAGAAGACAAGTCAGTAAATATAAGTGAGATAGGTGCTTGAAAACGACTTATTCTTGGACTTGCATTGTCCTTCATTTCTCAGAATAATTTCCATCAACATTTATACACATATCTCATCGCTTTATCATCGCACCAAAACCTGCAGGTTTAAAACCGCATTTGCCCTTTGCGTTAAATCGCTTCGTTATTCGCGAAACATCTCTAGCCAAGGCGGAATGATGCACTATGCTGTAGGCTAAACTATGCGAATACCGTATCGCAGGGGCTACAATAGACATGAGCTTGTCTGAACCGCGGATTAAGATCGAGCTATTCGCTACCAGAGACTAAAACTCTAACAGCTCAAATCATGTCCCAATGTTAAGTACAAAATGGAGTCAAGAAAAAGATGATAACACAATAATTCTGCAATAAAATTTTTCAATAATATTTTTTTTTTTAAATGTCTTAGCACAATTTTAAACATTAGCTGGACAGCATTTAAGACAACAAAACAAAACGAAATAGAGACTAAGCAGAAATATGATTCTACTATCATAAGGAAAAAATACTTGTCGTATATTGGACATGTCTTTAGAATGAACAACAGACTTCCAGCCTACACGATTATGGGGATATCAAGTGGCACTAGAAAGAGAGGCAGACCAAGAGCGACGCTAAGCTGGACAAATACTAGTGAGGACTACAACGAGAGGCAGCAGACCAATTTATAGGGAGAGCAATGGGTTCTGCATTATACACCGTGTTTGGCATTGACAGACAGACAGACCGACATACATACAGAAAGACAGACAGACAGACAGACATATAGATAGATAGATAGATAGATAGATAGATAGATAGATAGTTAGATAGATAGATAAATAGATAGATAGATAGATAGATAGATAGATAGATAGATAGATAGATAGATAAATAGATAGATAGATAGATAGATAGATAGATAGATAGATAGATAGATAGATAGATAGATAGATAGATAGATAGATAGATAGATAGATAGATGAAAAGAATATGTGAGCAGATGAAAAGAATATGTGACCAGATAAAAAGAATATGTGAGCAGATGAAAAGAATATGTGAGAAGATGAAAAGAATATGTGACCAGATAAAAAGAATATGTGAGCAACTCATATATGTACAAGAGAAATATAATATCCTTCGTCTAGCAAGGTACATCATGATAATTCGTTTAATGTGAGCTGTGACGTCTGTCTGCCTGTCGTTAAACATAAAGTCTCATGCTATTCTGGGAGGCCGACAAACTGCCTGGGGATACAAAAGCACGTCAACATGACATTGTTATTCTTTCACAGAAAATCACGTTGTTGAAAATGTTTTAGGCAAAGCAACTCAAAAATTGCGGAATCCATTAATTTTTAATCTCATTTATTGATTTACACGAAATCTCATGAGGAATTTGATTGTCAGGATTCATAATGTTCCAGATTTAGATAGCATTGGTTAACATGATTAAATACTGAAATATTAGCTGGTACTGTAAGGTTGTTTCACGAACCCCGAATAGATGGAGTACTCTATCCGAGTTTCTACAAATCACCAGCTTTGTCGTCGGGTTATGTAATTATCTAACTTGCAAAAGTCATTTCTTCTAGTATATATTTTTTTTCTCATAAATTCATTCATATACTAAACGTATACACATTTGACCGGTAGATATTGTTGAAATGTACTTCTATATGGCTAACAACGAACATGACTCATTTATTATTTGTAAACTTACTCTACTCTTTAACTCTATACTCTTTTTCTTTCACTCTCACTCTCCATCTGTCTC
The DNA here is from genome assembly GCA_036924085.1 of Ariolimax columbianus. Taxonomy (NCBI): domain Eukaryota; kingdom Metazoa; phylum Mollusca; class Gastropoda; order Stylommatophora; family Arionidae; genus Ariolimax; species Ariolimax columbianus. The sequence goes on along the minus strand of JAVGWX010000001.1, from coordinate 121,384,746 downwards.
TCTGTCTGCTTGTGTGTGTGTATATATATATATATATATATATATATATATATATATATATATATATATATATATATACATATATATATATGTATATATATATTTGAGACACAGTGGTGTCAAAGTAAGTTGTTCGTCGCAGGTTAAAATTTTTTGGTAAAAATGTCCCCTGATCTGAGTAGTGGGATCGGACACGCGTGAACAGTGGCGCGCTCATTAAAAACTCCTTGTCAGTTGAAAATTTAATAAGAGTAGTTTTAACGACCACTGCTCTGACAAAATTCAAGTTCAAAATGTTCTTAAATTATTCTTGGGATTCTTGCCCCACAGAGATAAATGGGGACTGTGTGGCTATAACATCAGCTCTTGGTTATGTGATTAGAGAAGCGGCAAAGATGGCGCCTAATAGGTTGTGGGTCTACCTTGTTCTAATATTCACTTCAACCACCACCAGTTCCAAAAGGCGATCGTATTTTCCAGGGGCAACCAACCTAACAATCGGTAATAGATGCTGGGATTGACCTGGCAAGTCACCATTGATTTTTTCCTGCCAAAAATAAATGCAACAAAAAAGGGCATACCTCCCCACTACGTCTAATGTCCCAAGTGGACTGAAATATATATATATATATATATATATATATACATGCAAAGAGGCTTAAAATTAAAACCTTAAGTATATTTGTTTCCGTAAAATTTAGTTTGAAAAAAGTGAAACACTATCTTTTTCGACGTAGTCTCCATTGCATTCGATACAAGTCCCCAAACGCTTATAAATTGCATAGATTTCTGTAGAAAAAATTATTCTTTTGATCGTGTGTGTAACCACTCATGGACCAACTGTTGGACCTCTTCATCGGACCTAAAAGTCTTTCCTCTCAATGCCTCTTTTAGTTGTCCAAAGACGTGGAAATTCCTTGGAGCGAGGTCTGGGGAGTACGGCGGATGTGGTAGACACTGAAAGTGAAGGTCTTCAATGGTTGCAGCAGAAGCAGTGTTTCCCTGAGAAGATCTGCATACATTACATTGGTGACAGTGTTCCCCTGAGAAGATCTGCATACGTTTCATTTGTGACAGTGTTCCCCCTGAGAAGATCTGCATACGTTTCATTGATGACAGTGTTCTCCCTGAGCATGTAGTAGTTTAATATAACGCCTCGTACATACCCCCCTCCCCCCCAAAAAAAACAACAACAGCATAACCTTCCCTGCAGACTGCTGAGTGTGAAATTTCTTTGGTTTTGATGAGGAGTGATGGCGCCATTCCTTACTCGTTCTTTTCGTTGCAGAATCGTGGTAGTTGTTATTATTATTGAATGCACACAATGAGTAGATTTACCCTTTTGTGCGCCCTAAAAAAGGACGTTAAGTGGCGGGTTGTTGTAGCTTTCCTCACATCCCGAACGTGCTGATGAAGGTGGACCGGTGACCTCCACGAGGTTGTGCTATGCTTGGCTTCATCTGCGTGTCGCTCACTATCACGGGGATCACGTCGAGCCTCACCTTGTTAGCCTAACTATTGTTCTCGACACAGCCCGTTTCCAGGACGACCAACGAGGAGGTCAGGTGAGGGTCTTGGCCAGTACATTTCTCCTGACCCTGGCTAACATTGTCTGATCAGTATGTTTTGCATGACCAGACGCTAGCCTCATCGTCCCACTCGTGGTAGTTAACACATGATGTATCTTCAGTAACAATTCTTGCTAGGAAACTATCACTTTCTGCTTCAAAGCGCCACCAAAGTTCCCAACAGGCATCAACGCGTCGTTGATTCAATTCTGGAGTGAATTGGTGTGGCTCTCACCTTACGGACACTTTGTGGTCCTTTAGCACATCGTGGATGAGTTTCTTATACGAGGCAGTCAACGGATGCAATCGACTCTGAGTCATTACTCGGTGTGCCTGACACGGTCGTGAATAGTCTGTCATACATCTACCGCCGTTTTGGAACTTCCTACTCCTCCCATACACTTGTTTGAGTGAAAAGCATGCATCACCGTACCGGACCTTCCTTCGTCGAAGAATTTCTATAGGTGTCACTCCTTCGCTGCTAAAGAAACGGATAACAGAACGCTGTTACTCTTTTGAACATGCCAATACTGAGGTGACCATCTTTCAACATCAATTATGACGTCGTGTTCTTCGTCTGCATCATGTTGGCGCGTTTAAGACTCTCTTATCATCCTTAACAACCATATTAACCAGTTACAATACAGAAGCATGGTTTTTCTAATATGTATTCCATTTTTAAGGTTTTCATTTGAAGCCCTCTCGTGTATATGTACACAAAAAATGTAAGTATCGTGCCTTTGCAGAACTTCGCTTCTTACAATCAGCAACCTATTTGGCTGTTATCAGTTCTGATCAGGTGTGCCGTACTATGGGTTGCCATCATTTTCTGTACGCTGAGGAGCGATCGCCTACAGAAAATATATGTGGTTGCCAAACTGGACACAGTGGGATTCGAACCCGTTTCTTCTCTCTCTCTCTCTCTCTCTCTCTCTTTCTCTTTCTCTCTCTGTCTCTCTCTCACTCACTCACATACACACACACATACACAATACATATATATATATATATATATATATTGTACCATGGTTATGCAAATACACTTGAATGTGGTTTCTTTTTTATCAAGTTCCTCCTTCTAATTGACATAGATTTGAAGTCGCATGTCTTTCCTGGAAAAGAAACCGTGCTAGTTCATATGTTAGGATATGATACAGTGTATTTAGCTGTATATATGTACCTTATTTACAGCTATATTAGGGAAGACAGCAAGGGGGAATATAAGATTATAGCCAACTCGCGTAAATGCCTTGGCTTTTTTTGTGACATCACTGGGTCTTTGAGTGCCAGTTTCTTTGAGTTTGTCGCTAAGTTAGTTACGCTAAGTTTGCCATTTCCCTGGTTTTTCAATCTTTAGAACATTGGATGGTTCAGGAATTCTTTTATATTTCTCTGTCTGCTACCTTACTTTTACGTTCCGTCTATCCTTCATCGACTGGTCCATCATTGCTTTTAGCGCATGCATCGGGTGTGAACTTCATGGCCCCAGTGATGATGTTTGAGCCTTGATTTTGAAGTCTACATATCTTACCAGAGTAAACACCTGTACCAATTCCTACCAAATGCTGGCATTCAAGAAGGATTTCCATGTGTTACTTATCGCCATAATAGGTTTCATTATAGTCTCCCACCTATCGCTAATCAATAGGTTTCATTATAGTCTCCCACCTATCGCTAATCAATAGGTTTCATTATAGTCTCCCACCTATCGCTAATCAATAGGTTTCATTATAGTCTCCCACCTATCGCTAATCAATAGGTTTCATTACAGTCTCCCACCTATCGCTAATCATTAGGTTTCATTACAGTCTCCCACCTATCGCTAATCAATAGGTTTCATTATAGTCTCCCACCTATCGCTAATCAATAGGTTTCATTACAGTCTCCCACCTATTGCTAATCAATAGGTTTCATTACAGTCTCCCACCTATCGCTAATCAATAGGTTTCATTATAGTCTCCCACCTATTGCTAATCAATAGGTTTCATTATAGTCTCCCACCTATCGCTAATCATGTGTTATTATATATAGGAGCAGACTTATTAATTCTGTGTAGGGCGAATTATAAAATTATTATCACCTTTTCCCGAATTGTACTTTAGCGAAACGTTAAAATATTCCAACCGTAAACCATCCTTAAACCCTCTTTTAAATGAGGACGAAATTGGTCTCATAATTTACCGTACTTCATATACGAGCCGTGTTGTTCAAATGAAACCGAATTAAACTACAACAAGTGAACATACGAACGATGCACATGATGACGTCACTTTAGGTGTAACCAGCACATACAAACCGTCAAGTCTGCAAAATTTCATTATCCTCCGACTCATAGTTCCCTCAGCAGACCGTTGAAAACATTACGGGTATGATACCGAATCCGTCCAGAGTTGATCAGTGAGCGATGATTCGCTTACTAACAGCTGAAGGATGTCGACCAGTTGACATTCATCGCAGAATGCAGGCAGTGTATGGTGACGAAAGTGTGTCGAAAACAACAGTGAAGAACTGGACAACACTGTTTAAAGAAGGACGTCAGTTAACGCAGCAATATGCGCCTGACCTTGTCTCGGAAAATCTATCATTAACTCCCGTCCTTCTTTAAACATCGTTTTTGACAGACTTTTGCCACAATACACCACCTGCATTCTGCGATGAATGTCAACTTGTGAACATCCTTCAGCTGTTAGAAACCGAATCACCACTCACTGATTAACTCTAGACGGATTCCGTATCCCGCCCGACATGTTTTCAACGATTTGCTGAGGAAATTATGAGTCGGAGGATAATGACATTTTGCAAACATGACAGTTGGTATGTGCTGTTTACACCCGAATTGACGTCATCATGCGCACTTGTTGCAGCGTAGTCCGGTTTCATTTGAACAGGCCTTATATGTCACGTGACTCAGAACGTGAAAGCATGAATTTTCAAAAGCTCATCTTTCAACATGTCTCTCAGAAGTTGACATTTGCAGATTCTTGCTAGCGAGTTATATTTTCATGACTTTCCATGAACTTCGTAAGTTTTGACAATTTTAATAAATATTTATTAAATATATTTGCACGTCCTAAAGCTTAAAATGTTTATGATTTTGTAATGTTGTGCGTGTTTATATTTGTTTTACATTATACATATATTAAGTAAACACGTATTTTTGTTTTTTTACGTATTTTTTTTAATGTGTAAATGTCATGACGCGAAATGCGATTCCTGGAACGGTACCTCATTTCATAATATTTCGCACATGAGATATAAGAGTTTAGTTTATTGCAATTCGCGGAGTTGGCACTAAACTAACTTAGAGCATGATTCAATGGTGCTTGCTTGAGATTAAATACATTTTAAGGTTAGTGATCCTTCGTTCTAAACTACAACATAGTGTGGTCGTGGCACAATTTACCTGACAGCACATAAGTTCTACGCCAATACACCATTATACAACGCATTAAAAAGAAGTGCAGAAATCGCCACAAGCAACATCGTCTGCTTTAATAATGCTAAACAATCCAACTTTCCAAGAATCATAGCACTTTAACCTCGAGATTTCTACAATTCTGTGGATAGCATCTCCTTTTTGTTCCCGAAATGTTTACTAGTTTATTCCTTTATTAGAGTGACTAATTGAGTTATGATATCTAAAAGGCTGTCAGATGTTTCTACGCATACATGATCAGGGAACACATGTTCTTATCTCTGATGGAAACTTTTTCGTGAAATGGACGTCACTGTCACGTGATAACTTCTTTTTCTGCATCCCATTTGAACAGAGTAACAACAAACGAAATAAGCACAAGGTCACTGATCCAATCATAAGGCATAATGGCAAAAGTAATTTAAAAACAAAATCAGAAAGACAAAAACCGAAACAAGAGTGAGACGTAATAAGACCAAATAAAAAAATAAAATGTTAACTTCTTTTTTCCTTCATGTTTCAGAGCTGCTTGTAATGAAGAGAACGAGCTATTAAATGCAACAGCCATCAAGGTAAGCAAATCAATGTGTTAGATTGAAGTTCTCGATTTGTTATCCACCAAGAGATTTATGCTAACTTGACAGACCCGAGTGTGGCCAAGCGTCAAGGCACTGGTCTCTTTGATTGGACAAAGAGTTCAAGCTCATCAAAGCCTAATTTATCATTTGGGACAAAGGGAAAATGGGGGGGGGGGGGGGGAGAGAATAGGGTCCTAAAACAAAAACATATTCAGCACACTATGTGAATACTGCCGGAGCAGGCGTTCATAATTTTTCAACCGCAAAATTCCCTCTCCTCTTCCCCTTCCCACATCAAATTTAAAACGTTTTTACAATATTCGCTATTCATATTCATTTCTGTAGAGAGGAGACAAAACAAACTGATCGGACAATGTTGGTCTGGTTCAGACAAACCATACTGATCGGACAATGTTGTTCTCGGTCAGACAAAACATACTGATCGGACAGCGTTGGTTTAGGTCAGACAAAACATATTGATCGGACAATGTTGTTCTGGGTCAGACAAAACACACTGATGGGAAAGTGTTGGTCTGGGACAGGTGAAATGTACTGATCGGACAATGTTAGTCGGGGTCAGACATAACATGATGATCGGACAAAGTCGGTCTGGGACAGGTGAAATATGCTGATCGGATAATGTTATTCTGGGACAGGTAAAATATACTGATCGGATAATGTTGGTCTGGGACAGGTGAAACATACTGATTGGATAATGTTGTTCTGGGTTTGACAAAACAAACTGATCGGACAGTGTTGGTCTGGGTCAGACATAACATACGGAACGGACAAAGTTGGTCTGAAACAGGTGAAATATACTGATCAGACAATGTTGGTCTAGGACAGGTGAAATATGCTGATCAGACAATGTTGGTCTGGGATAGGTGAAATATACTGAACAAGACCCCCACCTCACTTCACGCAGTTCTCTTTGGAAACAGACTGTTTAGTGGTAGTCTGGCTAACGAGATAGGGGATTGACGTGATCATTGTAATGGTGAGCGACACGCACATGAAACCAAACATAGCACAACCGCCATAAGGATCCCTGTCCACCTTCATCAGCAGGAAATCTACTTAAAACCGCCATATAACGCCATTGTCACACACACAAAAGTAAATTTACTCATTGTGGACATTCAACACCAGCAATACTATTTCCTGTGTTGAGACTTACAGTTATGTTGGCGAGCAGAGCTTCCATGGAACAAAACTGTTCACTCCATCCCACAAACACTGATACAATGGATTATCCAAAACTTAATCTCCGACTGCCGTATTCGTTTTCGAACAACCTTAAAACCTTTATTATTTCTGTAGCATGGAATAGTATTTATGCTAATCGCATAGGTCAATTAATATCTCTAACGATGCTTTACAAGCATGGTTATCCGCGGACAATTACACAGTATATAATAGCAACAACAAAAAATATATATTGTATATTGTCTTAATTCATTCTTGATTAAATTTGCAATTTAACAATACACGATTTTAAATAATCTTTCGATTTTAGTAATCCTTTTTAAATTTATATTTTCTAAATAGTATGTCTCGATCTGTTCCGTTATTAATCTCCTTGAATTGTGTTGTTCGTCCGTATACATGTCTGGTTAGTTTTCTTTTCATGTGAACCTACCAGTGGTAGAGTTGCTAAATTCTTGTCTCTACGGCAAAACGAATCTGGTAGAGGAAACGAATCTGGTAGAGGACCTAATTGTATTACCCGCATGAATATTTAGCTGGATATAGGTATCTAGTTTTTATTGATTTTGAGAAAAGGGAAATGGTCAATCAAGATAAGATGTTAAATGACAATAAAGTGGCTGGCACATCACCACGCCTTTACAATTATATACTCAGTGTAATCTTCTAGTTGTTCTGATACACAAGATGGATACACCTGAGAAGTTCTGTCCTACTAATTATATTGTTACATTAAGATGCTGAAATAGCTCGTACATACGCATTCTTCCCTCACTCAATTGGAGCAACATGTGTAAGCAGCCTGTTGCAAAAGTCCCATCTGGATCGGAATAACATAGCACAACACAACTCTTACACAATATTATATTAATTCCACTAATGATCTAGCATCAACATTTTAAATAGATACAAATTGTATCTTTTACAACGAGTTTTTATCAAAACGAAATAAAATAGACAGTTCCTGAGCGTAACTTGGATCTAATCCTGTCATATAGTCAGACATCAGTCAAGGAGACTACGTAATCAATCATGTCATATAGTCAGACATCAGTCAAGGAGACTAAGTAATCAATCATATCATATAGTCAGACATCAGTCAAGGAGACTAAGTAATCAATCATGTCATATAGTCAGACATCAGTCAAGTTGACTAAATAATCACCCACGTTATGTCCACAAAGATATAAATGCTAGCCAAAACTCTTATTAACGTTTTAGAAAGAAACAATCCATGCGCTTTTAACACTTTGTTGAGATGGTACCAAGCTAGAGCACACTGCGACAACAGGCATAATTGTTGAAGCAAGCGATGGACGACGATAAAGATAAAAGATACTGGTAATGAATAATTTAATAACTTGACCGGAAGAAAATAACCAAACCAACTGATAAACAGCGGAACGGGAAGAAAGCTATGGAGACAATAACCCTGACTCTAGTCTACGTTGCACGTACAGAAGAATGATTATGTAACTATGAAATATGGCACACAAATTAGAAACTGTGCAGGGAACTGACAACTTCATCACGTAAACAAAGTGCTACAAAAAAGCACCTCTGCAAGATAATTTAAATGCTTTGATACATGCTTCCTACAAGGAAGACACCAGTAGTGGTGGTCTCATACTCCAACTGGAAGAAACATGATACGGGATGTGTAAGACTGGTTTCTTCTGCCAATAGTATATTTAATACGCTAATAGTCGTGGTATCGTGGAACCATCTGATGACTGAAGCAAGCTGTGGGCCACGCCAAATCTTATGTTATTGTGCCTTTCGATATTAAAGTTATTCTTATTCTTCGGCGTTCGTCCTAAAAAAGACGTTGTGTCGTAGTTTACAGCGAAGCTGCGATATCTGCGTCTTTTGGCTCGACACATCCGATTTCAGCTACTTTTTTTAGCACCGGGTTTGCCATCCAACTGCGATCCATATCTCTCTTCAAGACTGCACTGGTGACTAGTGCAGTCTGTTTCCAGGGCCGCCACGTGGAGACAGAATAGGGTTTCAGTCAGCAATGGTTCACTAACCCTGCTACTTGCTGCTGTCAGCTAATGTACTGCTTCATCTTGACCACTATTTAAGTTACTAACCTTTTCTTTTTTATTTATTTCTTTTTAATTTCAAAGCTTATCATATGCTTGATCCACTCTACAACTTATACCCCTATCTTCTACTCTGGAGGGTGGTACTCAACTTAAACTCTATTTCTTGCTTTCAAGAACTCTGGAGAATAGTAACATCCCTTAATGAAGAGAGTATCTCGCCCAGACAGACTATAACATTAGATTAAGATCGCAAAGTACGTACAGGGAAACAATCTGTAGACCTCTTTGCCATAAGGTACATTGCAGAAAGCAAACTGACTATTAACATAGACCAGCAGAAAGAAATAAGAGACGAAATGCGATCACGCACGGGAGAGACGGATATCCCTGTTCCAATGAGAGAGTTCATCACATTAGGAGAACTTCAAAGAGCTATATCCAAACTTAAGACAAGAAAGGCACCAAATGAAATCAGCAATAAAATGCTCATCGGTTTGAGCCCAGCCCCGAAGACAAAACTGCTTGAGATATTCAACCTCAGATGGTCGACAGGAGCGGTAGCACAAGTATGGAGAGAAGCCATCACAATATGTGTGTTTTCTGTTTTCTTTCAACATTATACCTAATCTTCTAACTATATTAATATCCCTATTTCTTTATTGTTTGGGCATCACTACCATACAATACAGTAAGTAATGAATGGTAAAACTAGGTAAATTACACAATTTTCTCAATACTTGTATTAGACATTCTATGCAATTGAAATTTGAGATTATCGCTTGACAGTAACTAATTGAAGTACTGAAAATATAACTATACACAAGTAAGGAGATTATAGAATTCAAGAATTCATGTTTTCAATGTTCGACCACGTCATTCCCCCTCAGTATGTCAACCGCTTTACATGTTTTCTGATTGTTTGGCCAGATCATCAGGTTGTCTGGATCTTGTGTTGAACCACAGTTACTTCATCCATTTTTCCTCATCTCTTTAAGTTCTTCCTGTATCGTGACATACCAGTTCGTTGTCTATTTAGTGCTTTTCATGTTGTGTGAGGTAAGTGGTGTTCAGATGGAAGTTCTGCCCACAGCTCGATCCAGGTAACCTTCTTCAGTTCATTCCATTTTTCGGTGCAGGTTTTATCCGAGACTAGTCTGTATCCGCTGTGTTGACTGTAAGAAACTTCAAGGTGTGAGTCTAACGTACTGCACCTGGTATCTACACATAGGGTGGCTGGGTAGTTTACTTGTTCTCTCTTTCAATTTCTTTTTGGACACATCTCCGAGACTCAGGTGGGTAGGATATGTAGGGTATATTTTTTAAGTTGGAGCAGTAGGGCCAAAGAGCAGGAGACCACATGCCTCTAGATTAATAACCAACCAACCAAGTTGAGGTAGGCCTTAGGCACCTTGTAACTATCAGACCATTCTCATTTATTGCAGCATGAAAATTCAACTAATCATTAGTAAGAAGACTCTAGAATTCCAAAACTGAATATAAATGCAACTAAACATTAGTAAGATAATTCTAGAGTATTCAAATACTGAAAATATAACTAAGGACTGTAAACAAATTATTGAATTCCAATACTGAATATACGTACTTCTAAACAATGGTAAGAAGGTTTAGAATTAATGTACTGAACATTTAACTAAATACTATTAAAAAGAGGATAGAGTTCATGTACTGAACATTTAACTAAATACTATTAAAAAGATGATAGAGTTCATGTACTGAACATATAACTAAATACTATTAAAAAGATGATAGAGTTTATGAACTGAACATTTAACTAAATACTATTAAAAAGATGATAGAGTTCATGTACTGAACATATAACTAAATACTATTATAAAGATGATAGAGTTCATGAACTGAACATTTAACTAAACACTGAAAATCTTGATCGTTCCTCAACGTAGCTGCGGGTCCCAACTTCGTCTCCAGCAGACCTTGTCTTGGGCCATGGAAGTCCGGTGCGTGGTAAAGTACTCATAAAGAGACATATTGGATGTTGCAGCGTGCAGCAGGGACGACTCTAGAATTAAAATACTGAATATATAATGTAATACTGGTATGAAAAACCATAATTTTGGATATATGATTAAAAAAACAAAAGGAAAGAAGGCGTGAGAAGAATAGTAAACAATTCTGAAAGGTCATCAGAAAATTGGAAAGCAAGCGCATCAGTGATATGCTGATCAAGAAAAAGATGGCTGGGCAGACAAAACCAACATAGACACGATTAGCGTTGTTGAAACAAAATACGAATAACGTACAACAAATTAGAATGTTTGACAACTGATGTTGGCATGGAATATGTTCTACATAGAGATGACAATTGTGTATATAAAGGATGGAACGTATATAATGGTTATACTATGTATTATACAAGCCTATCTGAGAGCTACAGTCCCTTTTTAGGGCACAGCCATAATTTTTCTTTGCTAAACACGACTACATACACAGACAGGGAGAGAAAGACAAGAAAACTATATGGTATATGAAATCCTACATAACCAAAGGCAAACGTCAAAATAGTATTACCAATAAGGTTTCTAAAACTATTTTGGCTTGCTTAAAGTTGACAAAGTTTTACAAACGCACCACGCACTCACTTACACACACCCACTACACACATGCACGCATTCGCTCTCTCGATCTCGCTCTCTCTCTCTCTCTCTCTCTCTCTCTCATCCACTCTCACGTACACACACACATGTTGACAGAAATGTAGTTCGTGTCGAGGCAAATCATACTGTTAATTTAATTCTTCACTCCTGGCTGTAGTGCAATGTGAGGCTCTTCAGTAAGCTCACCACTATATGGATGGCAGTGTCGATCCCCACCTCATTAGTCAGAATGCTGTAGCACTAGAGGAACCAAGCGAGAAGGCGAGCTGATGACTTGCTCAGTAAATTTTACATGACTATTGACGGACCATCAGGCTAGTCTTTGCTGCTATTGGTACAAATAAATGTAATGACAACGACCATTAAGAATAATCATGTTTTATACACTTGAACAATATACGCCAATCGATAGAAAATCAGATGAAATTTTGCAAAAAGCGACTATCGAGGGTTGTGCTTGTGATTGGCAATTTTGTCGTGTAAAATCAGTTGCTATGAAACCACACTGCAAATGACTGGAATAAGACTTTATTAAGATCTGGTTAGACCTTGTCAAATACACTACAGCACCTGTGATCTAACACATGAAGTAACTGGATAATTATTATTTTAAATTTCACTACATGCGATAGTTATTTTTACTTTGATTACAAATGTACCAGTTTCTGAGTTTCCGATTGTTCCAAACTTAATAAGTGAACAAAATTATCCCGATATTTGCACATTGTAATTATACTTGAAAGAAATAATGTTTATGGTTGTGTCCTGCCGCAGATGACTGATGCGCCATTTGGCCGGACAGAATCCGAGGAAGATATAGTTGAAGACTATGACGACTCTGTCTCGTTCACGGCACCTTGTTTAAGGAATAGGACGCCATTAGAGAGGCTGCTGCTTATTCTTCTTCTAACCTTCCTTGTGATCATCATCGGTTTGGCTGTTGGACTTACTCGACCTCAAATTGTGCCAGGTAAGACTTAGCAATATCAAATCGTTAAAAAAATGTGCCAAAATATGTCAACAAATACGCTTTCGTAATTTAATATCTTGGAAAGTTTGGCACACAAATAAGACATTTTTGAGTTTCGTATTGCTTCTATCTCTTTGTCCCCTTGTATGCATATAAGGATCGTGTCACGAACGTAGACATCCGTCAGAGAGTTTAAGACGCTATTGGTCCTTTTGAAGATCTGTTCACAACTATCAAAAGACGAAAGATGGCCTGGTGCGGGCACGTCGCGAGGTCCAACGGAATTCCCAACTCGATACTCTTTGGATCCGTACCGGGACAGAGAGGGCGAGGACGTCCAAGGAAGAGATGGGTGGACAACATCGCTGAGTGGTCATGCCTTCGTCACGGTGAGATACGTCAAGAGGCGACAGACAGAGAGAGCTGGCGTGGGATTTTCATGTCTTCATGTATGCCCCAACGACCTGATGGGTTAAGGGATGAACTGAACTGAACTGATGCTTGTTTGGAAATTGTGTTGCCAATCTATATAATCTCTGTCAATGAAATATGTCCATCTATCTGGTCCCCGTCATTGAAAAATGTCCGTCTATATTGTCGCCATCATTAGAAAAAAAATGTAACAGCGTTTATTTTCATTACTGAGATCCAACAGGAATATTTATAGGGCTGAGAAATAAAGGCCTCGTATCCCTACTATCGCTACGCAGTGTACAATTAAGACTTTTTTTTGTACGCCCGATAGCAGAAAACCTGAAAACCAAGTAGTTGTGTGATCTTGATTTAAAATCCCAACATACCAGACTTAAATCAGGTCGTGCTCATTTAGACAAACTGGTCATGGTGTGGGTCTTTTCATGGCAAGACAGCTTCGTTCAGCTGACAAAGCTGTAAATGGTACTTTAGGAAGTCACAGGAAAATTTCAGAGCCGATACGAGAGCTATCGAATTCGTGGTCGTTTGTATTCACTTTCAACAACGAAAGTAAATGAGCACATATAAAAGCGCCCAGATGTAATGAAGAATGTTCGTTTTCTATTTTCTAAAATGAAAACCTTAGCGATACCGATGTTGTGTACCCATGCTCCATTGGTTATGAGACAGATATCAAAACCACTAGAGTTTCTTTATATATTTTATATGGTTGAGGTTGTGTTTGTGATATGTATGTGTTTTTGTGTGTGTTCGGTGGTATGTGTATACTTGAGTTTTCCGTTACGGCTTTTTGTAGGATGAATGACTATCCTAAACTGGAAGTGTATCGCCTTCATCTTGTTTTACGAAAGGAGAGACAAATTGTGTTTAGGATCTATGAGCCAGGTAAAGAATGTAGGAGCCATACATAGTGTTGGATGAAAAAGATGAGCCGCAATGCGGGAAATTGCGCGAGTAAATACTACACCGGTCCTAACTTATAAAGGCGCCACTGCAACATTTCGAGACGTCATGGCGACCTAGTGTCCAGGATTTGTCTTGACTTGCTTTACGACTTAACGTTATAATTGTGTAAAGATTTGATTTGCTATCATTATTTGCGACATCAAATAACGTTTCCATCCTTGTTCTGTTTTTTAAATGAATGTCATCTAATTTACTTCAGCATGTTGTATGTTAACGTCAAGTCCAATACTGCCCACCTTGTAACTGAAATATACTTGTTTAGTCTCACCGTGAAAGTCGATGTTCATGACCAGCCCTGTTCAGTTTTTAGCCTAACAATATATAGCTATTGGCGTCTTAAATTGCATCTCGAATGTTTTTGATATCTTCATTAACACAGTATTAAAAACATTGGTAGGAAAACAAATTTAAATGTCGTGGCTCTGGATTTGACAGTTCTATACACCAAAGAAACGCCTCATTCCAATCTGTCAAGAAAATGGTTGCCCCTTGTTTGACAGCCAAACAAACACGACTTCCCTGCCTACGGACTAAAAGTTATATAAATGGATTGCTCTTACAATTTCCCAGTTATTTTGTTCTGTGAGACGACGTGTATGTCTTCGGTTCTCATCGTGCCCGAAGTTTACTTTATGACAAGATGGGTATCTTCATCAAGCTGTTTTACTTGTCTGCTGTGTTGGCCATGACTGTTTGCCAACAGTGTCTGTATACTGAATTTAAGCCATTAACTTACAGTGCGTATCTTTTTTATGTACTAACGCTTTACCTGTGTTGAATATTGTATTATTTTTTTTAATTGCTTCAAATTGTTGTATTCATTCTAGCAAATATTGATGATATTACAAAAAAAATGTTGAGATTTTAAAATTCAAAATCTGCTCTATAATTGTATTCATCTAATTTTAACAGAAATCGAGTGCATGGTAGTTGTTGTTGCTACAGTATCGGTTAATATGATTATCTTTAAAGGATGACATTGAAAATACTTCACTCTTTCTCTTTCTAGAACTATATTTCGTGTTTTTATTCTGCGATTGTACAACTAATGTTATGTTGTATTGGTTGAATTTATTTGTAAGGTAATTGAGATACTGACTCAATTCATCTAATTTTCTTTTGCACATGATGATTCAACGGATGCTCATGTAGGTTTTCTATGTGAGTGTGTTCGATGACGTAGATGATAGATTATTATTGTATCGGTACTTTGTCTTCCTAATTTCCAAATATATGTGATCGAGATTAAACAAGATGATAGTAAGATACTCTTGCGAATCCTGTTAAGAAGGACAGAGAAAAGGTTTGAATCTGAAATTAACATAGTCCAGGCAGGTTTTAGGAAAGACAGAGGGACGGAACCACAAATTCAATATGAGGAATATCTACGAAAAATGTAGATAGTTTAATGTAGACCTGTACACATGTTTCATTGATTACACCAAGGCCTTCGATACGGTAAAATATCAAACTCTGTAGAAAAGCATGAAGAAAATGGGGTTTCCTGTGTATTTTATTAATCTCATTGAAACATTATTCCAAGATCAACGAGCCGCTGTCCGAGTATCTGGGCTAGCATCAGGTCGGTTCGCAGTACAAAAAAGAGAATAAGACCGGGATGTATCCTCTCACCTTATCTATACAACATATATGTGGAATATAAAATGAGAAATGTTCGAGAAGACGAGAACATTGAAAGTTTCGATCCATTTACGATTGGCGGGTAGGAGATTCCAGAGTTACGATACGCAGACGACACAGTGCTTCTATCAAGAAGTGCAGAAGGGCTAGAGCAGCTAATTTCAGTCGTAAATGGACACAGTAAAGATCAAAACCTGTTTATAAACACAAATAAAACAAAGATAATGACCACCGACAAAACACAATGTCAACATAAATTTACAGTCGGTGGTGAGAAAATAGATCAGGTCACACATTTTCAATATCTGGGCTCCAGAATTTACAAAAAAGGCGATTGCTGGAAAGAAATCAGAAAAAGACTAGCCATTGCAATGCAGAGACTGAACAGCCTGAAGAAATTAGGGCAGAGCACCAACAAAACGATAAAAGTAAAAGTCTTGAGAGCCTGTATTTTTCCTGTGGCATTTTATGGTTACGAATCATGGACGATTACCAAAACTTCCAGACAAAGAATCAAATCATTCGAGTCAAAATGTTACAGAAAGATCCTCAGAATACCCTGGATAGAGAAAAAGACAAATGTAGACATTCGGCAAGTGTTGAGCATAGAGGATAAATTGGTTTATCAATTCCATTTTGGCTAGAAAATGCAAATACTTTGGTCATATCAAGAGACACAACGGTCTTGAGAGAACAGTGATGGAAGGTATGGTGCCAGGCAAAAGAGGAAGGGGTAGATGAAAAAGACGAACGCACCAAGATATCCAGGAATGCCTGGGTATGACTGTGGTGGAAGCTGGAGTTTTGGCAAGGGACGAGTTTCTTTCAGACAGACTGTTATGGGAGCGACGTTCTATAAAGGACATGCTACATGATGATGTATGGAATTACATAATTCGGTTGCAGAGATGATTCGAGTTACTTAAAGAGATATTGAAAAATAAACACTGGCGGTCTCTTTAAGGGAGCGAATTCACAGCAATGAGATCGGACGACTAAGCTCATTCAATGACGTCATTGATATTGCGTTGTTACTTCAATACATATGAGCAGGTTGTGTAGTACGCGTGTCGGGCTATAGGTGGACACGAAAAATTATGTGTTGTTAGTCCTTGAACTATAAATATCCCCTCGGTTGCCCATTAACGAGATGGAGAGATAAAATGAGTAAAGCCTTTTCCCTAACATGCAACTCCAGGATAAATTACTAGAGTGAATTTATTAAGCTTCTCGCTACCTGTCAGCAAGCACAAAATATGACTGATGAAATAGCTAGGCTACGGATTTGTTCTGATTTTCAGCTGTCCGGTGCTGACAGTCATAGGCCTGCCTGGATCCAGCAGGCTCACTTTTGTACAACTCTTACTATGTTAATCAATTTAGTTGAATTGACGCTGTCCATTGATATTTTGTTCTGTGTATTGTTGATCATCATTTTCAGTGACCCAGTACTGTCAGTCCCAGCCATGTGTGAAATCAGCAGGCTCACTGCTGTCAACAATTGACTGGAACGTTGACCCCTGTGATGATTTTTACAAGTTTGCGTGTGGACATTGGTTGAAGACACAGCCTATACCCCGCGGATATCACCACTGGGATCGCTTTCAAGAGCTTAGTGCATACAACTTATACGTATTAAGTAACTTGATAGGTAAGCTATAAACTTGTATAAATACAAAGTTAGTACGAAAAAAGGTGACAATATAATTTGATCGTAAAATGATTATTTTTTGACGAAATTCAAAGAAAATTCGTACACGTTCATATTTATCATAATTTTATGCTAGTTACTTCACTGTATTTTCAAAGTATCTTTCGCTGAAACACAAGGCATCAGACATTAGCGCCGTTTGACGATTGTCACGTCGATTGTGGTTTAATGGAGTTCATTTGAAACGTCTGAAATTCGTCACTCAGTGACATTTCATATCTTCCTGCGATACACTTTTTAACTATTAGCTCCCAAACTGATAGTCAGCAGGGTTTAGGTCGGGACTGTTCGGTGGCCAAAGTGTTAGAGGTATAAAAGAACGAGTTTCACGTTCAAGAAATTCAAGTGTTTCAAGCACGATGAGCTAGGGCACCATCTTGTTAACAGAGGAACAAGTCTGAAAATGCTCCAATATCTAGAAGAATATGTTCATTCAACAAAACATTCCAGAAGTAGGCACCGTCTATTTTCATAACCAAGCTTGATAATGGGAACTGAAGTTTGTTCTAGACACCCCACGCCATGAGAGACTTTAATCAATTTTTCTTAAAATTGGTTGCAATCGAAGCAATTTTTTATCATAAATGCCACGTTTACGATGTCAGATTTTGGCGTATAGGTGATCATTTTGATTGCACCGTGATGTAGCAACAATGAACAACTTTCCATCGATAAAACCAATGAAATTTGCCATGGGCACTGGATAAATGTTTAGAGGAAATCCCAGTGACTGCAGCCTTGCCGCTTTGCTGGCTCCATTTAGTTAAATCGGTCTACCTTTTTTGAAACATTTCAGTTTCAGTCCTGTCTTAATACAGTCTCGCATCGATGAATGTGAAATGTTCAAATATTTTGAAATTTCTCTTCAGAGTTTGATGAGTTGGAAGTTGATCCTCTTGACCTGGGACCAACTATCGGACATCATCAATGTCCTGGTTTTTTCTTACACAGCTCTGTCTACATCTTTCGACTCGGCGTTTAACCGAGACCAGTTTACCCGACCTTGCGCACACATTTGCCCAAACCACCATGCGATAAACCTTTGTCTGGGAAAAAAATGGTCTCGAATTGTAACTGTTAGTTTTACATGTAGAACATTTATTAGTTACGAGTCTTTCTGCTGAAGTGAACGCCATTTTAGTTCTGGCAGATCGAATGGTGACGTCATACACACATCGAGCAAACGTGGACAATTCAAAAAGAAAGAAGAAACTCCTAATGAACGAATTACATGAAATTTTGTCAACTGTAAAAGTAATAATTTCATTATGAATTTGTATTGGTTCTTATATATATATATGTATATATATAGTGAGGTAGTGTAGCTTATGTGTGAAACGTCCGATTCACGATCTTTACGCAGCATGTTCGTATCTCAGCCTGTCCAGTAAATATTGATTACGGGCAACGAGAACATCCTTTCATAGACAATGAAACACAAATATTGTCTAAAAGCGTTTGAGTGTTACCAGTGCACGATAGGGCAAAGAATAATAGTATGCAACCTCCTAGACATATCCTAAGAGAGAACTAAGGAGGGCAACTAAGTCGCGGCAAGCTGTTTTGAATAAACGAGTAAGCCATCTGTTATCGGAGAAGGCCATTAAGAACAGACCGTGTGTGGGACATATTGAGGAGTCTCACTGTGAACCTCGTATTTCTTCAACTTAGGATTTGTGATTTTTCCTGAAATGGATGACCGTGGCAGTGTCTATCGCGTGTTCCAGAGTCATTTTTCGTAACCATAGACGCTATTCGTGATCACGAGAAGTAGCTTCATCTACGTGGTTGTCGGCAGCACTCTGCCTGGTAAGAGCCAGTCAATATATTGACGAGTAGACTGGAAGCTAAATTTATTGTTTGCTGAAAAATAAAGTTATTAATAATGAAACAGAAGTGTTCGGAATGTTGGTACTGGTACTTTATGTTTATTTTGTACTTGTATACGGAAAAAATGAATAGCGTTGATTAAAGTTGAATGAGTTGACAGTCGCCAGCGAATCATCGCTTGTTGCTTGTAGCAGTATCAGCGAACCAGGTTTTTACCAAAACCCTATTCCGTATCCGAGTGGTAGTCCTGGAAACAACCTGCACTAGTGTAGTCTGGCTAAGAGAATGGAAAATTCAGCGGGAAGGCAAACGTGGTACTTGAAAAACACAATTGAAACCGGATGTGTCGGGCTTAAAGGTACAGGTATAGCAGCTTTGCTGTAAATTACGACTCGACGTCTTTTCAGGACGAACGCCGAGAAGAAGAAAATGAAATGGTAGAAGAAGGAGAAGAAGAATCTGATGAAGTAATAGTAGAAGAAGAAGAAGAACAAGAAGAACAAGAAGAACAAGAAAAAAGAGGAAGATTAAAGGCGTGCATATTTACTTAAGACATTAAACAGAGATTGGATTGATTCGTTAGGATCACCTCGGTCAGGTGATTATGAAATGTATTTTTTTTATTGCGGACCGTAGTTGGCCATCCCTGTAATATGTGGGCCCAGTTTAGGTGGGTTCGAATCCAATTCTTAAGCCAGCGTGTCTAGAATACCAAACTACGCAAATATATAAACTTTAGCAGTGCGGTACATATATTTTTATTTATTTTATTTTTAAGGGAGAGGAACTTAACATCTGGTCATGTAAAACATACTGATCGGCCCTGTTTGTCAGGGTCAGGCAAAATATACTGATTGGACATGTCAGCAAAGTTCTGGCAAAACATACAGATCGGACATGTTAGTCAGGATCAGGCAAAATATACTGGCCAAGACCCCCAACCCATCCCCACATCACTTTCACAAAGTTTTCACAGGAAACAGTATGTGTTATGGTAGTGAGGCTAACGAGGTAGAGGATCGACGTGATCCCCGTAGTAGTGATCGACACGCAGATGCAGCTAATCATATCACAACCACCTGCAGGACCCCAGTCCATGTTGATCAGTACACTTGGTATGCAAGGAAAGCAGCGGAAACCCACTACTTAACTCCTTTTTCGGGAAACACACAAGAGTAAAACCACTCATTGTGGGAATTCAGAAACTTTAACAACAACGTTCTATTATTTTGGAAAAATTGTAGTCCAACTGCACCATGCATTGCATTTTCTTTCAAGTGGCTAAGAAAGGTTGTGTATGAGGCTTCCAACCTGGTTCTATAAAATTATTTACTAAACAAATCGCCACTGCAAGAACATATTAATGGTGGAGGGCACAATTTATGCTTTACGCCCGTTTGCTTCTATTTGTGGCACAGACACAGACATACCAGGCCACACCAGATCGTACGCACACATACACGTGCAAACACACACACACACTCATCCAAAAACGTAGAAACAGATTCAACTCGCACAAAAATAGATTGAATGTAAACCATGACTAGCGCGTATCCTACGTTATGCGATTGGAATTCTTGTATAAGCAAAGTTGAGTGTACGTGTTTGTGTAATTCACAAGCCGATCGTTATGAGACCTTTCGAGAGTAATCTGAAAGTTCCGCTGGACTGATAGCTAGGCAGTTACGTTCATTTGTAGAATAATGTCTGTTTTATTTTCTTTGATCTGTTTTCAAATACAGATTCCGGAACACAGCCGGGTAAAACGTTTGAGAAGACTCGAACATTGTATCATAGCTGCATGGCTGCTGGACCTGAGCAAAGGGAAGGAATCTTAAACCAATTTAGACAAATTATTGATGACATTGGTGGGTGGAGTCTAAGTAAAAATGACAGCTTTGATGATTGGAGTTTTATGGTGAGTGACAGTTGATTTTTGTATGACTTGTTTTGTGTGTGTATAAGCTAGAGTGTAAAAAGAAGTGAGAGGAAAGAACGAGTAGAAAATAGTTACAATGCGAGTTAATAACACATTTTCTTACGAATTTACCTTTAACCTATCTAGAGAGAGAGAGAGAGAGAGAGAGAGACAGAGAGAGAGAGAGAGAGAGAGCAAGTGTATGAGTGGAGAAGTAAGTTCCAACATGACGTGAGTTCTGTGACAGACTGTTCACAACCGTGACAGTCACTTCGAGTAGTGACTCCATAGTCGATTGCAGCCGTTACCAACCTCGTAAAAGAAATCCGCCGATTGGATGGGACTGACACTTGCTGAGTAAAAGACATGCATCATCGCTGTGGACCTTCATTCGCCTACGAATTTCTATAGGATTCACTCCCTTTGCTGCTAAAAAAACCTGATAATACTGCGCCTTTTTGTGCATGTCAATAATGTGGCGGTAATTTTTTAACTGCAATTATAACGTTACGCTGTTCGCCTGTACCGTGATTGCCCGTGTGGGACACTCTTGACATCCTTAGCAACCCCATTAACATCTTACAATACAAAGACATGGTTTTTTTCTAATCTGTATTCCAATTTTAAGCTTTTCATTTGAAGCCGCCTCGTGTATATATATAAACATATACATATATGTATACACATACATATATATATATATATATATATATATATATATATATATACATATATATATATATATATATATATATATATATATATATATATATATATATATATATTAAGGCTAGATTTACACGCTTGCAGCCATCATACACAAGTTAAGGCAACAATATGCGCCTGACCTGGTCATCTTTCGTTAACTCCCGTCCTTCTTTAAACATCGTTGACCAGTTCTTTACTGTTATCTTCGACACACTTGTGTCACCATACACTGCCTGCATTCTGCGACGAATGTCTACTGGTAGACATCTTTCATCTGTTATAAACCGAATCACCGCTCGCTGATCAAACCTGGACGGATTCCGAATCACTCCCGCCATGTTTTCAACAGTCTGCTGAGGAAACTATGAATCGGAGGATAATGAGATTTTGCAAACTTGACGGTTGGTTTGTGCTGTTTACACCAGAAGTGACGTCATCATGCACATCGTATGTATGTTCACTTGTTGCAGTGTGGTTCGGTTTCGTTTGAATACGCCTTGTATATCTTTATTTTAGTTAGTTTTCTTGAGCTCAGTCGTCATTACTGCGTCAAGTGCGTTGAGTTGGTCATTGCGAGCCCATGTTGCTGTACAATCACTGTAATTACATATATCCATCTGCCTCCCTGTCAACCTGTTACCATGCAGCCAGATCTACCAGCGTTGTAAGCCATCAATGGAATTTGATGAAGGTGTATTCTCATGACAGAATTGAACCAGCCTACCATATGCCTGGAAATTAACTCTGCAGAAGACGTAGTGCCGACAATACTTCAAATGTCTTCGTTTCACGTTATATTTTTCATATTAGCACCGATGGCCTTCTCAAATACTTTAGTTCACACATCGAAATGGAATGTATGTACGTACGAGTATGTATGTATGTGTGTGCAAGCGTGTGTGCGTCGCGCCTGTGGGTGCATGTGTGTGTCTGTGTTTGTTTGTTGTTGTCAAACAAATCTATTGATGTTTTTATATTTCTACATCTTCCACGCATCTCAGTGATAACAAAGGAAGGGACCACTATTGTCTTCCATGCATGTCGTAAGAGGTGATTAAGAAGGTTGTACATGGGCTTGGCAACCTCATTATGTAAAAACCAATGTTATAAAACAGCACTGCACATGACCATAAAAATACATTTTCAAAAGCTTTCACGATTAGCCAAAAGCAGTGTTGGACGTGTGATCCAACTTTTGGAGAGACATGTTGGAGAAGCCGATATTTTTTTTTTTTTATAACAGTGTTATTTGTTAATCATGTTTCGAGCGTGTGTCTACTTGTTAGATGTGTCTATTATCGCACATAACAAGAACACAATATGTTTAGTGAAATAAGTCGCCATAGTTACGTCCTCATATTTGTCGGTTTTCTTGTTATTATAGTGAAACAAATTACTGTGTTATATAATTGTATTGTATTAGCAGGAAGTTGCCATTTTAGGGAGCATATAATGACAGACTCTTTAGAATCATCTGACAACGGGCAGAACTGGTGATAAAAAAGACACATAAATTCAATCAAAATGAGGGTAAATAGGACACATCAATTCAATCAATCAAAATATGTCAGTTCCATGTGGAGTAAAGGCACGTTCATGCTA
Source organism: Ariolimax columbianus (assembly GCA_036924085.1). Taxonomy (NCBI): domain Eukaryota; kingdom Metazoa; phylum Mollusca; class Gastropoda; order Stylommatophora; family Arionidae; genus Ariolimax; species Ariolimax columbianus. The sequence continues at coordinate 121,361,514 of JAVGWX010000001.1, read as the reverse complement.
CGTCTGCCTGTTTAAACCATCCATCCCATTTTCCGTCCACAATTTTCATGTAGCCTTTATGTTTGTCTTAAGTTCTCTTCCCTATGAGTGTTTATGTCTGACTCTACTTCTCCAGTCTTGGGGATTTCAAAACAGAGCATGGCTTGTAATGCTAGCAGCAATTTTTCTAAATGTTTTGTCCTATCCAACGCCAGCGTCTTCTCCTTACGTCAAATTTTATCGATGTATGTCCAGTTCTTTCCCACAATTCTAAGTTAGGAACTTTATTCAACTAATTGGTGCAGACACGCGGTAATGAAACCCTGAACCTTTTTTGTTCCCTTTTGTAATTGTTCGACACATTACAGATTCATACACTATGGCGGATTATACTAGTATTTTAATTGAAGATAAGTATTTTTATATTGTTTTAATTTCTAAATCCCATCTCGTCTTTTGTATTCATAATTTGATGTCTTTATATCCTACTTTGTCTATATCTCCACCATGTGTATACAACTTACTTGATTACTTGATGAACCGTTCCTTAGTAGCGGTTGTACTGCTCGTGGTTCAAACTTCGTCTCCAACAGTCTCTATCTTGGGCTTTAAAAGTCCAGTAGGTAACAAGCTTTCTTTTTAACGTATCCTAAATGTTGTAGTGGAGTGCACGGGAGTCTGACCAACCATTGGAGGTCAACCCCCCGGTATTTTTCTGTCTCGATGGTACCAGACTGCTATCGGCGTGTGTTCCAACTGTCATTCTTGCTTATGAATTATGGCCTGACTACCGATGTCAGGCCTTGTTTGCGTGAACAAATGAATTACTCGCCAAATACAATTGTTGAAGGTCGGAATTGTGGAAACTAAGCATTCAATGTTTGCGGATTATAAGTGTGACCACTCGTCTCTTTCTCTCTCGAGAGCCATCGGTCACTTGCAGTTTGTTCTCCATTGCTTTTGTAAGTGTACATTGTACATGTTTCAGCAGGAGAAAAAACAAGTTGGGGGAACCACAGTGAAATTAAAGAGAGAAGCTCGCAGTATCCAACCACGACAACCTCATCCAAGACTGCCCTGGTGGACATGAAGACCGCCTAGCCCTTGTCAGTTCTGATTCTAAATTATTCTACAAGTTGAGGGGGCGCCCAAGATAGCAGCGTGCATCGATGTCCCCTGGTTGTTTTCTATTGAGGATGACTATGACTGGGTCACAATGACTGAAACGATCTCGCAGGACTTTGATCTTGGCGATATTTATTTTTAGCCGTACATCAGATGTATAATAAAAATACTGGAGAGTTTAACATATTGGTATAAAAATGCTGGAGAGTTTAACATTATGGTATGAAAATGCTGGAGACCTTAACATCCTAGCTTTAGGAACAAAATTAATTTAATTGCCACAGAACTGAAGTAAATGCACACAGTGCAAAAGAAACAATCGCCCCGTCTCTGTTATTTGTTTCGTACCATATCGTTGATACTATTCATTTAGCTGACTGACATTACATACCCTTAATTCATCTTATCAGGTTCTTCACACTACTCGTACGAAATTGTTATTGTACCTCTTGTTTACTGGAGAATCCTGATTCATTGATAGAAAAAATAATAGAACGGATAAACGGCATCTGCTGGGCAAAAGTTTGATGCTGTGCATGACTTACGCAAATGAGCAAATCAATTGAATGTCTATACAAAGAATGTGCATAATATGCAATATATTTGTTTTGCAATTTACTATGTGTGTTTATTTGAGATATATATTCACTTTTAGTGATATTTTCAATATCACTTTCAGATTGGCTTAGAACATGTGCACAGGCACGGGTCGTGGCCATTCTTCAAACTGTCAGTGGAGGTTGATGAGAGAGACCCAACTAAGCTCTATATTATCAAGGTCAGTGTCACCAGTTTCAAAATGCTTATTCCCTTGTTTTTGAAAATATAAATTGCTCCTTTTGGAACCGCTTCAATCTGTTAAAAATGTATATGAACAAAATAGATGTAGTGATCAGCCATTTTGCATAACTAGAAGTTGAATTCAACACCAGAAACGAAGAAACCAGCTCAATACAAGACGTCACTTTTTAGATAACCACAACCAATTATGCGAGGACGTCAATATACTTCACAATTATATACATGCACTTCGCACAAAACAAGAAAGACATGATATGTAGACCTGCACATCGAATTAAAAAAACATGAACATTAGTAAACCACCAAATTCACTAAATATTAATGTAAACATTATCAACATTGAGATTTCAAATAACTGGGAAATATTTTTATTGATGATGAAAGATTTGATAGAGAAATTGAAACTAGTTGTCAGAAAACCTCTGAAGTGACTTATCAATATCACCACTAGTTAAACACTCGAACATCAGTATGGCAGGAAAAAGCAACAACAGATAAACAGTATATTTATTCCAACTTTGTGTTTTAAACACACAGAAGTGGAAAATTAGTTCTAGAAGCCCAGAATGAGTGTTGAGATTGAATAGAGCGCAGTCCAGTCCCTTGTTCGAAGTAAACGAAACATGGTATCCGCGTCAAAGGTGTCCGACATTTTTAAATGGTGGACCATATCGCCAAGGTGGGAGAACCCTCAGGGTCGGTCTTGTAAACAATTATGAAGGTACAGGCTTAACCATATTATTATGATTAGTTCAATCTTGTCCATAACATAAACTTTAGTTCAAGCTTGTCCATAAGATAAACCTTAGTTCACACTTGTTCTTAAAATAAACAATAATTCAAGCGTGTCCATAAAATCAACATTAGTTCAAGCGTGTGCATATAATATACAGACTTTTTGTTAATAATTTAATTGAGCAATACATTGCAACAATTTATTTTAATTCAGTTTCCTAACCTGTGTACTGCAAAGTAACGTATATATATTTTATATAATTTAAAAGATGGTATGACAAGGCATGGCGCAATTAAAGTGATATCCGACATTGTCTCTGTTCTTAAATCCCGCTTATATTATTCTGTTCTCTGGATAGGGGAAACGCGTGGTGTAGGGGTGTTAATCCAGTGAAAGCACAGTTCGCGCATACCGGGTTTGAAATAACTTTATGTTCAGTCCTTTGGGAATTTCGGCGATTTTTCTCGGTATGACCACTTCTCCACGTACAGAAAATACGGACATATCTACTGTACTGCATAACTGTCACAGCTGAACACATTACAAACAGATACACAGTCATCCAAATTATGGTCAATACGTCCATATTACAAACAGATACACACACGCATCCATACACTGGCCAATACGTTCCGATATCACCCAAAGGACTACGGTCTGGGGTGGAAAGAAGCGTGTCTTCGCCAGTAGAATCCAGAAAGGCGAACCTTTAATCAAACAAACGAAGGTAGACAGCATCGTGATTGGCAAAATCTCCTCTGCATCTAAATATTGGGACAGGGATTTTAAAATGGGATTGGTGGTCTGAAATAAACACCTGGCATGTCGAAAGACTGGTCTGCGGACTGCACGTTGAACAACCCTGGTCTACATACATAAAATCAAAGCTGGACTTAGTGGCTGAACATATAAAAATGATCTGAAACAAGAATATGGGACGAATATTCACTCATGAAGTCAAAGCCAGAAAACAAGTTAACAAACTGTCAGCATTTGCTCAGATGCACTCTTAGAGATATCGTGTTTGCTCTGTGGTATCTTCAAATGTTGGTGCTCATGAAAAGCTTACAAGTGAAGATCAAACACAATAGTCTTGAGAACAATCCCTACACTTCCGACATTACTGTGAATAATATTATATCATTCCAAATCTACAGATCGATATAGGAGAAACTGTTCTTCCATCAGATCTATTTCCAATTTCCAGTTCTAGTCAAGAGAATGGAAACAGCACGGGCAGTGCAGAGCCATCCATACCTAAAGATGCTGCAGAGGTAAACCTTTTATTTGGAGTTGTCTCCTTCCTCGCGTGCAGTAAGTTCAGATTCATAATATACGTGTCACTCCAGATATCCTAGTAATGGTCCATCGCAGCATTCAGTTTATCCCAATTCATTGTAGAGCGTGTTCGCTCCCAAGTCTCTTAACGAAGTGTGTTCTTTCAAATGGGCAGTATACTTGGAATTAGATTATTTTAAAGATGTATTCAACTAAAAACGCTTGTTTGAATAGTTTTGGTGTTTAACTAGGTTGTTTAGCATTGCTTTCCTGCAAGAGTGTATAGTTTTGATTTTCAGCAATATCGTTTAGCTTAGTTTTCAAACAAAAATGTATATCTTTGATTACCATCAATATTATTTATCTTAGTTTTCATGCAAGAATGTAAAGCATTGATTTCTAGCAAGAATTTATAGCATTTATTTCTAGCAAGAATGTCAGGTCAGGTCATCCCGTAACCGGTGAGGTTGTTGGGGCACACATGAAGACATCATCACAACTCCACGCCATCCCTCTCTGTCAGATGCCGCTGCATGTGACTCTTCTGGTCGGAGACTGGTCCATTCTTTTATGTTGTCCTCCCATCTCTTTTTGGGCCGGCCTCTTCGTCGTCTGCCATGCACCTTCCCGTGGAGGATTGTGTTTGCAAGACCATTTGATCTCGATATGTGACCGTACCAAGTGAGTTTCCTTCTTTTGACAGTTGCCAAAAGATCTTCGAAAGGCCATATTGCTGTTGTAATTCTATCTCGTATTTCCTCGTTTGTAACTCGATCTTTGTAAGTGACGTTTAAAAGTTTTCGGAAACATCTCAATTCCAAGGCCTGTATCCTTCGTTGAAGGTCAGCTGTAACTGTCCATGTCTCACATGCATAGAGGAATATTGACAGGACCAGTGTACGCATTAATCTGATTTTCGTGCGTAGTGCTAACCGTTTATCTTGGCAGATTTTGTTAAGCCGTGCAAGCGCCGCTATTGTATGTGCTATTCTGGCCAATACTTCACATTTTGATCCTTCATCACTGACAATCGACCCAAGAAATTTAAAACGGTCAACCACTTCTAGTTCCTGACCCTTAGCTTGTATCTTGCTGTTGAAGCCCGTAGCGTTGTTGGTCATTAATTGTGTCTTTCCAGCGTTTATCTCCATACCATAGTCAAGAGCTGTTTCATCGAGCCTTCTGATCCATTCCTGGAGTTCTGCTTCTGAACCCGCCAACCCGTCGATATCATCTGCAAAACGAAGGTTGGTAATCGTTCGGCCCCCTATCTTGACAGTACTAACGTGACCTCCAAGTGCTTTACTCATAATTCCTTCAAGGAATAAATTGAAAAGGGTTGGAGAGAGTGTACACCCCTGTCTCACACCAACTGATGTGCGAAACCAGTCTCCTCGCCTCCCATTCAGAAGAACTGCTCTAGACGCCTTGTTATACAGGTGTTTAATGACCGTTATAATATTTCCATTGATATTATACATCTTCATGGTTGCCCAAAGCGCTTTATGCCATACCCTATCAAACGCCTTCTTAAAATCCACAAACACATGATACAGTGTTTGCTGCTGTTCTAGATATTTCTCGCTTAGCAGCCTTAAATTAAATATCTGTTCTGTAGTGCTTCTTCCCTGTCTGAACCGTGTTTGTTCCTCGGCAATAATGTTCTCTGCTTTTGGTTTCAATCGGTCGAGGATTAATCTAAGCATGACCTTGCTAGGGAGGCTAATGAGGCTTATTGTTCTGTAATTTTGGCACAGCTTTAGGTTTCCAGACTTATGTAACGGTATAACTATTGATTTCGTCCATAAGTCCGGCCAGTTTCCTGTCGCCCAAATTTTGCTACAGATGTGTGTCAGGCCTTCCACCACTACCTCTCCACCTGCTTGTAAGAGCTCTGCTGGTATATTGTCCACGCCGGCCGCTTTCCCTCTTCTCAATGTCTTTATCGCTGCAATTACCTCTTCCTTCGTTATCAGTTGGTTATCCTCTATATTTGTTGGTGTTGGGGGCAATGTTTTATCAGCAAGAATGTATAGCATTAATTTCTAACAATAATTTATAGCGCTGATTTCTAGCAGGAATTTATAGCATTGATTTCAAGCAAGAATGAATAGCTTTGACCTTCAGCAATAAAGTTCTGCTTAGTTTTTAAGCCAGAATCTATAGCTTTGATTTCCAACAAGAATGTATAGCTTTGATTTCCAACAAGAATGTATATCTTTGATTTCCAACAAGATTCTTCTGTTTCTTTCTCGCTCATATGAAGCAGATGTAGTATTGTAATGTGCCGTTCTTGTAGGACTTCACAAGAGCTGTAGAGTTCGTTGCAGTACGGATTTCTTTTTGAGTGTGCTTAACATAGTGAGGATCTTAATTTCATTCACAACCTTATCTAAGACCGCTTTACATCACGTGTGGTATGTCGAGGAAGCTTCATTCTTTGAGCAATAGGATCGTAATCCAGGTGGAAACACCGTAATGTTTGTGCTATAACATTTTAGATATGAAATTATTTGTACACACATTTAAGATAATGTGTTTATGTGTTTGAATAAAATATTCTGAGACACTTTTTCTCAACGTGTTTTTTGTTATGCTTTTGGCCACACTTGAAATGACAGCTCACTATGAATGTTCAGTACATGTGTAACAAAACGCTGATTAATTTTATTTGAAATATAATTCCTTTAGAATGGGTAAAATATTAGAATACCCAATTTGACTTTTAGACCGTTTTTTTTAAATTTATGCAGCTCAAAACAATAAAAACAGGGCAGATAAATTCTGCAACATGAGTAGGAAACAAATACAAATATAAATTCATCATAAAATGGATAACAGTTGACGAAATTAAATTAAAATTTGTGCAGTAGTAGTTTTTGCCTTTCTTTTTTAATTGCGCAGGATCGAGTGGTTTAAAGATATCGCCATTAGCAGATCAGTCGGATGCAAAATTTCACACAAAAAGAAAGACGGGATAAGTTGTTTAGATAATACCACAAATTATTCTTCGACAGTTCAAACCAAAACGTGGTGGTTTGGATAAACGTTTGGACAAGGTTGATGAAACTGGTTAGGTCAAACCACCGTATCGGGAGTAAAAGAAGGATATATGTAAGCCCTGACCAAAGAATGACTGGTCCAACAATTGGTGTTAAGCCAGAAATTGTAACCTCAAACTCATCGTATTAATAGTTACATTTCAAGTAATTAGAGTTGGCTGTGTTGTAACACTTCAAGAACAAATGGAGAGCGACTGAACTAACAAAAATTAGTAAAGCATTAAGACTCCAGCGACCGAGTTTGCCGCTGAACAGATATTCATCCCATATGATTAATTTCATGTTGTTTAGCAATGACAAATTGTTCACTTTTGCTACCCCACTGTGCTATCAAAATGATCTCTTGTATATGCAGAGATATGAAATTGCAAACGTTACATTGATGGAAGAAGATTGTTTTGCTTGTAACAAACTTTCAGCAAATCTGTTATGGTCTTCGAAGGCGTGTTTAGTCAATGACAAACGTCTGTTCATTTCATCGAATCAGGTATGCAAATCAACGATGCCTTCTGTCTGGATGTTTTGCAGGAAGTAACATCTTTTAAAGCATTTTCAGACTTGTTTATCATCTACAAGATGGTGTACCAGCTCATTGTGCTCCAAAACTGTTCCATTTTAGGCACTGAAAACGTTTGCAATTTGAGACTTTGAGTTTTAAATATTCTGTCGCTCGAAGATAGAGACTTTGATTTTTTTCTTCTTCTTCTTCGTTCGTTCTCAATCTCCCACTACCAAACCCTGAAAGGGCTTAAGTAGCAGAATGTAGTCCAGAGAACGGAATGCGTTGTGTCGTAGTTTACAGCTTGGCTGCGATATTTGCACCTTTCGGTCCAGCACATCCGACTTCAGCAATCATTTTTTGAGTACCGGGTTAGCATTCCCTCTTCGATCCCTTCTCCTTAGCCAGTCTGCCCTGCAGCAGCCTGTTATCCAGGATCACCGCGTGGAGGTGTAGAAGGGTCTTGGTAGCTATGGTTCGCTGGCCCTGACGCTAGCCGTCAGCTATGGGTCGCTAATCACTGCAGCTCATGTGCTGCTCAGCATCTTGATCCCAGACTTTGATTTAAGACAACTCATCATGGAATGAGCTTCATCGAACCACAATCGACACAGCATTCACCCAATAGCACAAGCTTCCGAGGACGTGTGTTTCAGCAAAAGGAGGAGAGTTTAAACCACATAATGAAATAACCAACATCATTGTTAGATAATTATGTGCTACTATCCGAATTAATATTTAATGTCGCCAACCCGAACTTGTATTGGTTCCGTTTTTTTCGTATTCACTTTGTGTAATTCCTTTCGGTCAACTTGATGCATCGTAAATTTGTCTTTATCAGCCCTTTTCAGTCATTCCTCTCCTCTGTAATGCATTAATAAACCTCAAATTTCTCTTTTTTACATTAATAATTGTTGAGTTATTTCATTGAACTTCTATGTTTAATGATTCTTTCGTCCCATTTTAGTTTTCCCTAGAAACCAAGATAATTCTATTGTTTGACATCTGAAAATATGTTAATGTATACCTAATAATACATTGATTGCTTGGTCATTGTGCATGGTTAGTTTATTTCATAGTCTTTACATTGTTTGCGTTTGGTATTTTGAACAAGGTTATGCATGGGTCTAACATTATCATTATATAATAGAAGAGGTACAATGACTCGTGCATCTTTTTATTTTGATCCCCGTGAGAACTCTTGTATTCATGTATCATAATTAAATAATGCATTATTTCGAGTATTTTCTGTCAAACCAAGAGGGCCACTTCACACTCAGTAGGCGTTTGATCAGTAGGAATGGCGGGTCATACAATGTTATGTGTTGGGGAGCATTTTGCCGTAGCCTGTTTATACTTCACTGTTAGTCCCTTCTTACAGGACCGTTTTAGTGTGCCAGTGGTGCTATTCTCCTTTCTGTAATACACACTCTTCCCAAAAAATGCTCACCCATGAACAATGTTTTGGAAAGACACAATGATAACAATAATGTCTTTTAACATCAACTTTTGCATCATCTTACGCATATCATCATCTTCATCAGTCCCATAACCTAGAATGTCGTTGAGGCACCCTTATTGCAGTTTGAAATACCAGCTCCCGCCATACAACAGCGGTGTGTCTTGGGCCACAACACACCAGGTGGCAGTTCATTATAGTTGTGTCTAAATTTCCTACAACAAAGCTGACACTGTCTTCAGCTAGGGCGAAGGGCGCCAATCTCGTGAAGTTCATCCGGGTGAACTAGACCGTAAAATATGACAGATGTTTAAGCGTAGTGCTATTCATATAGCCGATGTCCATTCCAGGATAATCGGACGGAAAAAACACACAAAACGAACAAATTGACCAGTCCAAACGGAAGGCAACAACACGTTTCCGTGAACACAAGTGTAAGTCGTCATCTACTGTGAAGTCCCGTTAAATTCATGGTCTTGCGGCATCTATAATGAACTAAAACAGATGAGCAATGTAGACCCGCAGTCAGTTATGGCGCCATCTTGCGCATAAGTAAGTTCAAAATCTCCCCTTGGTGTATTGTGGAAATGTGGGTTTTGTGTGGAGTGACTTCAAAGTCTTCACTTGCTATTATATGGTGATGTGTGTTTTGTGTGAAGTGAGATCAAAGTCTTCACTTGCTATTTTATGGTGATGTGTGTTTTGTGTGAAGTAAGATCAAAGTGTTCTCTTGCTATTTTATGGTGATATGTGTTTTGTGTGAAATGAGTTCAAAGTCTTCTCTTGCTGTATTGTGGAGAAGTGTGTTTTGTGTGAAGTGAGTTCAAATTCTTCCTTTTCTGTATTATGGAGAAGTGTTTTGTGTGAACAAATAATAGAATTACATTAAACATCTGTCACGTATGATTGACTTATTCATAAATAATTATGTTTTATTTTTTTCAGTTGAAGAAGATATTTTTGGATGAAACTGTTCACCTCTTTACATCACTTGGGGCCACAAACACAGAGGCCACTGTCAAAGCTGAAAACATGCTGGAGTTAGAAACATTCATGGCCTCAGTAAGTAGTTGACTGTTTCTCGAGATGACATAAAATAGCAGGATTAACACGAATCGGATAAACATGACAGCATCGTAGAAGTATTTGAAGTTGCTTCTTCATTCAGACGCTGTCAATCATTCTTTTTAGGTATTGTTTCCTGGTTATTGAACTAGTTGATCAAAGTACCCCATTCATTTTTTCTTTTATGTTCAAATATGGCAGCATCGGAAAACTATTTGATATTTGTCCATTTTCTGTATGTAATTGAATCTATTATCTAGTGAACAAACTGAATTGGCATTGACTTACAATCGTAGTATTTCTTTCATTCGTTTGAACTGTGTGTGACCTCTTTTACCATCATAGTCTATGTATAGTTTTAGCTTTCTGTAGCTGTTTTATAAAAGCTGCGAACTTTCCTACGTTGATTATAAATGTTCTTTTCATCTTTACATGACTCTCCATAATTTTATAAAGTTTATATATATATATAAGTGTGTATGTATGTATGTATATACGTGTATATGATAAGTGCAAAATCTGCCACGCACAACAGATACTTTAGATACAACCACTGTCATCTGCTAAGGGACAACACTGATTCAAGATAAAACGAAGATAAGGAAACAACAGTTACACATTTGTTCAGCAACATTCACTTACTTCATCTTGGTTGACATGATTATAATTAGTTGTTTGATGGAAGATCTGCTTACTTATTTCTAGTCTTCTACTAATCAGTACAATGATATTGAATTAAGTAAATAGAAATCAAGAACAGATAGAGAAACCTTTTGACACAGTATCCTCCCGAAAAGCGGGTTTGAGATGCAGAGTGATTGGGACCTTGTCTCTGGCAGCATAGGAATATGGTTCGATTTATGTTCTCGCCACGCTGCAGTCTGTCAAGCTGTAAAAGGATACTTAATTTATAGTTAAGTCGTCAAGGCTCGAGAAAGAGAACTGTCCACCCACCTCAGAAATAACTCAAACCTAGTACAATGAAGACACCTACGCTTTATCTCCAATCTATTATGGGCCGTTTTAATATCTGCTGTTCACTCTCTACGAAGCATAGGGTTACCACTGCAAGGGGCCGCATACAGGAAACCTGAATCAGAACTCTAGCATCTGCTCTTGCAGTGGTAGTGTGTGCAGTACTTTGCTAAACATGATGGGGTTGCTAACCCAATCCACCACTTCCCTTTTCGCCTTACAAGATACTTATTATCACCTCCAAAGGTGATGATATTTACGGTGGATATCCAGCGAGCGCTCCTGCAGGCATAACACAGGTCACCCCAAACAAATAGCCCACCAATTACTACTGAATGGGAAAACCACTCAAAAAGCAGAGAAAACCAATATCCAGCGAGATTGTAAACATGAGAATACCTTTCTCCTTGCAAGAACTAAAGGATGCAATTCATTAAATGAGAATCGACAAAGCAGCTGGTCCAGATGACTTGAGGACAGAGCAAATTAAAAACGTTGTACCAGAAACCATCAAATCGCTGCTGAAGCTTTTCAACACATGCATCTATTCAATACAAATTCCTAAAATCTGGAGAAAATCACAAGTGGTTGTTCTGCTAAAAGCAGGAAATCCCCCATCAGAAACTAAGAACTTCAGACCGGTTTCACTACAGTGCCATCCGTATAAAGTCTTTGAAAGAAGGAAATTGAACCGCATCGGCCCCCCCCCCCCCCCCCTTTATAGACAAGGTGGCTTCAGGCCTTGAAGATCATGTTGTGGCCAGATACTTAACCTGGCACAACTGATTGTGGACGGGTACAAACGTAAATAGATCACAGGAGTAACTTTTATTGACTTAAGCGCAGCATATAACACCATAAAGCACCAGAAGTTGTTTGCTAAGCTGCACTCTATGACAAAGGACTGGCGTCTCACAAACCTCATTAAATGTATCCTGCAGAATATGAGATTCTACGTCACTTTGGGGGGTACAAGAAGTCCAGGGAGAAACCAACAAAAAAAATGGGCTCAAACAAGGAAGTGTCCTGGCACCTATGCTGTATAATATCTACACCAATGATCAATCTATAGATACAGAGGGGACAAATTCATATATGTCGACGATACAGCACTATTTGCACAGGGAACGGGCTTCGAAGAAGTTGAACAGAAATGGACAAACGCCCTTGATGCCCTTGCTCTTTATTACCATTAAAATCACCTCAAACCAAACCCCAGCAAAACTCCAGTATGTGTCTACCATCTCAGAAATAGAGAGGCGAACAGAAAGTTGAAGATCAAAGGGCAAGGACAGGATCTAGAACACAGCATCGCCCCCAAGTATTTGGAATGAAAATTGGACCGCACGCTGTGCTATGCGGCACATTGTCAGGAGACAAAACAGAAAATACATGCTAGAAATGGTATCATACAAAAACTGACTGGCACAACATGCAGAGCAAAGCCAGATGTCCTCAGAACATCAGCACTCGCTCTGTTTCTCTGTAGCAAAGTACGCCGCACCAGTCTGGAAAAACTCTGCACATGTCAAAAATATAGATGCAGCAATAAATGAGACAGGTTGTATAGTTACTGGATGCCTAAAACTTACACCAACTGAAAAAAATTTACCCCATAATCGGCATAGTGCCACCAGAGATACGAAGAATTGTCGTAAGTAAGCGTGCACTAAAAAAAAAATATGTTTTGCATTCATATTCCGATAAATCATTTGTATAAACAAAATCTAGTTGTTCACCGTCTTGTTTTTTTTCAGGCCTCAGCGGGATACCATCACATCCATGATAGATTTAGCCTGTACAATGTCATGACAGTGTCGCAACTACGTCGCAACTATTCAGCGGTATGAACTGTGTGTGTATTCAGCAGCTTTCAGGGTTATATAAACATGTCACATCCATTCACAGTATCCTAGCAGCAATTGATTATTCCCTAAATGCACTAATGGTTATTTTTAAAATGTCTTTTTGTCTTTCGTTTTTCGGTGTTGACTTTAAAAAATTAAAATACAAGAAAAATATAGTTTAACTAACGAACGGCAACAGACATTCTGACATTTCAATGCATTAATCAGGCATTTGGTGAGCGGAAAGAGTGTAAAAGAAAAGAAAACTAAATTAAACAGATATGTATCAAGCCAGTAAACAAGCGGTTATGGAAGTACGTCTAGGATGGTTAAGACGTGGTCGTTTATTTATCCAATTGTACATTCGTTGATTCAAAAGTCTACAGGAAACAATGTTAGCAAATAGGTCACGTGAAACATATCGTCTTCGTGGAGGTCTCTGCTAAAACTGGCCTCCACCCAATTTCAGAAACACTTGACCGGCGCCAGTTCCTTGTTCGGTCATGTTGTACGGCTGGCCTAGGAAACCCCTGCCCACAAGATACTGCTCAAGCCGTTCCTCAGCGCCAAAAGTCTTCCCCCAACCGGCTGGAGACGCAGAAGAGGCGGTCCCGAAACAGTATGGCTCCAGCAAGTAGCAGCCTCCTCCTCCGCCCTGGAGGAGGCCTTTAACCACGCCACAGCTGTGTGTCATGGATGTGGTCGACCGACGCAACGTGCTTCAGACGCATCAGCGAATATTGTTATTATTAGTCCACTGTTGCCCAAGTGCTAGAGACATATACCATGGTTGGTCTGATTGCACTAGTGTAGGCTAGCTTATGGATATTTTTTGGGGGTATGTGGGTTTCCTATCTTCAACGTTATTGTCTCCTTTTTAGGATAGAGGCGGAAGTTTTGGTGGGGTTTATTTTCAGTTTCCACTCTTTTGTCAAGTTATCCACCTTCTCTGCTGTCTTTTGAAGCATGTATGAGGCTATTGTTGCATGTTCTGTGGATGTCCATACAGCATAGTCATCTGCGTGTAGGCTGTTTGAGACATGCTGAATGCAGCATTAGTGTTGTTGTTTATATATATCAAGAAGAGTACTCCATGTCTCAGCCTGACTGATCTGCTGGTATAGTTGTCCAATTTAACCAAGGCATATCTTCAGAAGAGGTAACTTTTTGATTAATTTTGTAGTTGCTGAAATAACCATCATTTGTCTACCATATTTACAAATCGATTAATTGCTCCCCTCCTCAGATCACATGGCTGAAGTACTTCACGGGCCTAGGCTTTCAGGTACAGGATGAGACAGAAGTAGTAGTCATGCATCCTGATTATCTGCTGAGGATCTCACAGTTTCTCAATGAGTATTATCAGTCACAACAAAAAATGAGGTTAGTGTCACAAGTATTATCAGTCACATCAAAAGATAAGGGTAGTGTCACAAGTATTATCAGTTACAACAAAAGATGATGTTAGTGTCGCGAGTATTATCAGTCACATCAAAAGATGAGGTTAGTGTCACAAGTATTATCAGTCACAACAAAAGATAAGGTTAGTGTCACGAGTAGTATCAGTCACATCAAGATATAAGGGTAGTGTCACAAGTATTATCAATCACAACAAAAGATAAGGTTAGTATCACAAATATTATCCATCCCAACAAAAGATAAAGTTAGTATCACAAATATTATCTGTCCCAACAAAAGATGAAGTTAGTATCACAAGTATTATTATCCACAACGAAAGATGAGGTTAGTATCACAAATATTATCCGTCCCAACAAAAGATAAGGTTAGTATCACAAATATTATTCGTCCCAACAAAAGATGAAGTTAGTATCACAAGAATTATCAGTCACAACGAAAGATGAGGTTACTATCACGAGTATTATCAGTCACACCAAAAGATGACATTACTATCACGAGTGAGACATAAATGACACCCTTTGAGTTCAGCATCATATTCGTCGATGATATGATAGGCACAATGGTTATAGTGCTGTTATCTTGCAATGAAAAGATTAGGTTTGTGATTGAGTTGCAGTATACTCCAGTGTACAGAGCTGTGTTTGAGAAGGTAAAGCAGAGAAGGAAACATGTCACACTACATCATATGGCTAAACACTATATCTATTGAAGTCTAAAACTATATCTATTATGGAAGTGTCTCAAAGGTATTAACACAGGCAGAAAAGTTTCTCTGCATGCCGAGCCATCCAATGAAAGACATATTTCAAAATTTAGCAATGGGAAGACTGAAAAGAAGTAGTTTTATGCATTAGGTCAAACGACTTCACAGGCAAATTATAGATCTACCTGAAGATGACATCCCCCTAAAGTCTATATCAGAACAAACCCCTTGGAGAGAGGAGCATGGACTATCAGTATGCATTCAAACAAAAGTGAAAGGAATATTAGACAAGGATGAACAGAGCAGTGTGCAAACGTAGGATAGTGATCCTCAATTTCCTGGATGAAGAATACCCACAAGACCTCTGGATCAGAGTATACACAGATGGGTCAGCACAGAATTCAGTAAAGAATGGTAGAGCGGGAGTGTACATAGAATACCCAAACAACATTAAGGATACAGTCAGAGTACCAACTGGGAAATTATGTCATATATATGATGCAGAAATACAGGTAATCAAGGGGGCAACTGAGAAACTGTTGAACACCAAAGTCAGTTCACAACCTGTAGTATTTCTGACAGATGCACAATCAGCACTCCAAGCACTTAAACTTGAGAAACTGCCAGATCTACAGGCTCAACTGTCTGAACTGAGCAACCAGTGCAAGATTGTGATTGTGAATGTAGGACAATGAAGGAAAAGCTCACTTGGGCTTTGACTAGTAAAGGGAAAGACACCATAGGGAAGAACAAAAGGAAAACCAGCCTGACATATTTCTATGTTTTGTATCAAAAACCTTAGCAGTTTATCAAAAACCATAGCAGTTTATCAAAAACCATAGCAGTTTATCAAAAACCATAGCAGTTCATTCACGAAAACACTAGCATAGGAAAATGTGAAGCACATGCCATCACTGCAGCTGACCCCTTTCAAAGGAAACCTGTTTTGAAGCATTGACAATCATTCACCTTTCCGCTTCAATGTGAAGCATATGTTTAAATGACAGCTGGTCCATTTGCATCAAGCCTGTTTCTGAGCTTCTACAATGGCTGATTGTAAAGGGATTTGGGCTGTTGTTTAAACATGTAGTGGTTGCCAGTCACAAGCACAATCCTCTTTTGTCGCCATTTTTTACATGCTTGGAATGTGAGATTGTCCTATTCATGTGATCTTGGGTATGCGATCTCACAAGAGCTGTACTTTTCTCGAACTACTGACAAAAGGTAGGGAGTTACTTACATCGAATAACGGAATCTTCTTTCAGATGAGAAACAGTAGGTCAATGCCATTGAAATATTTTCAGCCTATGGCATTGTGTTTGGCCTGGATCCTAGATGTTTCTAAACTTTGATTTGTTGATAATTAATGAAATCATATGTGTTACTTAGAAATCTTCTAGCCGCACAATTAAATGTATGTATAAGCCTACATACTTAATGGTTGCAGCATTTGTATTGAACATTGTCTTCTATTCGGGACACTGTTCAAAGTTAACTACTTCGCATTTATTCATACCTCATACCTCTTTCTCTTTTGTTTTCTCTTTCCTCTCTCTTCCTCTCTCTCTCTCTCTCTCTCTCTCTCACTCACACACACACACACACAGACACATAGATGTGCCACAACAATCAAAATCTAATTGTCTAATTCATTCAAATGTCATAAACTATGTAGCAATTGCTAGTAAAACAAAAGTCAGTTTTGCAATCAATCTTAAGCTAACATAGTTAAATCATCGTTAATTTATTACCTCTGTTCAATAGTATTATCTGGGCAATGATTGCTCTGTGGACATTTAAATAATTTAACGGGTTTGTTTTCTATTTTCAGAACGCTGCGAGACTATCTTGCCATTAATTTGATTCACTCCTTCAAGCCACACTTTGATAAATTACTGTTTGAGACCACAGAAACAGGTTAGTTACATTTTATGAGTAAATTTGTGTTTCCTGTCTGCACCGTCATTTATGTCTTTTTTCAGTTATTGTGCTGCAACAAAACTCCCTCTTTATATGCTTATAGCTTCGTGGCTCACTGGCACCAGTGTCTTCATGTATTGATTTTATTAGACTTGTCTAATGCATCATCTGCAGTAAGCAGTTAATCAATAACATGTTTTGTTGCCTGCCCTTGAGCAGTGTAAAGCCTAGCAACTGTTATGGAGAGCAAGCTAATCATTTTTACCTTTTCTTTTTGTTTATTTCACAGAGGAAGATATAATGGAGGAAGCATGGAAAAGGTGTACATTTTACACAAATAAAGCTATGGGATTCTCCACAGGTGCCATGTATGTCAAAGGTACTGATTCGGAAGGCAGCGTTGAGAAGGTACACAGCCATTATTCAATTAATCTGATTAAAACTATTTCAGAACTTAACAATAAAAATTAAATTTGTCATCACATAGTTGTGCATATATGTTTTTGTTATTAAGGTTTTTCTTTTTATAAAAGAGCCGCAATTATTTTATTTTTTAATTTTCAATTTAAATGGTATTACATTTGATTTCAATCAAATGTGCAATCGTTATTTGTTTTAATTTTCTTCTTCAGGACAAATGTTAATGCCAAGTAACATTTGGCTTGACCTGTTGAACTCTTGGAAAGTCTCATAATAGGCTCTTTATGTGTAAACAGAAAACGTCTAGACGGTTTTGGAAAAATAAAATATAATAGAAACATAGATCAAAATATTGATCCCAAATTAGACAGATAAATAGTTGGTAACATTTATAACATGATAAAACACTCTTTTTTAATGAGTCATCATCGCATGTCATCAGTCCACCTAATTCCGTACACAGTGTAGGGATGTGGAATCGTCTTTCCTGTACCATTGGTATTTTCTATCCGTTTCTCCGCCGTGCTTTTTAAGTTAATCAATAAGTTAATTTGTGTCTTTCCCTTGCTCTGAAAGCCCAGCTGTATGTTGCTATAGACTCCTGATCGACTGGGAGGTTTGGAGACATCATTGTTATTTGGTCAAATTATTTCATTTTTGTGTGCCTGTCTGTCTCTCTCTCTGTGTCTGTCTCTCTTGGTGTCTCTCTGTCTCCCTCTTTTTCTGTGTGTGTTTAAATATGTATATGTGTAAATGTATATATATATATGTATATATATATATATATATATATATATATATATATATATATATATATATATATATATATATATATATATATATATCTGTGACCCTGGTATTCAATCAGGCAAAGGAAGTGCATGATGTAGCCATGTGTAGCCAAATATTTAAACTCAATACCGTCTTTTAACCTGGAGTACCTAGTTGGACCACGGTTTTTACTCTGGCCATACATCCATCTCACTGGTGAACGTTCGCGTGGGCGCTTAAAGTTGCAGGGTCACCAAGACGTCACATTTCGTTACCATCTGTCCTTCACCACATGACCTGCACGTCTGCTTTTTAAAAAAACTTTCCAAAAACTGCCACGTAATTGAAGGCAGTACCCGCTTGATATATACGAGGGACACTCCGAAAGTAATGCCTCGTAATTTATTCCATGAAAATCATAACAGATAAAAAAGAGCACCATAACACCATGTGATAGAGCAATATCTTGCCTTAAAAAACTATTTTTTAACATAGTCACCACCCTTGGCTATACATTTTTCCCAACGATGAACAGAGCATACATACCACGCTCGTAGAAATCTGCACCAGCGAATGTGGCCTGCTGTTTCACAGCTGATATGACTGCTTCATCACTAGGAAAATGTTGCGAGCACAGTTTATTTTTCAATGACCTGAACCGATGGAAGTCAGAAGGTGCCAAATTCAGACTATACAGTGGGTGTGGTAGGACATTACAGCAATGATTGACAATGTGCTCAATGGTTTTCAAGCTGGAATGGTACCTGATGTTATCATGTTGCAAAAGACAGGTTGTTTTCTCTGTCCTGACCCTGTAAATTTGAGTCTTCACCTTAGTCATCCTAGTTAATGGTTTGTTCAGGCTCCAGGAAATCAAGATGGATTATCCATTTCCTATACCAAAAGACAATGCACATCACTTTACCCACTGAGTGCTGCGTCTTTAACTTCATCCTTGTTGGAGAATTCACATTTTGCCACTTCATGGACTACCGTTTTGACTCAAGAGCGTAGTGGTGGCACTATGTCTCATCAGCAGTGATGATGCAATCAAAAACTGTCACCTTCATTCTCATAATAGTTCAAGAGGTCATGACAACTTGCATGCGATGTTCTTTTTGTTCCTGTGTTAGCATTAGTGGGACCCACCTGTTGCAAACTTTGTGATATTCCAACATTTCCATCATCATTTCCAACGCATTAAAGCCGACATCTAGCTCCGTAGACAGTTCCTTGGTTGTAATTGTTTGCGCGGATGAGCTGATCGAAATGTTCTCATTAGCGTGGTGTGACAGACGCGCATGACCGTCCAGATCATGGCTTATCTTTCATGTTGCTTTTACCCCTGCTGAAAGGCAAAACCCACTGCCTCACTGTGCTAACATCCATTGTTTGGTCTCCGTAAAAGTTCAGCAAACATCGATGAATGTCATTTGGATCAAATTTTTCCACATGGAAGAATTCATTAACGCACCTCTGTTTATAACACACTCTATAACATACACCATTTTGTCAGACTGCTCCTTCACTGCTACCAGTCGGACGGAAATAACATTTTACAGATATTGGAGGGAAGGTTCAAACTTTACTGCCATGCTGTCAAAATCCACTTCTGACGTTGTGGGACATCATAAAAAATAGAAGACATTACTTGCAGAGCGCCCTTCGTATATATATCCACTATACAGCTCCGACTTAGCCCAGAGTGATTCACAGCTGTTTGGTAGAAATTATGTCGAGAAATAAGGATAAATGTAAGGACAACATTAATTATTTTCAAGTTTGTATTTCTTTAGACTTTAAAAAAAAATGTTAGTCATTTGTTACCTATCTTCTCGTACCCTCGTCGTATGTATGCGCCTGTGTGTGTATATATACTTGTATATATATATATATATATATATATATATATATATATAAAAGCATGATAAACAATTGCAATGCAGAATAAAGTAACATAAGCAGAAACGTAATTCAAAATAGAAGTAATACAAAATATAACACAGATATAGATTAGCAAAGCTCCAAATTGCTACAATGAGAATATAGCTCTTGTGGAATCAAATTACAGACAATCAATTACATTTGAAACAAAAATAGTGCATACTATTCTTACATTACTTTACTTGCTGAATATTAGCAAACATTCAGCGATTACTGACATGACATTTACATCATTCTATTAATTTCCATGTATCCGTCTGTCGCTCACAGTAATTTGATTGGTGGATCGAATCAATAGGCTAGTTAACGGTGGGAAAAGTTTCAATGTGCAAATGTTAGACATGCCCTAAATGTTTTATTTTTTACTAATTGTTTGTTTTAAATCTGATCAATATTTTTCAGGTTATTATGGGGTTAATAAATAAATAGTCAAGATCAGGAAACAACTGCGATTTGTTTATGTTCTGGCCATAAGTGCCACCAAATTTACATAGTCGAAAAGCTAGTTTTGTAATCAATAAAGCGACCCAATTTTCTGTAATCAATTAAGTAAGACCATTTCTGTACGAAACGAAATGTATTTCTATCTGCCTTTATAGTCAAACCAAACCAACTGTACACACTTCCTTTCAGAAACTATATTTGTAACCAACTTGATGGCCTAAGTGTATGTGATCCTCGCCTAGGGTGTTAGTAGTCCATTGTTCAAATCCTAGACGAATCTTAAAACCTTTTTTCTTCTAAATGTTCTGTTTAAAATCTGATTTAAACTTTAATCAATAGTACATTCCACTGGCTCTCATACGTTTGGTATTTTAGCATGAAAAGCTAAAGTTTCAGAACAAAAGCTGCAACCAATACAAAATTATTCACACATTTTCTTCTCACAAACATTGCAACTTTCAATGGTACTCTTTGATGTTGTGTGCCGAGTGAATATGAATCTGGATTTCTTTTCCTTTTTTATATTTTGTGTAAAATTAATAAATTGTCTTCTACACTCAAATTTGGTACAGGATGAAACCTTAGAGAATATGTAAACAATCTTTATATATTATTTTACTGAGATTTTGCATTTTGTAATTTTTAAGCCCACTTAAGATATATTAAAATTTGTGTTCTCTTATCCCAGATGGAAAGACTGATAACTTATGTTAAAAATGCTTTCAAAGACTATCTCCTGAACAAATACTGGATGGATAAAGTGACAAGAAAGAGAGCTGAGCAGAAAGCAAGTGACTTTTCTAGTATAATTGACCTTGTACTTTATTCAATGTCTAATTTATATTCAAACTTCAGATGTAATACGTTTCCTGTTGCCAAAAAAACCAAGTACTCAAATGCTACTTTGTGTTATGTAAATTTTCAAAATACCAGAAACTATTCCTAGAAAAAATTTATGAAAATGTGCATACTTAATGAATGATGTTTTAGAAAACTATAATATTATGATTGTGTCTTGTTTATTGAATATATAGGTTTAACGATTAACAGTGGTATTGCAAATTATCATCAATTTCATCTTTTGCAAATGTAAAATTTTTAGAATAGAAATAACAACAGAACAATAAGTATATCAACATAAATGATAACTCAATTTTGCAAACATTTAGCTGACTTTCAATGTTGAAACAACTGTAGATAATAAGTGTTTTCGGACCGATGCACTGTTGTAAAGATCTGTAATTAATACAATGAAGCCCTCCTTTTGAAAGACAATTATTTGTTTACATATTGCCCTTATTGTCATCATTTACCCAAATAAATTTGTTTTGGACGTATTAAAATTTTACAGTTTGAATTTGTAATGTGGAAGTGAATATATAAAAACTTCAAGACAACAGGTTGTAAATAAAGAGTGTTTGTTGGTGACAACAATGACAAGACAAGTATTTTTCTGTATTTGATTAACATACACAGCGAACAACAGACAAGAAGGTTACGTAATGGGCAGCCTGGAATTTAAACACTAGACCTCCAGCAGACAGAAGTACCTTGCCACAAGAGAGACCTACGTTAACATACAAGACCAGCGAGACACATAACAAAATGTGTCATAACTGAACTAATTTTTTGTCATTCAACACTTGCGACTGGAATATTGTCAGAGTTTGATCCAGACACTTTTTATTTGTTTACCACTCGCTGTAGCAAAGTTAGCATATATTCCCGTCTTTACCAAGTTCTTTAATTAAAACTACCACTGTTTATTGTTTGTGTACCTGCGACATAGGCATTTAGGGTCTATAAATGGCCTATGCTTGATGATATGAAGGTTAGAAAGTAATCGTCTATAAATTTGTCTGGATCAAATTTGGACTACATTCCATAGTAACAAGTGCTGAATGACAAATGACTACCCAGTTGTCACACATTTTTGGTGTATCTTACACGTCTAGTACATAGACTCACCTATCTCTTGTGGTAAAGCACTTCTGTCATCTAGAGGTCCAGTGTTTGCTGGACAGTGCTGCCAATTACTTCACCTTCTCTTATGTTGTTCATTATGTACATTACTTGAGTGCAGAAAAATGCTTGTATTGTGATTATTGTCACAAACAAATATTCTTTGAATGTATAATGTTTTTTATTTTCAATGTTCATTTCTTAGCCAATTTAATTTTTTTTAAATAATTTAAGGAAAATATGCCATTACAAAAAAAATGTGTAGCCCTCCTAAAATAGTCAGACTGTAAACCAATGTAAATATCCTTTTATGGTGAGACACATCTGCCTCTGTTAAGCTTTGAGGGAAGTTCCAGTAGCACTATAATATTTTATATAGCTTGCATGACTGATAAACCTTTCCTCCTGACAGCTTAAGTTATACTGTTGGTATATAATTATTTGAGCTTTCTCATCATACTTTAATATCTGATGACCTAGACTATTTTGTCACATGATGGTAGTTTTACAGTTTTTGTTTCAACAATTTATCCAAACTATTTCATCCATAGCTGCTCTGTATATTCTACACAAACTTTGTCCAGTGGTTGCTGTGTTTGTGTTATTTATTATTTTGTACCTTCTTATGGCCACCTTTTGTTGGCAGCATATTTATTAGACTGTTTTTTTTCTTATTATGTGATTTGTTTAATTCCATCTTCAAGTGCATGGTATAAAGTGAACATTGGGGTTATTTAAATACTCAACATCAATATAAGAACACTGACACACTGCTTTGAATCACTTAAATTAAATACACATTGAGTGTAACATTTCAGATAAATAGATGTGCATTTAAATGTATTTATT
This sequence comes from Ariolimax columbianus, assembly GCA_036924085.1. Classification (NCBI taxonomy): domain Eukaryota; kingdom Metazoa; phylum Mollusca; class Gastropoda; order Stylommatophora; family Arionidae; genus Ariolimax; species Ariolimax columbianus. The sequence goes on along the minus strand of JAVGWX010000001.1, from coordinate 121,338,256 downwards.
TTCCCTTTTTTTTTAAATTTGAGCTTTTATAAATAATATAACTAGGATGTATTAAATATTTATTTGTCATTTTTTTCTATATCCAGGTGGATGCAATTATAGACAAAATCAGTTACCCGTCCAAAATTCTGAACAATACTTTTCTAGATAATTATTATGATAAGGTAGGTAAATGAGCTCATATGTGTCTGCAATTGTTGTTTTGTATTCATATTTTCTTATTCCTAAAATATGCAGGTCACAGAAATTGGAATGTAATTGTTTTATTTTTCACATATTAAATTGCCTACATTATTGCCAGATAGATATTTGTCGGGAAACAAGAACAATGAACATTTTTTAAATTAATAACAATCTACAACATATTGTAATAAAAGAAAAGCCCATGCAATAAAAGTAGCCATTTATTAAATTTTCAAGATGCTGAACATGAATTTGACAATAAAAACACAAAACTGACTATTATTTTTAAGAAATCCACAATTATTTATAATATATGTATTAAAATAAGTGTGATTATAAATGACTAATGAAAGTAGAACTCAGGTTCTATGACCAGCATCACTTTGCCTGTCGCTTGTATAGCTGCTTGGAATTATCTTTGGTGAGTGTCCAACAGTAGTCAGCCAACTTTGAAATGAACCAGTTTCTCTGGTGCTGTTTTTCCATCGTGGCAATGTCCTTGTGAAAATGTTCACCATACGTGTCATTAACCACATCACAGCTGTTGAGGAAAAACTCCAAGTGGAAATTGCAAAAATAGATCTTAAACTACATTCTGTAGTCAAGTTTTTGATATAGGGACATATCTCAACCAGTTTTATGCAGTTATCTGCCATGTCATTTCCAAGGAAATTAGTTAAGACCAGATGAAACGCACTCCAAGCTTTTTTGTCTCATCAAGTAGTTTTTAAAAAAATCTTGTCTCTAAAAAGTTCATGGGTCTAAGAACCAATAATTATTCCCTCTTAAATTTTTATTTTGCTGAGTCAAAATAATTTGTCAGACAAAGTACTTGACAGCTGATGAGTATAGTCGAAGGCTTTAACAAAGTTTTTCAGGGTAGCATGATTTTGTGCGTCTCTGCTAGTTCTGGAGATTGCAGTCTTCTCTCAGACCTTCACAGATTTCCTCTAAGTCAGGTTCTTTTCATGTAGTATAATGTATTTGCTCTGTATCCAGTTCACATAAGAAACATCTGTACATCAAATATCTCAACTGCAGACCCATTGACGGATCAATAACCTTCAGGTCACAACAGAGCTGGCAGCCATAGTTGCTGCGTAGAAGACAGTTCAAGAGCTGTTTTTAAGTTATCGTAGGTTTCTCTCATGTACATAGCATGTTCAATTGGAATAGATTGAAGTTTATTTCAAAAGGTAGCAACACCACCTTGAGACTCATTTTAAATGAGTCATGTTTGATTCCTAAAGCATTCACCAGACCTTCTACATTGGAGCAGAATGCAATGTCATCTTCCTTTCTAAAGTAAGGAATAAACTGCTCACAGCAGCAGTGAATCAAGGTAACTGAAATTTTCCTTGAGAAGACTCCATTGTTTAAGTCTTGAGCCAAGTAACTCCATTTTGACCTTGGATAGCTCCAGATCTGGAACAAAATAGCTGAGTATTTATTGGTTGAGAATGTGTGCAGCATAGATGGCAGAGGCAAAGATCATCAATAGATGCAGAAGACTGAACAACCCGATGTTGGTACTCCTCAATCCCCATTGTCTGAATGTATAGAACAATTCATTTAGAAGTTTGGAAACTGGAAGTACTTCACCATGCGGAGTTGGTCTGAGAGCAGATTGTATATTCAGGTATGCTATTGTCTCCTTCATTTTCCTGGTTATATCTTCAGTAACAGGTGGAACCATGAAAAACAGTCATTTTAGTGAATGATTGGCTCTCTCCATGTGATAAGAACAGTAAATGACGTTGTCACTTTGCTGCCTTTCAGCCACTTTAATAAAAGATTTATTGCACACACGTGCAGCAGTATATGTGTAGAGCCCATGCCTTGCTCTGGAGCAAAATCTTGCATTGGAAATAAAGATCATATGCCATTTTCTGTTTTTGAGTGATGACCAATTTCTGGCTTGCAAATGTACCTTCATGTAAACGTTATCTGTATTATGATATTATTACGACTTTCATAACTGGGTATTATAAGATCAGTAATGTAGAGCTGTTGCTTAGAAACAACACAAACGGCAGTGCAATGCTATGTGAGAAGTAAAATCATACTGAGAGTAAACAAATCGCAGAAACCTAACTGATCATATTAAGACAGCTTGTTTTGGTATGCCTCGTGGTGTGAGAAATAGCAGAAGACCAAAACCTACCTGGAGATGAGAGCTTGAGAATGAAGATGTGAAGAGAACTGAAGTGTTCGTCTGTTGAATACCTTTGCTCCACCGGAGCTGAATGATTTTTATTGATTGGTTTGGTGAATTTAAGGTTTTGTATTGCTTACTTTTGGTGAAGTGCACTGTGTGAGCAGTTCACGAGAAACCGTTATGTATTCTGGGAAAGACATGAGTGGACAGAGCAGTGTCGGTTTCATCCTGCCAAAGAAAACCGCACCTTCACTACCTGGTTACAACCTATTATCTTTTTCTTCTTCTTCTTCGTACGCTGTCAGACACCAACTTGAATTTGTTTGAAGAAAGCAGCTGTCATCCTGAGGCTGTCGACACTGCCATAGAGCTTGTCTAGTGTTGGCACTGGTGATGGCCACATGTGCTTTCTCTGGTCCTCGTATGTCAAGCAATTTTGCAGCAGATGTTCAGCCGTCATTTTCCCTGTACCACAGGTGCATTCATCAGTGCCACCTATCTTCAGTTTATTGAATAGATGGTACCTCAGTCTGTTGTGGCCTGTGCGGAGTCTGAAGACCATGAGCTGCACTCTTCTGTTCAACTGGTAATAGGCATCATTTTTTGTGTAGTCAGTATGTTCTGTTTCCCATTTGGCCATGTATCTGGCTCTAATAAACCTTTTGGACTCTTCGTAGGTCACACTAGAATCTACAACCTATTATGATTTGCCTAAATATTAAGAAAAAATTAACCTAATAATAATATAAGTATATGCATCAATGTCACCTTCTCATGATTGCAAAATTGAGGATTATAACACCTCACAGGAAACACTAGAAAAACAGAAAGAAAAGACATCTTGATTTTCCCTGTAGATTTCAAAGCAAAAGTTGGCAAGGAAAGTACAGTAGGGAAGAGAAATGCCCAATGACCTTTTGGTTTGGGACACAGAAATGAGAGACGAAAAAAAACTGGTTAATTTCTGCATTGAATATAACCTCTTCATTGCCAACACCTTATTCAAACAACATCGAAGAAGACTATACACATGGTCATTCACTGATGGCAACAACAGGCACCAGATAGATTACATCCTAATACAACAAAGATGGAAGTCAAGTGTGTGCAGCCAACAAAAAAGCTTTCAGTAGCGGACTCAGACAAGGATCACGAACTACTGTGGTTGCAGTTTAAAGATGAGATTGAGAAGGGCGAGCAAAGATGCGCGACCAATGCGTTTCGATGTAAAAGCAATACCAACTGAATATAGCATCCAAGTAAAAAATACATTTGCAGCATTGATGGCAGTCCAAGGGAAGATATCATCGGATGTGTTGACCACATAAAACAGAGCTACATATCGGAAGAAACACTGAAGCTCATAGAAAATAGGAGAACATGAAAGCAACACGGACTGGAGAGAACCAGCACTACACATAGAAACTGCAAGAACAATCAGAAGAGAAATAAGAAAAGACAAGACAAGGTACATAATAGTTATCCATCACAAGTGATGAAGACCACTCTCTTTGTTCAGCCGTGTGGACAGTCGTATCTCTTGCTGTGGCCGCTGAAATGGGTGACTTGCGCGGTGATTTGGATTAAAGTGAGGAAGAAACTGCGCCTTTTGTCAACCTCACTCACAGAGCCTAAGCTACCTTTTGCCAGTGGCAAGACATTCATCGAGACGACTGGAGATAGCATAGGATGCAGATTTTGCCTCAGGGTTACCACCGAAGCCTTTCCGTAAACATGTAACCCGCAGGGTAGAAAGGTTTCTAAGGCATCTAACGCAGTTTATCGTGCCTTTTCGATAACCACAAGAGGTCGAAATAAAAATATGGACAACACTCAGCGTGTGAGTGAACCTGGCATCTCTCCCCAGCTGTATTCAGCTCATCATAGTAGCATCTAAAATACCCACACGCCAAATTCGTGAAGGTGAACCGGCAGAACTAACCCGTGAAATACGACACAGGTATAAGCGTAGTTTCATTCAGCCGGCGTCCAGACCAGGATAAACGGATGGAAGAAATCACAAAAAAAGAACGAAATAACAAGTCCTGACGGAAAACAACACCACGTTTCCGTGAACACAAGTGTAAGTTGTCGACTAGTGTGAATTCCAGGCAAATCCGAGGTCTGGTGGCATTCATAATGATCCAAAACAGTAGAAAAATGTAGACTAGCAGCCAGTTATGGCGCCATCTTTGCCATAAATGACACCTGTAAAAGCATTGAAGAACTACAACAACATGGCAGGGAGGGAGATACCTTTAAGTAGATAAGAACACTGACAAAGAGTTCTGACCATTACCACATGTCATCAATAATAAAGTAGACAACATATTAACAGAAAACAAAGATATTTTGAAAAGATGGAAAGACATTGAGAAAATCAAGGGGTATCAATAAAAGTATGCAAATGAAATGTATATATTGCTGCCTTATGGTGTCCCATTAATTATTACATCTTTTTATATTACAGCTGACACTAATGCTTTCTTACCAATTTTCATTTAAGATGACTGTCACTCAGCATGAATGGCTGTCCAATCTCCTAGCCTGGAGAAAGTTCTTACTTAGCAACATGGTTTCTGACTTAAATGCTGTGCCTGATAGGAAATCAAGGTGAGGAGATTGTTCATGGCTTTACATAATGGAATTTTCAAAATATCGTATAACTCTTCTTCCTTGTCTACAACTTCATGTAGTTGAGAAACCTGTGTGTACCTACAGCCTTTCATTTCATGAACAATCATTGTCACTTAACTGTCAACAGGATCTGCAAAGCTGGACAAGTTGAAGAGTAAATATATATATATATATATATATAGCTGTTTATTACAGTAAAACAACAACACTGTGCTCCTATAATTTCCTGCAATGACCTTATGCAGTGTGTTAATTGTTTCATTCGCAGTTGGTTGAGGCCTCCAGTAACTGTCAATGCTTACTACTCACCCACAAGAAATGATGTCATTTTCCCCATTGCAATGTTTCATTTGCCCTTTTACATTCCAGACGGACCAAGGTCAGTGAATACAAATATCATTCTCTCCTTCTTCTTCATTAACCAGCAACACTCGCATGCACTGAGCTAACCATGTATTTGACTTTGTGAAAGTCAATGGAAAAAGAGACATCAGATAACCCTGGGAACACGAGCACTGGAGCAGGTCGGCAACTTTAAATATCTAGGAGTGGTAATAGACAGCAGGGGAGGAATCAAAGAAGAGTTAACTGCATGAACGGCAGCAGCAGTTAGACTGTTCCATGCAATAAACAGAGGTTTCCTCAGTAGAAGAGAAATAAGCAGGAAAACAAAGATGGATGTATACCGCTCGACCTATGTGCCTGTCCTGACATATGGATGTGAATCATGGGCAATGACTACAGCCCAAGAAAGGCAATTACAAACTTCAGAAATGAGGTACCTAAGAAAGGCGGTTCAGGTGACGAAAAGGGACAAGATCCGTAACCAGACAATACGTAGCAATATTGAAGTTCAACCCCTGCAGACACGAGTGGAGCAGTCCCAACTACAGTGGTTTGGCCATGTCTGTAGAATGGAAGAAGATCGGATACCAAAGCGGTCATGGGAGATCAAAAGTCAAGGACGCAGACCCCGAGGACGTCCCAAAGTACGTTGGGAAGACAACATAAGTGATCCCTAAGTGTTAGAGGGCTGGATTGGAAAGAGGCCAGGAAAAAGACAGCGGATAGAGCAGGGTGGCGTTCTCTTTGGCAAACCTCTACACCTCACGGTAGAAGAGGAGCGACTAAGTAAGTAAGTAAGTAAGAAAGTCAATGGATGCAATTTAAATTAAAATGTCACATTCATCTAGCACTAGCGTAAAGATATATCCAGAATGTTATGTCAACATTTGCAAGTTCAGTTTGTTCTATCACTTGTACGAAAAAGATTAGTAGGAAGATGTAGTTTCCTTATTATAGGAGTATGTGTTGCTTTGCTAGTACGGGTCATTTAGGCAATGATTTCTACAGGTTTGTATATAAGCTATGGAGTATACTTATCAATGTGTACATATTACAGTCCTAACTTTCATAATTATTTACTTTTTCAGCGCTGTCAATTTTGGAGCAATGGGCTCAATTATTGGTCATGAGATTACACATGCATTTGATTTACAAGGTCAGTTAACTATTCTTTTAAGTAGCTAAGTGTATATAAATTATGTGGGCCACACTTTATTTGGTTCTTGCCTTTGTTCCTAATATCTGTAATTGAAGCCATCTTGGCATTAATTCAATTAATACATTTACTCCAAAAACTTGTGTGGATCTACTGCACTTGTCATGTTAGACAGCAATGAAAGAGTAGACTCCCTGACTTTGAAAGCATTTATAGAAAAGCTTTGGATTTTGGATAAGGGAGAGATATGTTGAAGACAATCCCTTGCCATATGTTATACATTGACTCTGCAGCTCATGAATCAACAGTTCAAATTCTGCAGAATTTTTTAATCAAGCATGAGTGAGAAAGGAGGGGTGTCTGAGAGGATGAATAAAGAGTGTGTACATCTAGTGAACTACAGGAACTATCAATATATGTACACTTTAATGTGTTAAAATAAACTGAGCACTGATGGGTGGGTCTGGATTACAGTAACTGATATCAGCTCATCATATGTTGTTGTTTGTTGTTTGTGAATGCCCACAATGAGTAGGCTACTCTTTTGTGCACCCTGAAGAGGGTGTTAAGTGGCAGGTTGCAGCAGCTTATCTTACATCCTGAGAATGCTGATAATGGTAGACTGACTGGGGTCCTCCAGGCAGTTGTGCTATGCTTGGCTTCATCTGTGTGTCACTCACTACCATGAGGATCACGTCGATACCTCACCTTGTTAACCAGGCTGCCATGAAAACAGCCATTTTCGTGGAGGGCTACAAGGAAGTCGAGGTGAGGGTCTTAGCCAGTATATTTTGCCTGACCCTGACTAACATGTCTGTTCAGTATATTTTGCCTAACAAGACGTTAGTCTTCCTCCCCCAGTACATCATATAAAAACAAAATAAAAGAACATAATAACATAAAAATACAACATAACATAAAAGCATAGTATAACAACATAACATAAAAAATAACATGACCTTAAAAAACAACATAACATAATAATAACATAACACAACATAACATAAAAACATAGCATAACATAAAAACATAACATAACAACATAACAAAGCAACGTAACAACATAAGAAAACAGCATAATATAACAATTTAATAAAACAACATAACATTTACTACATAATTTTACCATCTTGTCTTTAGTGAACAAAATAAAAGTGTTCCCATAACAGACACTATAGTCAAAGATGAGGTGTTAAAGACTTCACTGTACTAGGTTTCCGTATTTTATGAGGTGGGGGTTGTAAGTTCCCTTTCCTGTTTCCTTTCCTTCCAAAACAGTAAGCCAGGTACTCATTTACAGCTGGGTCAATTGGAGAGTGTTTTTTACAGGGAGTTCAAATCCTGTTCCTTTGCTGTGAAAAGCAAACAGTCCTACTATCAGTCTCTCTTTAAGTGAATAGACACTCCAATTACTGTTTCTAACATTTGTGCTTTAACCACTATAAAACTCCATCCAGGTCGTCAGTACGATGGTCAAGGCAAGCTGTCTGATTGGTGGGATGAACAGACAGCTGAGAATTTCATGTTAACCACAACTTGTATGAAGGACCAGTACAGCAATATCAAGGTTAGAGGGGTCAAGGTGAGTTAATTAAGTTTGTGAATTCAGTAAAAGAAATAATTATATTGATTGTCCATGTATACGTATTATAAGCAAATGATGTACCATTCTTTCCAAATATTTGGATAAATGAATATTTTTGAGAGAATCAATAATGATGCGTTTGGTTCCATCATCTACTGACCTTTTATTTGGTTCCTGGGTGATGAATGTATACTAATTTTGTAACTTATGTTATTTTCATATTCAACTCTACCAAGTTGTAAATGGGTACCTGATTTATTGATTTGGAATGGAAGGTAGTGAGGAAGGTAACTCGTCTCCTCACCTCAAAAGAAGCTGAGACCAATCACATTTAATTCTTAAACAGAACAATACTAACCCGCAAAGGTACAAAATCTGACTTATAGAACAAATTGCTAACAAATATTGCTCAACGAAACAAGGAGTATTAAGAACTCACACTCCTGCAAAGTCATTGTGACTGCAAATAGACTGTTAAATGTCCTACTCAGGACAAATAAGAAAAAGGATACAAACAGAAACAGAATTACAGGACCATAAGATCCAACAACTCACTACACAAGAACAGGGTTATAAAAAGATCCAACAACATGCTCCACAAGTTAAGGGTCACAATAAAATCCAACAACACAAGAACAGAATCACAATAAGATCCAACAACACACAACACAAGAACAGGATCACAATAAGATCCAACAACACAAGAACAGGATCACAATAAGATCCTACAACACAAGAACAGGATCACAATAAGATCCTACAACACAAGAACAGGATCACAATAAGATCCTACAACACAGGAACAAGGTCCCAATAAGATCCTACAACACAAGAACAGGATCACAATAAGATCCTACAACACAAGAACAGGATCACAATAAGATCCTACAACACAAGAACAGGATCACAATAAGATCCTACAACACAAGAACAAGGTCCCAATAAGATCGAATAACACAAGAACAAGGTCATAATAAGATCTAAAAACACACTGCACAAGAACAGAGTCACAATAAGATCCAACAACTCACTACACAAGAACAGAAGAACAGGGTCACAATAAGATCAAACAACACACTACACAGAAACAGGGTCCCAATAAGATCCAATAACTCTGCCAAAGACGGATATGTCGGACCGAAAGGTGCAAATATTGCAGTCAAACTGTAAAGTAAGGACACAACGCATTCCATTCTCTGGACTACATTCTGCTACTTGCAAAGCCTTGTTCAGGGCTTAGTAGCTGGAGATTGAGAACAAACACAAGAGGAGAAGGAGATCCAACAACACACTAAACAAGTACAGGTCACAATAAGATCCAACAACACACTAGACAAGAACAGATCACAATAAGATCCAACAACACACTAGACAAGAACAGGTCACAATAAGATCCAACAACACACTAGACAAGAACAGGTCACAATAAGATCCAACAACACACTAGACAAGAACAGGTCACAATAAGATCCAACAACACACTAGACAAGAACAGGTCACAATAAGATCCAACAACACACTAGACAAGAACAGGTCACAATAAGATCCAACAACACACTAGACAAGAACAGGTCACAATAAGATCCAACAACACACTAGACAAGAACAGGTCACAATAAGATCCAACAACACACTAGACAAGAACAGGTCACAATAAGATCCAACAACACACTAGACAAGAACAGGTCACAATAAGATCCAACAACACACTAGACAAGAACAGGTCACAATAAGATCCAACAACATACTAGACAAGAACTGGCTCACAAAAACAGAAAAAGCAAACATGGCCTAATATAAATTAAAAGTTAGCAAAATCATATTTTCAGAGAAAAATGGAAGGAAGTTTCAACGGTAGCAGTGTTTGCAACAGGACTAACATTACCATTATTAATGTTCAGAAGATAATATGTTTGCCAACACATTCTGCTGGCCTATTAGTGAACATGTATATTGTAGATATATGTATTGTCAATGTTTATTGTCATTTAATCATTATCCTGTGTCTAGTTAATAACATATAATTTAGTACAATGATCACAGGGACAAATATTTGCTCAACATTCCTCGGAAAACAGTTGTTGAAATTGATTCACTTCATTACCTTCTTCTTCTACTGCACTCGTTCTCAATCGCCCTCTACCAAACCCTGAACAGGGCTTTGCAAGCAACAGGATGTAGTTTGGAGAACAGAATGCGTTTTGTCGCTAGTTTAGAGCTTGACTGCGATATTTGTACTTTTCGATCAGACATATTCGTCTTCGGCAGCACTTCATTATCTAAAAGCAATGTAATATTTTATTTTTATTTTGCAGCATTAATTAAAAATATGACTTTTTTCCATTTCAAATTCAGTGTATTACACATTTACATCACAGTAAGAACCAGCATGGACAATGATGTTACTGTTTTAAGCTTCTTAATTTAATTGTTTGAGATTTAATTAAAAAGTACAGTTTCTCACAGTATAATCATGCCGACTCTTTCCTACCAGGACCAAACATGGCATCTGTCAAGTGCGTGTGAGAGCAGAATTTCAACATGTGAAATGAAGTGTTTGAGGATGGTCATCGGTGTTAACAGGAAAGACAGAATGCGAAAAGACGACATTCGCAGTATGGTCAGCACTACGTCTTGTGCAGAATACATTTCTAAGCACAAAATACACTGGTTTGGTCATCTCATGAGAATGCCCCCTCATCAAGTTCCACTGATGGCTTACCGCTGGTAGATCTGGCAACAGGGCAACCCTGAGAGAGTGAATAGCTGACACTTGAATGATTGTGCAACAACACGGGCTCACATTGACCGACGCAATGCTCCCCACATCGCTTTACAGCATAGGTGGAAATAAAACTAACTAACTAACACAGTTTCTCAAATCTTGGGAAGATTGTTGTGTTGGATAGGCCACACATCGCAAAACCCTTGGGCAGATGTCACCAGGTAATTTCTGTCATGGAGCCTACAGAGAAGGAGAGGTGGTGAGGGGCAGGGAACACGTAGAAAAGAGACCTAGAGGCAGGTGGAGGAAAGGCAGAGGGAGATTAGAGAGAACAGGAGAAATAGCACTGGACAGGTTTGCTTCAAGAGGCTTGGTTAATGACTTATGTAGCCTAAGGTGATACAGGTGAAGAACAAGGAAAATGAGTAGGTGGAGGGGTAGAAAAAGAAGAAGAAATAAGAATAAAAATAAGGAGAAAAAGAAGACAGCTATCAAATATGCAAGTTGTAAAAAGACTTTTCATTGTTCATGACTTTATCTTTTATTGTACAGATTGATGGAAACTTTACACTTGATGAAAACATTGCTGACAATAGTGGGCTAAGAGCAGCTATGTATGTAAGTATAGGGTTCAATCACTGAATCACTGACTATATCAATGTATATGTATATATATATAATAACAATGGTGAAACAGCTACACAAAGGCATATGTGCTCGTGTACTGGACAGCGGTGCAATCTCTAAAACGTTTCTAGTATCAAACGGAGTAAAACAAGGATGTGTACTCGCCCCGACTTTGTTCAGCATGATGTTCGCGGCCACGATGACAGACGCCTTCAGATCATTGGAGCTTGGAATACCCATAAAGTACCGCACAGATGGCAAGTTACTCAATTTCAGAAGAATGAAGGCCAAAATCAAAGTGGCTGGCGACATAATCAGGGAACTTGTATTTGCTGACGACTGTGCTCTAATGAGCAACTCAGAACTGAACATGCAGGTTGGAATGGACCAGTTCTCTGCCGCATGCGAAAATTTTGGCCTGACCATAAATGCCAAAAAAACAGAGGTCATGTACAAACCAGCACCAGGCATGCCGTACACAAAACCAGAGACTACAGTCAGCGGGCAGACGTTGAATGCCGTAGACAAATTAACATATCTGGGCAGCACGCTGTCGAGATCTGTCAGCCTAGACGATGAGGTGGCAAGCAGAATAGCAAAGGCCAGCACAGCCTTTGGTAGAATGCGCTCGATGGTCTGGGCACGTCGTGGCATCAGCGTCAAGACCAAATTGAAAGTCTACCGTGCAACCATCATTCCAACCCTACTATACGCTTGCGAAAGCTGGACTGTATACTCTGGACATGAAAGGAGGTTAAACCACTTCCATACAGGTTGCCTGAGGCGAATATTCCACATCCGATGGCAAGATCGTGTCACTGACATCGAGGTTCTCTCGAGGGCTAACATGCCCAGCATACATGCACTGCTAGAAAAAGCACGACTAGGATGGGCCGGACACCTCGTCCGTATGTCAGACGAGCGGCTCCCAAAGAAGCTTCTCTACGGCGAGCTGAGAGACGGATGGCGCGAGAGAGGGCGCCCAAAGAAACGTTTTAAAGACGGTCTGAAGGACTCACTAAAAAGTTGCCAGATAGACTTCGACACCTGGGAATGTCTTGCGAAAAACAGATCTGACTGGAGAAGCGCAGTCAAATCGGGTGTAGCTGCCGGTGAAGATGACCGTGTTGTGAAAGCCCAGAACAGACGCGAGACGCGGAAATCCCGAGCAGCGGGAACACCATCCCCTTCTACAAACCTCGTGTGCCCGATATGTAGCAGATGTTTTCGTGCTCGCATTGGCCTGTTTAGCCACATGCGCACCCACACCCACCAGGGAAATCTGTGACAAGGATGATGTCGGCGGTCCTCATCGACAACGATGGACAGCTATTATATACATATATATATATACCTATGTAAGTATACATAACACTTTTTGTAGCATTTAAAATGACTAACTGTTAGTACCAAATAAATTAATAGGCTGCTATATAACATTTGTAATAAATCAAATGTAATGGTAACAAGCATCACATACAGTTACTTCTGTCTTCAGTAGCATTTTCATGTCTCCTGTCTGACTCCAAGATCAGCTTTATAATTCATTTCATTAATTTTGTAAATCAATTTTTTTATTTGAAATATGTGTCCTTAATTAAAACTGTACTTTAAATTGACATGATTTTTAAAAAAATTGAGTTTCTTACTAAAGCATCATGTAACTCCAAACAAGAGATATTTTTAAAAATTGTAGACTAGTTGACAAGAAGGTGGATTTTGAGGTAAAAGAAATACAAATCCAGGTTGATCGTTCGCCATTATAAAATTGATAACTTGTGGTTATTAAAATATGGTCTGAAATTGTATCTCCAAACACTGAAGTAACAGCAGTTATGCCTACATCTCACAGTAGCATTTGTTTGATATGTTTATTGTCAGGCCTATCAGATGTGGATAGAAGAGTTTGGTGAAGAACTGCAGCTTCCCGGTGTAAACATGAGCATGTATCAGGTGTTCTACACTAGTTTTGCCCAGGTAAATGTTATCATTTCTTTAGAATAACAGTTCATCCATATAAAATTTCAGCAAAAAAATTATAGTATTTTTCAACCTTACCTTCACCCATGTGCACCTTTTCCCACTATGATTGATCCCTCTACATTTGTGGACGTCCTTACACATTGTATTTAACAAACACATAAGTTTAAATGTTATAATCACCTACCTATACAATAGGTACTGAGTTTAGTTCTAAATAGTACATTAAGAGTTGGCAACATTGAATATTCTAAAGACTAAATCTGAAAAATATGAGGAAACAAAGGACCAGATACTTTCACCTCTTGAAGTGCTATAAATTGTTTAATTTCCATGCGCAAACTAGTAGGCCTATAATGTAGGAATAATATTATTGAAGAAATGTGAGAGGCAAGGAGGAAGGTGAAATGAGAGAAAGAGAGAGAAATGCTAAATACATTATAAATAAGTAGCTTACAGATTTAATGAGCAGGCTTTGCTTTAATTTTCTGCACAAGTCTTTCGAAACTGGTCGCATTTGCCTAACAGCAATGCACAGTGTGTTCTTCAGATTTTCATCAGTTAATAAGCTTCTGGCTTTTGTTTGTCCACTTTTTTTGTGGAAAAAATGTTTCCCAGACAAAAGTACTACCAAACAGTGAGGCCACTTTTTTTTTTTAGACATTTGATGTGATTATTTGATATTCTTAATGGGGTAAATGAGATGTATAGATGTCTGGCATTCTTGAGTACCTCCACTTTTATTTTAGATATTTGATGTGATCATTTGATATTCTTCATGGGGAAAATGAGATGTATAGATGTCTGGCATTCTTGAGTTCCTCCACTTTTATTTTAGATATTTGATGTGATCATTTGATATTCTTCATGGGGAAAATGAGATGTATAGATGTCTGGCATTCTTGAGTTCCTCCACTTTTATTTTAGATATTTGATGTGATCATTTGATATTCTTCATGGGGAAAATGAGATGTATAGATGTCTGGCATTCTTGAGTTCCTCCACTTTTATTTTAGATATTTGATGTGATCATTTGATATTCTTCATGGGGAAAATGAGATGTATAGATGTCTGGCATTCTTGAGTTCCTCCACTTTTATTTTAGATATTTGATGTGATCATTTGATATTCTTCATGGGGAAAAAAAAAATGATTCTGGCCCTCCAGTTGTAGGTTGCTTACCCTTACAATTCATTATTAGTATACCGATAACACAAGTTACTAAATGTTATACATTACAAGTTTCAACTCAGTGCTGAGTACAATGATGGATGAATACTATTGCATACAAAATATTGAAGAAATAAGTGGGTAATAAAATAGAAAGCAGATTTTTATGACCGAAAAAAAAGATAATTGTCTGCAATATTTCAGATGTACTGCAGCAAGTGGTCAGACTATGGTCTCTTTTATCATCTATTAACGGATCCACATAGTCCAGGATCAGCCAGGTAAATAACACTTCAAAGGCTTCTGATAATAATAATATTTTATGTTAATGTTTAACTCTTCATAATTTGTTTTTTGGTAAATGATAAAATAATTCTTCTTTTTAATTAACAATAACATGCTTTTTCTTATCCAAAAGATCCCAAAGAGTTGTTCACATTTGCATTTGCTGTGTGTAAGACAATCCAGCTTATTCAATGTCTTTCCTGGTTCAGTCTACTCTCCTCATTTATATGGATCTTCTCTATGAACATTCTTCTTTTGTGATTGATCTTATAGCACTGCATTCTGTAGACATAACATTATTGTCTGAACTTTCTAATTTATCTAATACAACAATATCAGGCACTGCTCAATTCTGAGACAAAAGCTTAAGTGCTAGTTTATTGAATGATATGCACACATATTAAGAGTGTAAAAAGAGCCTTGTCACCCTTAAATAATAATTAAATCACAAACCTATAATATTTGTACAATAATCTGTAAAATGAGTGGCTATTTTGGGTATCTTCTTTGTGATTGAATTAATTCATAGTGGATGATTTGACTTCTTATACATCTTATAAATGACCAGTATCTCATATCAGAAGTAAAATACAAAAGTCTAGTCTGTACAGTGCGTGGTGACAGCAGGGGCAATCGCCCTTTATTGCATAGCTCTACATATCCACTTGGTAGATGTCATCAGGGGCATGACAACTTCCACACACACACAACAAAATAGTTCACCATGCACATTAAAATTAATGATACTTTTTAAAGTTTAATACAGAACTGTTTCTTTGCTGAAGTCAGATGTGTTGGACCGAAAGGTGCAAATATCGCAGCCAAGCTGTAAACTACAACACAGCGCATTCCGTTCTCTGGACTACATTCTGCTACATACCCTTTCAGGGTTTGGTTGTGGGAGATTGAGAACGAACGAAGAAGAAGAAAACTTTTTCTATCTTGAGTGTACTAGTAATTACAAGCTATTTTGTTAGGTTTTTGTTTTAGCATTTTTATCACTATAGCAATTTATCTGTTTTGTAATTGTATTTCTTCTAGTCAGTCAGGTGGTAGTGCTAAGCTGTATTTTCACCAACTTTCTTTCCTAGATTTATTAGCATTGTGAAATCTCAGCCCCAAACTTCTAATGAGACTGGTGTATTTGCAGAGTGCTAGTGTAAAATGGCAAGTGCTACATCAGATAGCTACAAAAAATAATTACTATAAAAAAAGCACTTAATATCATCTGACAAATTGTCAGGACAACTGTTCTCTCAGAATAGTGTAATATTTAGTAACATTAGAGTTCCTGCAAGCATGCTTGCTTTGTGTCTTGTACAATGAATAACAGTGGTCAGTTTAAGTATTTATGGTTTTTTTTTTGCAGAGTGAATGGAGCCCTTTCAAATAGTCAGACTTTCAGCTGGACCTTCAAATGTCCTCTTGACAGTTCAATGAACCCTAGAATCAAGTGTGAGGTTTGGTAATATTTGATGACCCCAATTACAAGGTATACAGGAAGGTGTTACCTCTCTCATGCTGTAAGATTGAATTCTCAGCTGTGGTAAATTTATCAAAATATTCAGTCAAACAAGAATACCTAGTAGTGGTATCATAAAATTCACTTGATTTGAGCATACTCAAAATAATAAATTGTACAATGGGAACAACATATGCTATTTAAATGAACAATTTGTTTAATGGCAACCAGAGAAATTATGTGAAATCTCTAAAAACTTTGGCAAAGGAGAAAACAGTTTATCTTAAATGTTTCTTCATCTATAGTTTATTTATGCAAGAATTGAAAACGTTTTCTGCATCTTCTTGTCCTCAAGCAATAATTAGCTGGACTTATTAAGAGATTTCTTGCTTTTCCATATATTATAATCGTCATCTTCTCTCCTAATGTGAATATATACACACACACACAGAGGACAGCCATAAAGTAATAAAATTATGTTATAAAGCGCATGTAAGAGTATGTACAACAGAAAATTGTATTTCAAGACATAAACTGGCTCTATAGCAATATTCCATTCAGGGGTCATGACGATCAAACAGTATGCGCATCGTAGCGCACAACATGGTTGCCTAATTGTCGAAATGCACTTTGGAAGAACGAGGCATTATTCTTTTTTTTTTGTGGTCAGAGGCACAAAATACTTCTGGTTCGTATTGTAAAAAAGTTTTTCTAAAATTCTAAAATTCCTGTTATGTAATGACTGTCCCTTGTGTGTGTGTATATATATATATATATATATATATATATATATATATATATATATATATATATATATATATATATATATATATATATATATATATATATATATATATATATATATATATATATATATATATATATATAATAATAATACATATGTATACAAAGGCAGTCCAAAAAGAAGCTGAACTTCGTAAAACACAATTTTGTTGTCGTATTCTAAATAGTTCCCTTAACTGTTGATACATTGTTCCGAACGCATTTTCCAATTATTGAATACATCCTGCAGCTCATTTTTCGGGATAGTGGGATGAAATTATTGTAATTCTTGGAATAAAAACATTTTCCTGTGTTGGAGTGATGGGCGTTAGGGTGTGGGAGAGAAGAACCAAATGTTTTGAATTTCATGGACAGCACAGAAGACTAATAACATGGTGCTTGAAGTCGTACAGACATTAAGACAGCTTACGGTAAAAATCAGAACAGGATGGTCACCCTTTAATGGGCATCTCAAGAGAAGAGGTGGGTTGGGACACGGTGACAACGAAAAGAGGCACGAAGAAAGACAGAGATAGAAAATTTTGGAGAGCTCGAAGGAATGGTATTTGGCATGATCAACAGCAGAGCTGATAAACTAAACAGCACACATGAAAAGAGGAGGTTCTTGTTATTTTGAATGCCCACAATCAGTAAGTTTACTCTTTTGTGCGCCCTGAAAAATACGTTAAGTGGCAGGTTGCCGCAGCTTACCTCACAGCCCAAGCATTCTGGTGAAGGTGGACCAGAGTCCTCCAGGCTGTTGTGCTATGCTTGACTTCATTTGAGTGTCTCTCACCACTATGGGGATCATGTCGATCCCTACCTCGTTAGCCAGGCTGCCATGAAAACAGCCCGTTTCCAGGGATGGCTGTGAAGAAGCCGAGGTGGGGATCTTGGCCAGTATATTTAGCCTGATCCTGATTAACATGTCTGTCTGATAATTACGTTTTACATGACCAGATGTTAGTCTTCCTCCACGATAAGAGGAGGTAGAGAACCATGTTCAACATTTCAAATGCGACAGGGCACATGATGATGATTTGAGATGGCAGATTAAAGAGGGAAACAAATTTGCATAATTGAGACCACAATCTTGAAAGGAGTACACCGGAGAAAATATTTTCATTCCAAGAATTTTGTTAATTTCATCTGATCTGAAAATTATGTTATTTCCTGTTATAAGAGGCGTGATCAAATGAAACCGGCCCTAAATGCACCATGTAAAAATACGTGCGATGTGCACGATAACATCCCTTTTGGTGTAAACAGTACATACCAACTGTCAAGTTTGCAAAATTGTATTATCCTCTGACTCATAGTTTCCTCGACAGACCGTCGAAAACATGGCGGTTGTGATACAGAATCCGTCCAGAGTTGATCAGTGAACGGTGATTCGGTTTCTAACAGCTGAAGGATGTGGAGCAGTTGACATTCATCGCAGAATGCAGGCAGAGTATGGTGATAAAAGTGTGGCAAATGAAAGCTCTGGTGACGGTCCAACCAAATGGCTACATTGATTTTGTCGATGGCATCTTCTGGCGCAACAAAATGCGCCTGACCTGGTCTTGGAAGATCTTTAGCTAACCCATGCACCTCTTTAAATATCGTTGTTCAGTTCATCACTGTTATCTTTGACACACTTTTGTCACCATACATTGCCTGCATTCTGTGATGAATATTAACTGGTCGACATCCTTTGGCTGTTAGAAAATGAATCACAGCTCGCTGATCAACTCTGGACGGATTCCGTATCACACTCATCATGTTTTCAACGATCTGCTGATGAAACTATGAATTGAAGGATAATTAAATTTTGAAAACTTGAAGGTTGGTATGTGCTGTTTACACCAGAAGTGATGTCATCATGCTTATCATACATATGTTCATTTGGTGTAGTTAGGTCCGGTTTCATTTGAATACGACTCAGATATAGACTTCTTCATCTTCATTGTCTTCAATAATGTATTTTCAGAATCTCTCATTTTTAAGATTTATTATTAGCTCTCTTTTATGTTTGCATTTACTTTCAGACATCTTTAGTGCCTGTTTGATCATACCTGTATTATCTTGTGTCTGGACTGCAGCTCGTCTTATAGATAAGAGTTGTATAAAGAAAGTATTTGAGGAAACGAGTTTTAATTTGGTTGAATGATGACATGAAATTGATATGTAGGTTTTAGTTGTAAACCACGACTTGGGCTAGTGGTTAAGTGACACGGCTCACAACCCAAAAGGTGCTAGGTTCAATCCCTATCACAGCACTGGCCATTACCCCGGGGAAACAAACCCTTAGTTAATGCAGGAAGAAGCAGGCATAAGATGCATGACGAAGTCGGATGCACTGGGCCGACAGGCGCAAAAGAAAAACCATAGTGCAACGTACATCACCTTGGGGAATTGAAAAATAAGGCAAACGCAACCAAATAAAAAGTAGTAAAACAAGGAAATATAGAGATTACAGACAATATTGCTGTATCCAGAATCATAAAATGTAAAGCAAAATACTCTCCAATCAGCCGAATCTAGGACAGAATTGTTTTTCTTGGGTCTGTTTCTGTAATTTTTCGTGTAGTTCTTGCCTAGTAATAAGCGATATGTTATGGTCACAAATTTAAAATAAATGAACTCTTTTGTAGCGTGCTAAACCTGCTGATTTGTGTCACAGAAGCCATATGGCAGGCACCATAATAATAATGTTTGCTTGGGTGTCTGAGACACGTTGCGTCTGAGGCCACATCCAAGACCAAAAGTTGTGGCGTAGTTCCAGGCCACGTCCAGGGCGGAGGAGGAGGTTGATATCCGCTGGATCCATACTGTGCAGGGACGGTCTTTTTTGCCCCTCCAGTCGGTTGGGAAAAGACTTTTGCCGCTGAGAAACGCATCTTGTTAGTCTTTACACTTTAGTATTTTCCAGGCACCATGACAGGGAGCATAATTGAAAAATTTATTATGAAGATATAAATAATTCATGTCATTATTACATTTGATTACATCATTGTACATATATGTCTAATCCAGATTGGATACTTTGATGTAAGAAGGTGGCGCCATTTCTTGTTAAAGATAATGAATCTTTTTAGTGTAAAAGGAAGTCAAACTTTGGAATTGCTATAACTTTATGAATCAAGCAAGTGAAAATTTAATGTTCTTTAACTCTGCTAGTACCTAGTGAATATGATGTTTGATTGTACTGAAAGTCACGCAATTGATAAGGTGTACAATAGACATACATACAAACAGACAGACAGTAAGATAGACAGACATACATTTAGTACCTGACTTGTATTGAAACTGTTGTACAGATTTTAGAGCGTAATAGTTCAGCATGTGAAATTGTGAAATTCTAAAGAGAAATTGCACTTAGTGAGATTTGTGCTTCTCCTGAAAGGCATGCCAGTGAAGAGGTATGAGAGAGAGATTTACATTATATATATATATATATATATATATATATATATATATATATATATATATATATATATATATATATATATATATATATATATATGTATATATATATATATATATATATAGATATATATATATATATATATTTATATATATATATATATCACTTGTGATACAAGTAATTTTTTTCTGTAAATTAAGTTACCATGTGAAAATATTAAATTCTAAGAGTCTGTCCCCCCCCCCCCCCCCCCCCCCCCCCCAACGATCTTCAAAAATATGAGCGAGAGATACAAAGACATATTTACCATCATACACACAAGAAATGTTATTGTTTTCTATAACACAGTAAGATTATATTTTCTTACATGCCATTATAAGAATGCTCTGCTCAATAGTTACTAAATTCATCAAATAATATAAGTATTCTTCTTTTTTGGGATTGGTCTTGAAAAGAAAGTAATGACAATCCCATGTGTCATAGTTTGCAGAGAGGCTGCAATATCTGTGCCCAACGCATGTAATTTCAGCAGGCTTTTTTGAATACCAGGTTTGCCTTCCTACTGCAATTCATATCCCTTTGCCAGATTACACTATCTACTAGTGCAGCCTGTTTTTAGGACCACCACATGGAGGATGAATAGGGTCTTGGTCAGCTATGGTTCTCTGTCCCCGATGCAAGCAGCCAGCTATGAGTCGCTGTTCCCGATGCAAGCAGCCAACTATGAGTCGCTAACTGCTGTCAGCTCATTCATTCCTGCATCTTAGCCCCCATATGTATTCAATACAGAGGATTGATGATAATAATGGGTTTCCATTTCATTCTAAGTGGAGTATTGGGCCAACACTATACCTTGCCACTTTATAGGAAGCCTGTATCCGCACATTTGCAGTCATGTTTTCAACAGCAACGGTTTTACAAGATGAGATTATCAGTAATAGTCCCATACATAATTATTTTTGGTTGTCTTTTGTGACATGTCTGGATGGATACAGTGGCCCTAATCTCTTTCAAATAGGTACTGCTTGAATGAATGCAAAGAATATCTTGCATTATTGAAGATTGCATGATCTTTATGTTTACATTAGGCTTTTTGTAATTTATTTTATTGGTCTCTATTTGTATATTGTGTAAGACTGTTTGATCAAAATTGTATATAATAGATTGATAATTGCTAGTTTCAATTTGTTTATTATAGAGAAGTGCTTGGTTCTGATGTGCATGTATATTATATAAGACTGCTTGGTACTTATTTGCATATTGAATCACATCTTTCTTGTCTAAGTACAATACATGTTTACACTGTCTTTGCTTCATGAAAAATACTTATCCATTACCATTACTTAAATTTTTATTTTAAATTATGGATTAACTCAATGTTTACGCTGTCAAAATTAAAGAATACAACATTACAACATAGCTATTAGTTATGAATGAATGAACTTTGTTGATATTTTGTGATGTGCACATGATATTACTGAGTGGTTTATGGTTGTGTAACTACTGTTTGAGATAACAGATATAAATGTAACACTGACTTAGTAATCTCATCTGACAGTTCACTTAACATTTTCAGGGTGATCCAAGCAGACAGCTCAATGTCCACATAGATCAATCAATTAATCAATCAAAATCGTTTTAGATCAATGTAGAGCAAAGGTTTTCAACAAATACAAATGTTGACCTTTCCATAAATATTGACGTTTTTGTGGCTTAAAATTTCTACAAGATGGAGTGGCCAATCCCATGTCTATCCATCCTTAGATGCCTCTTACAACATGTCTGGCAGGTTACAGTTTTACTATTCTTTGGTCCCCTTTCAAACCCAAGTATCAATTGGGTGGTTCTCATGAGTGATCCACGGTTATATTTCAGAGTGATCTCAAGTGACAGCATGTATGTAGATGATCTGAACAGACAGTCAATAGATTTAAGAGCAGTTCCTGCTGGCAAGCCAAAAAGATTATTTTCTGATTACATTAACAACAGCAGTATTCTGAATATTTTAGCTTTAGTTAGGTTTCTTTGTTTTGAAGTGAGAAAAATTGCACTTTCCTCTCTAGGCTACTTTTATCATTTCTAGTGTAAGAAAAGTAAAGGTTTGTCCCATAGTAGTTACACTCCTCTCAGAGAATGAAGTTGTTTGAGGTTTCAGTAAAGGTGTGTCCCATAGTAGTTACACTCCTCTCAGAGAATGAAGTTGTTTGAGGTTTCAGTAAAGGTTTGTCCCATAGTAGTTACACTCCTCTCAGAGAATGAAGTTGTTTGAGGTTTCAGTAAAGGTTTGTCCCATAGTAGTTACACTCCTCTCAGAGAATGAAGTTGTTTGAGGTTTCAGTAAAGGTTTGTCCCATAGTAGTTACACTCCTCTCAGAGAATGAAGTTGTTTGAGGTTTCAGTAAACTAAGTCACAGTTTGTATGAGATAAGTGAGGGGCAGCCTCTTTCCTTGCTGTCTTTTACATCCCTAGTTGAATGTCAGTTACTAATTTATAGCTGGGTTGACTGGAGCATACCAATAGTGGGATTTGCACCCTATACCTTTGTCATGAAAAGCTAGTGCTCTATGTTAATTGCTGAACCTCCTATGCCATCAGTATTTCTTGGGTATGTCTTCGAACACGTCAAGAAAATTAGTTGCTGACAACTGCTTTGAAGTAAGCTGAGAAAAGAGTTCACACAGTATAAGTTACATTTAAACAGCATATGAGCAGAATAAATCACATAGAAAGTAGGGCGAATTGTATTGTTTTTATAAATGTCCCTTTTTGAAGATTGAACGTTGTATATATATTTCAGTTTCATACAAGAAAAAATCTTCAGATAATTATTAGTTCTTAATTCCTCTTTCACTGATCAAAGAATAGATAATGACAGAAGCAAATATTGGTCAGTTACATGTGAGTACAAATACAAGGGAAAAACCTATTCCGGACGTGCTGCTATCTTAGTCAACCATGAAAAAGGTGGATTATAAAAATAACTGAGGTGGTGAATGCCGCTGTGCATGAGGCATATAGTCGGGCTCGTTCTAGAGATCTCTTCATCACCTGATGCTAAAAGGCATAACAGGAGAAGTGATAAGAAATAAAGAAGAAGAAATAAAAGCACTGAAAACCTCTATCAAGAGCAAGAGGTCTTCATTAGGGACAAAGAACAATGCACATGAAATTATCAAAATTCTATAAATAATGTTGCAGTATAGAATATAAAAATATGAAGTTTCATGTGAACTTAATCATCTCTTCTATAAGCGCTGGTACATTGTTGATAATGTAGTAAAATGATCACAAGACTGATTCCTTTGTCCATAATATAGCAAAGCTATTTTATCTCAAAATCTTGACATAAAATGTGAATCAAATACTATATGAAGCTGTGTCATACACATTAGCCTTGTAGAATGTGTTAAAAGATTCAACTGCATGCAATTCTGAGCAGAAACTCATATATAAGTTTATAAGATGGCATTTGTGTGAGGAATATTGTTGTGAAAAAGGAACTGCCCTTTGAACTTGCCTTTCAAACAGCAGGTGACATGACCTTTGACCTGCATGTATATGATACAATGTTATTGTGTAATACTGTTTAATAAAAGTGCCTATTCTCTTTTGTAATTATATGTATTTATGGAATTCTAAGGTATCATTGTTGATGTGTCCACTGAACTGTGTATGCAATATGTATATTTGATAGCTTGACAGTTGCCTATACTAATGTCAATTGAAATTGTTTCTGTTTTTGTGTTGTATTGAGTTTTTATTATAACAGATATTAAAACAGTTAAGAAGAGAGGGTGGCTGGGCGGTTTGGAAGTCGGTATTCTTCATAGGGGGATGCATATTCAACACCTTGTAAGGGGTAGGTTTTTTGTTCGATCGGAGGTAAAATAAAAGACTAGCCTTTACACAACATGGCAACTGCAGGTGAAAGCATCCATTTTTCCTAATCTCTATATATCCTCCTGAAGGACCTTAGCAATAGAAATAAACACCACAGTGATATTTTTGTATCTAGTTCTTCACTTTCCTTATTTTTAGAATGTTCAAAACTTGTTCCTCCATTTCAATTTCATAAGAAGAAATGGCTACATCTGTCACCCTTGACAGATTTTAGGTCATTACAAGCTCTACCCATAAGGCACCAGTTCGTTGCTCTTTCATTGTACCTATAAAGGTTTCATTTGGCCTCCTTATTGATTTTCCACTCTATGGGTTCCAAACAAGTGCATACATGGTTTTATTGTAGTGTGTTTGTAACCTCAGACTGGGCGAAAATAAGCCCATGCAACATAGGGAAGTGAAGGAACAACGCAGAAAGGAAAAAGAATACTAAAAACTATAGAGTTGCTATTCCAAAGTCGCATCAACCTATAGTCAGAAATGACTGAAAAGGGGCTACTAACTAACTTGTTTGTATATTATATTATAGCTATACATATATTTCTTTACCCGTTTATTGCCTTTCAGTTTTATCTATTGTTGATTCCCATTATAATCTGATACCCTCTTCAGATATAACATTTTGAATGCTTGAGGCTGTGCTTGATATTGGTTGCATTCTTCCCTGTATATATATCCATGCATGATTTGAAATTTTGATGTTCACCATTCCATCTGTATTGAAAATGATTTCACTGGAAAGCAGCAATCTATCTCCACTGCTCCTGTGTAATATTTTATTTATTTAGAATGCTTGCTCCCCAGTCAGAACAGGATAGATGACAAGAAACTTCAGTTACTAAAGTTTATTCTGAATCTTCAGCATACTATCATTACTACATAATCATTGTCATCTTTCCGATGTCACTCTCAGTCGTCACAGAGTTCGCACAGGAGAACTCTATATTAGGTGCCTGGATAATTCTAATCCATGTTGTCTTCCTACAGGGACTAACAATGTATTAGCCATTGTTCTATCTTGATTGTGTTAATATTTTCTGTGTTCACCTTCATATATATAGTTGTTAGTATATCTTCTTTATTTTATCTTTTTATACTATTTACCTCAGCATTATTTCAATAATTGTACAATTTTATTTAATCAATTGTTTCTGGGTTCGTTTTCTTTCCTTCAAAATTTATATTTTTTGTAATTTGTGTGCTAGTTACTATCTGCTCGTGCTTACAATATTTTCATGATCTACTAATGAAATACATATCATCTCTCAAAATGAAGAGTTTATCTCAAGTTTAGTTAAAGTCTTTTCTCACTTGTTTGGATTACAATAATTATGCACACAATGAGAAATCCATTAAAACTTGAAACGGCATAGGAAATAAATCTCTAGAATGTTGCAAAATAGAACAACTTGATCAAGACAAACTTATCAAACAAATCAAATGCACAAATATGAAGTGTAGTCTCAAGGTGAAGAAAGAACTCAAGGAACTAGGATTGAAGAACAGAAATAGGCATACTCATGGAATGAGCTTTACTGATACTGGAACAAATACTCTACTTTGTCTTCTTATCTTTATTCTTCCCTTTCCCTTGCTTATCCTTCCACATTATTTTTTCTAAAAGCTCTTATTCCTCCTTTCATGCTGTCAAGCGTCTTTGTCAAAGACTAAGCACTTACTGCAATTATCCCAGTTGGTACAACATTTTATCAACCATTTATCACAAGTATTTTTATGACATGTATGATAAACGTTACCATGTGTATCCATTTGTTTATGGTCATAATTCTGATATCCGACATTTTTCAACAAAATGTAAATTCACATCACATATTTACATTACATTATGTATATATTTTTTAATCTTTCAAAAAGCTCCAAATTCTCTTCATTTTTTCAATTTTTGTGTGTTGATTTTGCAGATAAAATAAACCTTTAGCAATGTGGAAACAATGAAAGTGTGTGAACAGTAAAAAAATATTCGAAAATTATACCAAAAAATGTATTATGAACGTGCGGAAAGAAGCGAATTTATAATTATTACAGCAAACAAGACAGGAAATGAAAGCACAGAATGACTATCAGTCAGACACAATAAATGACTAACAGTTCGACTACCAACAGATTATTGCAGACGCAGGGTGATATGAATGCTAGAGATTCATTTTATGCGTCTTCCACAACGAACTTGCAATTAGTCTACATCATTTGTTCCCTCCTGTTTTTATTCATAAATTCACAAAACCATGACATTATCATGTCCGATTGTCATCTGATTATGGTATTATTGCTACTTTATAAATATTCCTTACAAATGTTCTGTCTTAATTAAACTTGGTACTCGAAAGATATAAACATACTTTTCGTCTTATTTTACATTTGTTGTTTTTGTATACATCTTAATGTATTACCAACTATACGGAGAAATAACTTATAGACTTATGTTAACATCATTATACTGGTTTAGAAGACTCTGCACAGTCTGTATATAATCAGTTTGTGTCTTTTTTTCTTGTAACTGCAGGAACATAATTCAGGGTGTGAGTGATGTGTCTTGAGCATCTTGCTAGCCGGACAGGGCCCAATCTCTTCCAGGCGATGTGTTTTAGTCCATTATTGTCCCGTTTCTAAATTTCACATCCACGTAAGACTATCTCTAGCCAGAACTTCCGCCTCTGTTGCTGTCATCTTCAAAACATCTGTGATGACTTGTGTCTATCTTCTTCCTGGTCTGCCTCTGCCCCACTTTCCAAGCACAATAAGCTTCAGTAGTGTTCTCTTTAGACTATGATGGCGTTTGATGTGGCCAAATTATTTGAGTTCTCTAGACAAGATCAAAATCAACACTGTCTGCAAATAAGATGAAGGACGTCAATCTCGTGAAGTTCAGCTGTACACTAGACTGTGAAAATACGACACAGGGTAACCAAAACACTATTACACTAGCCAATGCAGATGACCTTGCCATGATAATTGGTGGGAAGAGAACATACACAAATGTATGAACTAGTCCAAATGGAAAACAGCAACAAGTTTCCGTGAACACAAATATAAATCGTTGACTAGTGTGAATTCCAGTAAAACCCTACGATTTATAGCATCCATAAAGAACACAAGAGCAACGTTAGACCTGCTGCCTGTTAGGCACCATCTTGTTACTTTTGCTTTGCACACGACAACAGATCAGTACAGTTCTCAAATGGCTATTTTAAAAAAAAAGCTGATACTAAATCAGATACGAGCTTGAAAATCAGTTATTATTGCACTTACATTGTTTCGTATTTCTCAGCATTATTGATACACTTTATCCCATCGCTTTATCAATGCAAGAACATTCATTCTGCGTTCGTCGATCGGTTGTCTGGGTACCTACCGTGAACACGCTTTACGGAAATTCAATGATCATGCAAGAAGAGACAAGGTTGTTG
The DNA here is from genome assembly GCA_036924085.1 of Ariolimax columbianus. Classification (NCBI taxonomy): domain Eukaryota; kingdom Metazoa; phylum Mollusca; class Gastropoda; order Stylommatophora; family Arionidae; genus Ariolimax; species Ariolimax columbianus. The sequence goes on along the minus strand of JAVGWX010000001.1, from coordinate 121,310,422 downwards.
GAGATGGAAGGGGAGGAAATGAAGGGGATGAAAGGAATAGGGGAAATAAGTGAGCATAAGTACAGCGTATGGAATGATTTGATATCATCATTAGTATAATGATTCGACTTAAAGAAGCCCATGGGAGAAATGAATCTTTTTTTCAGCTCCAATCGATGCCGATCATACAGAAGAAAGAGATTATATATGTTATCCAATGTCAGCTTTCATCTGGTGTCCAGGACTGTTGAAGTGGCTAGTTGTTGAAGATATTTTTGACGTGTTGCTGGAGTGGAAAGTAACGCTCGGTGAGTTCAGAGCTAATCTCACCACAATCTTTATTTTACCAGATACAGTGGCGGTAAATTATAGAATATATTAAATGCGATCACTTACGGGTGAAACCTTTTCTTTTTTTAAATCGAACATTGCTTTGGGAGAAAATCATTGGATGTGTATTGATGCCACAGTGACAAATAACACAGGCTCGCTCGTTGACACAGGACATAATGCCTGTCTGGTATTGGTGGCTAGTGTTGATACAGCTTCGTACCGGCAGAACCTGCTGGTTTTTGTCTCGTCTGTATGCGACAATTGGGGAATTGGGAAACGGGAAGTATTACAATAAAGGATATGGTGAGTGCGGAATATGATATCACGGAAAAAGGAGTCATGTGGGTCATAAGTGAGAACAGTTTTTATACGGTCAGAGAGAGGCCAGTGAGAATGTGTAGGGGCAGCATGAGTACGGGAGATAAGGTGAACCCACTAGAGTGCAGAAGTGAGAATCAGGTCAGGTCATCCCGTAACCGGTGAGATCGTTAGGGCACACATGAAGAAGACATCCTGACAACATCACGCCACCCTTCTCTGTCAGCGGTCGCTGCCTGTGCCTCTTCTGGTTGGAGATTGATCCATTCCTTTATGTTGTCCTCTCGCCTCTTTTTAGGACGTCCTCGTCGTTGTCTGCCTTGCACCTTTCCGTGAAGGATCGGCTTTGCAAGACCACTTGATCTCGATATGTGACCTAACCAAGTGAGTTTCCTTCTTTTGACAGTTGCCAAGAGGTCTTCAAAAGGCCCTATTGCTGTTGTAATTATATCTCGTTTTATCTCATTTGTAACTCGATCTTTGTACGTGACGTTTAAAAGTCTTCGGAAACATCTCATTCCCAAGGCATGTATCGTTCGCTGAAGGTCAGCTGTAACTGTCCATGTCTCACAAGCATAGAGGAATATTGACAGGACCAGTGTACGCATTAATCTGATTTTCGTGCATAGTGCTAACCGTTTATCTTGCCAGATTTTGTTAAGCCATGCAAGCGCCGATATTGTCTGTGCTATTCTGGCCAACACCTCACATTTTGATCCTTCATCACTGAAAATCGATTTTAGATATTTAAAACGGTCAACCACTTCGAGTTCTTGACCATTAGCTTTTATCCAGCTGTTGAAGCCCTCGGCGTTGTTGGTCATTAATTTAATATTTCCACCGTTTATCTCCATACCATAGGCAAGAGATGTTTTGTTTCATCGAGCCTTCTAACCCAATCCTGGAGTTCCGTTTCTGAACCCGCCAACCCATCCATATCATTTGCAAAACGAAGGTTGGTAATCGTTCGGCCCCCTATCTTGGCAGTGCCAACGTGACCTCCAAGTGCCTCACTCATAATTCCCTCAAGGAATATATTGAAAAGAGTTGGAGAGAGTGTACACCCCTGTCTCACACCAACTGCTGTGCGAAACCAGTACCCTCGTCTCCCATTCACAAGAACTGATCTGGACGCCTTGTCATACAGGTGTTCAACGACCTTTATAATTGTTCCGTTAATTTTAAACATCCTCGTGGTTGCCCATAGCGCTTTATGCCATACCCTATCAAACGCCTTATTAAAATCAATAAACACATGATACTGTTTTTGCTGCTGCGGTAGATATTTCTCGCTTAGCAGTTTAAAATTAAATATATGTTCTGTAGTGCTTATTTCCTGTCTGAACACTGTTTGCTCCTCGACAATTATGTTCTCTGCTTGGGGTTTCAATCGGTCGAGGATTAATCTAAGCATGACATTACTAGAATGGCTAATGAGGCTTATTGTTCTGTAATTTTGGCACAGCTGTAGGATTCCAGACTTATGTAACGGTATAACCATTGATTGTGTCCACAAGTCCGGCCAGTTTTCTGTCGCCCATATTTTGTTGCAGATGTGTGTCAGGCCTTCCACCACTACCTCCCCACCTGCCTGTAAGAGCTCTGCTGGTATATTGTCAATCTCGACCGCCTTCCATCTTCTCAATGTCTTTACCGTTGCTGTTACCTCTACCTTTGTTATCAGTTGGTTATCTTCTATAGCTGTTGATGTTGGAGGGATTGTTTTCTCAGGTTCGTTCCGTCCCTCATAGTAATATAATTGGAACAGTAATATGTCCATCGTGCCAGTACGTCATTTTGCTCAATAAGGCACTTGCCGCTTTTATCCTGGATCATAAAGTTCCTGCCTTGTCTTGGTGTTACCAGTTCTTTGACCACCTTGCATGCTCCTTTAGCGTCATTTCTGTTTAATCTCTTTTCGATGTTTGTACATTGCTCGCATATCCACGCTTCTTTCGCCTCTCTCATCGTTTGTTGTATCGCTTTCTGGATCTCTTTATATCTGCTGACCTCATCAGGTGGATGATTTTGGTTTTTCAGTGACCTTCTTCTATCCCAAAGGTCTAGAATTTCTTAGGTAATCCATGGCTTATTTTTTTGTTTGGTGGCATCCCAGGATCTCTGTTGCTGTAACTATGAAAGCTGCGTTAAGAGACGCTGTTACTGTATCGGTATCTAGTCCCTCTCTTAGAGCCATCAGTGAAGCAAATCTCCCTCCTACTCTTGATTGGAATACTTCGATGATTGTTGTTTTTTTTTAGTGAGAATAGCCTCAGGATAATCACTTCAATAGCCCTGGGTACTATTGGTATGCTTACAGTATGATCATTTGTATCATATCGCCTGCTTTGGGTGATCAGCATTGATTTCAGCTGGAGAATATATTTATCTTCTTCTTGAGTGTTTGGCGGCAAGGTATCAAAGTATACCATACCTTTAGCTAGACTCTCTTATCTCCTATAGCCTTTCTTCCTTGCATAATTTTCTGGTTTGCCTTTTTTTTCTCCATGTCTACACCTAAATGTATTTATACTATTAGGGTTGCATGTATACGTATCATCTTCTAGTTATTTTCCGTTTGTCCTCTAACATCTTATTCGGTCCATCTGTTTAATTTTTCTTCACTTTCACATTCATTCCTGGCCATCCTGGTAACCTTCGCCGGGAATGGCCGAATGAATATCACAGACAATCGCCATCTAAGTATCTTGTATTATGCTTATGACTGCTCACTTGTGCATGTTAAAGTAATGACCAGGAAACAATTTTTATTTCTAACAGTATGCTAGCGAAGCTTCTAAAGGGCCTGAGTAGGTCTATCTCTGCCTCATAATTGGTCTCTGTTGGTCTCTGAATGTGTCTGTATTAGAAAAAATGAAGTGTATTCTGTTGATCACTGAATGTGTCTGTCTGTATTGGTAAGATGAAGTGGATTCTGTTGGTCACTGAATGTGTCTGTATTAGAAAAATCTTATTTTCGTCCATCCTTAGATCACGGTCCTGGGTTCTCTTACAAAGGACACCATTGTTTGTAAGTCTGTTTTATCTCCATACAGCTTTTCTCTCACATCTGTCTCGCGAAGCCAGCATTGTTCTTTCTTTTCCTGAGTGAGAGTGCAGCTTTGTAGGATGTGTTTCGCGGTCATGGTATGCTCCCCACATGGACACCTGTCATCTGTCCCTATCCTCATTTTGCTGTAAAGTTGACCCTTGAGTATGTTATGTTATCTTCTCAGTCAGAAGATGAGGCTTGCTCTTTTCTAGTTAAAATAAAATAGATGTCTTCATTTCGGAAGTCAAGGGTGTTGATTATCCCATTTTCTCCCGATGTTAACTTTAATTATGGTCTTGGCCTCATTATATGTGATGCCCAAGTCTGTTTGTTAGGATGCTCCTTGACACTTTGCTAGTTTGTCTGCAGCTTCATTGACTTCAATATTGCAGTGGCATGGGGTCCACTGTTATTGGTACCTGAATGGGTCTCTGGGGGTTCATGCAGCGGTCTCAGTTGGTCTCTAAGGCGTCTCCATTGGTTTTTGAGCTGGTCTCATTTATTACCTGAAAGGGCCTTCCAGAGCCCAAGAAGCGTCCAGTTTGACTCACTGAGAAACACTTCTCCAAACTGTGGCGTTCCATCCCAAATACTTTAAGTATTTTTTTTATTATAAAAGCTCAGCCAATCACTGCAGGGTAATCAACGTCCAGGAAAGACAAGGCTGTATTTTTTTCTTTTTGGTAGACCATGTTTCTGAGAAATAGAAAAGGAATGGCAAAAATGACATTCCAGTCAATCTATTTTTAACATATTTCAAACGTCGTTTTTTACTTCCGCAGAGACGAAATTGAAGTCTACATGCACAACATGTCTAAAGTTATTGTTTTTTCTTTGTTTTAAAAAATCTCAGGTATTCACAACTGTAACAGTTTTACGTTCCCTGGCATAATATTTCTCCATTCAATGTTTCGCTGGTATTCGTAGAGTGAATACTATCTGTTCAAATGTATATTTCAAGCTAAGCACTTACATTACATTTTTACCAGAATAAATAGTATAAACCGTGACGATACTGTATTATTTGTTTCTATAGTTTGATTTCTCAAACGCGGAATGCGTTGCAGAGAGTTTTGTGCCGGACGGTTCAATGCATCCGACGTCAGCACACCTTTCCAACAAATGTGTTTACTTCCCACAGGGGTACGACCTTGGTGTTTCATAAATCCGAACACATCAAGTTTGGGCTGTGAACCGTGCAAGCAACCTTTCGTGAAGCTGCCATCACAATAATATAAGGATACAGTCGCCAGCATTTTCAATTGGTAAAGAGAGCTTCCTGTGGAACATCGGCTTGCAACTTTTACTCGTATCGAATTCCTCGAGCCGCCCTCTTCATGTTGGTTGGGCTTCAACTTCTAACGCTCATCTATGTGCGCCTTTGACCTCCCCTGTTCTCTTGCCTAAAGATACCAAACAACCGTATATTGTTTAACGCTAGTGCTTTATTTGTTTTATGAAAACACATTATTTTTTTATTCACTTTTTAAAATATTTGGAGGAGTAGGGGAGGGGGGAATGGGATATTGCTGTCCAGATCATTATGTTTGGTCATGGTAAAACACATCTTGATTTTTCTGATTATACACTGTTTTTATTATTTTGTAAATAAAAATATACCTTTACCATTTGTATGTCATATTAAATTATTTTACAAGCATTAACGTTGCTCGCGCTAGAAGGGCATACAAGATAGAGAGAGAGAGAGAAAAAGAGAGAGAGAGAGAGAGAGAAAGCTATCAGAGCGACAAAACAGTTTAACGGCATATTTTAAAAGCCAGGTATTTGTTTACTCATTGTGGCATCGATATAAATATTTGGACTGTATCAAAGAAAGATGAAAAAAGCTTGAAAGCGTTTTAAATGTGGTGCTACAGTAGAATGGAAAGAGTAAGTTGGACAGAAAGAAGTTCCAATGGCAATGTCCTCGCTGAAGTAGACGCACAAAGACAACTATTGAAAATGATACTAAAACGACGAATCAATTGGCTCGGACACAATATGAGACATAACAGTTTTCTACAGAAGATACTAGAGTTCAAGATTGGCTGGGATACAATATGAGACATAACAGTTTTCTACAGAAGATACTAGAGTTCACGATTGGCTCGGACACAATATGAGACATAACAGTTTTCTACAGAAGATACTAGAGTTCAAGATTGGCTCGGACACAATATGAGACATAACAGTTTTCTACAGAAGATACTAGAGTTTAAGATTAGCTAGGACACAATATGAGACATAACAGAAGATACTAGAGTTCAAGATTGGCTGGGACACAATATGAGACATAACAGAAGATACTAGAGTTCAAGATTGGCTGGGCCACAATATGAGACATATCAGAAGATACTAGAGTTCAAGATTGGCTGGGCCATAATATGAGACATAACAGAAGATACTAGAGTTCAAGATTGGCTGGGCCACAATATGAGTCATAACAGAAGAAACTAGAGTTCAAGATTGGCTGGGCCACAATATGAGACATAACAGAAGATACTAGAGTTCAAGATTGGCTGGGCCACAATATGAGACATAACAGTTTTCTACAGAAGATACTAGAGTTCAAGATTGGCTGGGCCACAATATGAGACATAACAGTTTTCTACAGAAGCTACTAGAGTTAAAGATTGGCTGGGACACAATATGAGAAATAACAGTTTTCTACAGAAGATACTAGAGTTCAAGTTTGGCTGGGACACAATATGAGACATAACAGTTTTCTACAGAAGATACTAGAGTTCAAGATTGGCTGGGCCACAATATGAGACATAACAGTTTTCTACAGAAGATACTAGAGTTCAAGATTGGCTGGGCCACAATATGAGACACAACAGTTTTCTACAGAAGATACTAGAGTTCAAGATTGGCTGGGCCACAATATGTGACATAACAGTTTTCTACAGAAGATACTAGAGTTCAAGATTGGCTGGGCCACAATATGAGACATAACAGTTTTCTACAGAAGATACTAGAGTTCAAGATTCAGGGAAGAAGAAAACGATTAAGACTCACCTTTACGTCTCGGACATGGAGATACATTAAAGGACGAACCTTGGTTCAAATGGAGAGCGATGCAGAGGAAAGTGTCAAATGGAGAGACATTAAAGGACGAACCTTCGTTCAAATAAAGAGCGATGCAGAGGAAAGTGTCAAATGGAGAAACATTAAAGGACGAACCTTCGTTCTTCTTCTTCTTCTTCATCGTACGCTGTTTACAGCGATATTTACGTTGCACTGTTTTATTTTGTTAAGCCTGTGGCTCAGTGCATCCGATTTCAACAGGCGTTTCTGTAGGGTTGCCCTCCTTAGCCTTTGGCTGTCCCCAGCCTAACTGCAAGGCAGCAGTTGTTTTTGGCCATAGTTGTCTCTCTTGGGAAGTTGTCTTGCAGGACTATCGAGTCTTCCCTACTCGTGTCTATAGGGTTTGGCAATGATATGATGGACTATGTACTAGTTTGTACTATCCCGGAAGAGAGGCAGTCCAGTGTGACTTTGTCCCAGGATCGTCACGTTCTGCCAGAAACGTAGCATATGCATGTGAGTGAGGTATCTCTTTGCTCCCTTTATTTTCTCGGCTCATCTGCAGTGATGGTACGCCTAGCATTCCCCGCCACCCGGGAGGTTGTCACAATAGGGCATGAAGTGCAATGTCCGCTGGACTGCATCTCTTCTACGTCCATTGGGATGACTGATAGCAGACAGAGGCAAAGAGCCAGGCAGGAGTGCATTTTGCCAGGTGCATTTCTGCGGCTCGATCGGGCCGGGCTGAGACGCTAGCCCCAGCCATGTCGTAGCCTCCCATCACAGCGGTGCTGAGATTTAGGGCGGGATTCTGGCTTAGAGGCGTTCGGCCGTAATCCCTCAGATGGTAGCTTATCAGCAAGCACGTGGACCAAATGTCAGCGACCTGTGATTCCTCTCGATATAGTGCAGTTGACCAGGGGACAAGCCTGGTCTTGCACGGAGATGTTGTTCGCCTGGGGAGCGGACATATCTCATGGTCAAGGGTTGAGTCTCAGCAGTTCGCAGTGAGGTAGCTGATCTACTGCTTAGGGCACCCCGATCGAGAACTAAGTCTTCTACAAATGGTTTCATACCTCATCGCCGTATGGGGTGAATATCGAGCAGCTTCCCGCCCGCTTTGATCAGCGGACTGCAGAGACCTCATTCTGCGGCTCGACCGGGCGGGGCTGGAGCGGGGGCCCCAGGTCCCCACCATGTCGAAGTCTCCCTTTGCATTCGTGCTGAGCTGCTTTTGGGCGGAATTTTGGCTTAGAGGCGTTCGGCCGTAATCTCTCACCTTGTAGCCTCGCGCCGTTGGCTTATCAGCCTAGTACGTGAACCAAATGTCTGCGGCTCCTCTCGAGTTAAGCAGGATTGCCGTAGCAACGCCCTGTCATTAGTAGGGTAAAACTGACCTGTCTTCCGAAGGTCTATTTCCAGCACCCGTTCAATATTAGCCAGGACGTATCAATAGAGGGCTTTTAGTTTGTCAATGGCCAAGTTTATGGAACCTGCGATTTCTGCAGGGTTTAGACCAGATTACCGTAGCAGGCGCTCTTTCATTAGGGGGTTAAGAGACTGACCTGTCTTCCGTGGGTCTAATACCAGCACATGTTCACTATTAGACCCCACGAAGGTGCTCTCGATTTGACAGTCAATCTACAGTATTGGCGTGTTAAGTCAATTTAAGCCGCAGGCTCCACTCCTGATAGTGCTCTTCCGTCAATGCCTTTATCAAACACTGAGTGCAGACCAACCGAGCTACAGAGGGCATAACCCCAGATTTCTGAGGGTCTAAATCCAGCACGAGTTCCATATTAGACCCAAGGAAAGTGGTCTCGGCATGTCAGTCATTTCAGTGTTGGCCGAGTTGAGTCAAATTAAGCAATCGACATTTGATAGGGCAGACATTTGAAAGATGCGTCGCCGGCACATGAGGCCATGCGATCAGCACAAAGTTATCCAGAGTCACCAGAGTCACCAGAGTCACCCCGCGAGGGGAAACGACGATTGGTTTTGAACTAATAAAAGCGCTCTTTCCGCGAGGGTCGTAGCTTGGTAAGCATATATTAGCTCTAGAATTGCCACAGTTATCCAAGTAGGATCGTGTCATCTAAGGAACCTCGACTGATTTAATGAGCCATTCGCGGTTTCACCGTGAGACAGTGTGAACTTAGACATGCATGGCTTAATCTTTGAGACAAACATATGACTACTGGCAGGATCAACCAGATATCTGTCGGAGACGTGCGAACAGCACACACCGGTCGGCGGAGGACGGGTGTGTAAAAAGCCTCATTGGGACGGCCGCAGGGACCGACTGACGGGACGGACGGACGGTTGTTCCACCCATCCCTCACTCCGTCGACCTAAGACCGCCTGACAGGGGCCCCCTACACGCACCAGACGACCGACCGACCGGGCTCGCTCGAGGAGGGATGGCAGCGCTCTGTGCAGAACGGATCCCAACGACCTCGGCGATGAATTTCACTGGGTTAGAGACAATTTGGCCTGCCGGCCTGCCCTTCTCCCGAGGGTTGGTCCCCCGGGAGAACACAGGGCCTTCAGGCACGATTCCTGCTTTCCATTTGCCGATCACAAACTCTTTGCGAGAGTCTTACCACCAGCGAGACGAACTGTCGAGCTCTGCTATAAGCCTTAGATAAATCACCACCGACTGACAACGTCTCTTGATACGGACCAGAGCAGCGCACCTCGGTGGAGGAGACGCCAAAAAAAACCGCATCCCGAAAGGCGGGCAAGCGTTTTCCGCATAATAACAATATAACAACCTTGTTCGTTTCTATCTATTCTTTTCTTGCCATTCAGTATCAAAAGACCGTACCTGTAGTTTGTCGTTCTGACTTCTATAGTATCCTTAATTTAACCACAACTGTCTTGAAACATTTCATTTCAAAAGATGTATTGGGCGGTGCTTTATCGTCTTAGTAAGAGTTTTACTCTCGCTTGGTTTTCTCTCCCATCCGCGTTTGGGCTAGCTTCTGAGGACGCACAAACCTAGCATAGGTACATACAGACGCACACATGCATCCAAGCACTGGTTTATGCGTCCTGATATCGCCCAATGGACTACGGTCTGGGGTGGAAAATGGCGCGCCTCCGCCAGTAGAAACTAATGAGGCAAACATCTAAGCAAAAAAAAAAAAAAATTTGCAAAAAAAAAAAAAAAGCTTTACGAACACTGGTTGAAATTGAATCTCGGCGGCGAGACAACTACCCCGGATGAACCTTCGTTCAAATGAAGAGCGATGCAGAGGAAAGTGGCAAATGGAGAGACATTAAAGGACGACCCTTTGTTAAAATAAACAGCAATGCAGAGGAAAGTGTCAAATGGAGAGACATTAAAGGACGAACCTTCGTTCAAATGAAGAGCAATGCAGAGGAAAGTGTCAAATGGAGAGACACTAAAGGACGAACCTTCGTTCAAATGAAGAGCGATACAGAGGAAAGTGTCAAATGGAGAGACATTGGGGACGAACCTTCGCTCAAATGAAAAGCGCTGCATAGGAAAGTGACAAATGGAGAGACATACTCAGACAACATTATAACTAGTCGCAGGACTGATCAACAAGATGATGATGTCGAGTATTATTGTTTAAAGGAAGTTAATCATGGATAATCGCTAAAGACATACAAAGAAAATTGGTGGCAAAATATATAACGCTTTAAGGAAAATATTGCGAAATAATGGACAACAAACAGCGCTTATTTGGATGTAATAAGAGTAATAGGTGCAGTCAAGAGGTTACAGTACTCGACTCTCACAGAGTTGAACGGAAACTGTGGACGATTGAATCCCGTAAGTTTCAAGCGACCAATTGTCTCACCGGAGGTAAGACCAGAGTGTCTGCATCCTGAGACCTCCAGTCGTCTCCACCAATAATCAAGCTACTGATCCAAGGTAACTCGGTACAAGAGATTGAAATTAATGACCAGCGCCTGCTCTTCCCCACTATAATCCAAATACAGCGCACATCAAATTATCTAGACAAAACCGCTTGATGTTGTCGGCCATTATCGCTTTGCGATGGGAAATTTAAAAAAAAAGAAAGTGATCAGCAAGCAAAGAGAAATTATAAAAGATATATAGGCATCAGAACAAAGCAAACACTTTTTAAAAACACATTTTAAGAAGAGCAGACTTATAACACACTGTAACAACACACTCTAACAACATACTGTAACAACACACTGTAACAACACACTGTAACAACAAACACCATTAATGAGAAAAGTAGTTGGAGAGATCCATGATAACCTAGACCGGTTGACATTGAGGATAATGATGAGCGCGCGCACATAACAGCAGTTGACGGATGATGGGAAACATAACCAGGGGGAGAATAGAAATAGTCAGTGCTGCTTTCAATGAAAACTGACATATATTCACAACAGAAACAATATATTTTTTTTCTAAGAATCGACGTCACTGCACCACGGGCATTCCCACAGGTGCTCAGTATCACTCAGAAAATGACGCATGGTATGGATGCTGATGGTCCCTGTAGCTCGCTGGTTGTACACTTTCTTGCTCTGTTCTCTCATGAGCCCTTCTCCGCTCAAACCTCGTTTAATGTCGAAAATTTGCAGCCTGTGGATTGCTGCGTCATCTATTAGTGTTCTCATCTAACAGGCGGTCATTGATTTATTTCAAAATATAATTCCTATTCCTCATTACCGTGCCCATGATTGAAGTTTATGAAGCCAAGATGTCAGCTCTATCGTTGCCCTGAACCTCAGCATGACCAGGACAGTAGATCTATGTCAACCCCTGGAGGTTTGAGGCCTGAACAGCTGTTATCAACTGGTACCTAAGCGATCCCTTATGGGGGTCACTGCTTCCCTCTCCATTCTCAAACTAGAGGTTGTTGACACGTTCTACTGCACTCGGCAACGACCCGTCCTCTCACTCTAGCCGAGAAGCCCCAGCCAGATGTTACTTTGAGCCGCACTGACCCGACGGTGTATATGACGGCATCACTATGATGCGTGTTCTATTTTATCATCCGGTTCACCTCGTGCTCTGCTCTCCCGTTGCCTCTGCATTCCTTGTCTAAGCTTATGGTGACTCTCTTGTACTCTATCACTCTATCGCCAGTGTGGACCCATCTTTCGCCCTTGGTTATCATCTCAGCTGGGGTGACATGTCCGATTGTTTTCTCTGCCTGTGCCATTCATGACGCCACTATCTTGATTCTTGATCCATTAATGTCTGAGATACCAGCAGTGTACAGAGGGTGCCGCCTGTCTGTGGTGACACACATATAGGCTTTGACTTCCAACATCCAAACTGCTCGGCCAGCTGCTTTCTCAATTCAGTATCTCTGCCTAATATGGAAAAATTGGATGACTATATTTCTGTTTTAATGTATATAGTAGGGATATGATTCTTGTAACTTATTAACTCTTTTACCCCAAAATGTGTATTATTTGGTCAAAATAAAAGTCAGTATTAATGGTATAATATAGAAGTACAAACACATCAAACATACACACTGAACTTCGTTATACTGGTTTAGAAGGCGTCACAGAGTCTGTATACAACCAGTTTATTCCACTACACCGATAATAAAAATAACTTTGGACTTTCAATCTATTTTTTAATGCATTAGCTGACCACGCCCCCACCACATCATGTGGCAATGCATTCTAAGATTCACCACAGAGAAATCTTTTCGAAGTTGAAAATTTCACACTGCAAGAATTGTGAATGAGTATCATAATTAAACAAGCAAATCATCGTGTCAGCACCAATTAGCTTTTCTAACTCGAACACCCCCCCCCCCCTTCCCCCTGCTTCCAAAATACAAACAAACAAAACAACAAACAAAACAACAGCAACGTCTTAACATACAGCGTAAAACGTCAGGCAACATGGCTTACAGTTAAAATAAGAAAGGTTGTCATAAACGTAGGCCTAGTTCAAGGATGTATATTATAATTCAAACCTGATAGGAGTGTCTGGTATGGGAGCATCTTTACATATGTTAGCGAGAAAATATTGATTATTAAAAAAAGCAAAGACAAATAGGTTGGTTTATTTAAATATACAGATGAATTGAAGAATGAGTGAACAAACAAAAGAATGAACAGACCAGAGAATCAATCAATTAATGAATCAATCAATCAATGAAAAAATAAATGAATTAAAGAATAAAACAAATAAATTGACAAATGAATAAAATAAATAACAGAAAGAACAACATATAAAACAAATTAATAAAGTAATTAATGAACAACTGAATAAATAAATTGAATAAATCAATTAGTAAATCTCGCAAATAAAATAAATAATAACTAAATAATTGAACAAAGGAACATAGAATCAATCAATAAAATGAATGCAATAATATTTTATTCATTTCGAAAATTATGTTGTGGATCGACGTGATCCCCGTAGTAGTGAGCCATACGCAGATGAAGCCAAGCATAACTCAAGATGACAACAGTTCACCTTCATCAGCACGCTCGGGATCTCAGGACCCTATTACAACCTGCCACTTAGCGCACTTTTCAGGGTGCACAAAAGAGTAAACTTACTCATTGTGGGCATTAAACAACAAAACAACAACCTATTCCAAATGGTGATCTTAGACGGTTAATAGGTCACCATAGCATGCAACATAAAGACTGTTTTACATCTTGCTTTCCTAAATCTTATTATAGATAAGTGGAATACAAAATTCGACACGTTTTTATTTCCCAGTACCTGCTACCAATCAAAAGGTCATCCGATCTGCTGAAGCAACTTGTGTTTCTATACTTTTGTTGACACCTCTGTTCTTAAGATTCCTTGCGCTCGTCTAGAATCCATTTATTGTACTACGCTGACCCGTTGTCCAACTAATCCAGACAGCCGCTTCTTCATCTTGTCTGGTTCTCTTTCATCGCATCATGTCCTCGCGAGTCCGTTATTTCCTCGGATATGATTATCTGTGCTCAGCCATCTTTTCGCACTGTATTTGTTTTGGGTAAGATGGACTTTAGAAATGGGTAAAAGCCACACATGGAGACTCGGTAGAGAGATAATCCTAGAGACATTTGCGGGAAGTTGTATTTGACTTATTTGTTCTGTTCTGTTAGCAGTCAGAGTCACAACACTCCAAACAACCCATTAGTTTCTATCCCTTTTTAGCAATTGGCGAAGGGTGTAGATACTGACGGTTCCAGTAGCTGGCTGGTTGTACACACTCATGATCGATCCTCTAAGCCCCCCCCCTCCCCCTTCCTCTCTGCCATTGTTGTAGTTTAATCTTATGATAGTTATTAAAGTTTACTATATAATCCTTCCACTCCCTGGATAAAACCATTACGATGTGCACTACTTCTTTTAGTTATTAGAGAAATCAAAACTGTATTCATAAAAGCAGAGTGGTTAAAAGGCAAAGGAACTGATATCGCGCTCCGTTGGAGGAATGCTCATGTCTACCCAGATGTAAATTGGTATGATGTGTATAATTAGAAAAAAGAAGGCAACTAGAATGGAAACTGGTCACTTCATCTGGCAAATATTGAAAGCCCGCTCAATGAAGTCGTTAGCACTGCATCCCTGAGAGCAGTACCTGACAAGCTTTCCCTTTTCATCTCTGCTCAAAGAATTTCAACATAGGCATACATAGTTTATGTTAAAAGTCTTGTTTTGTAGAAATAAATGAGTACAGAATGTGAAATTAAGAAATGAATTGCTTTCTTTAAGGATGCGCAGTGTTGTAATGCTGACATTACATTGGCGAGACTGTAAGAAAACATCCTCTTCAGAACAAGCTTATCGGCGCCTGTACAGTTTCCCACACTGTGCTCACATTTTTAATCCGAGTTAATAAAATATCCCTCTTGTATAATAATCATCTTAGATCAGCGGTTCGCAAAATGTGGTTTCCGCGAACGAAACCAATATTTTTTAAATAGCGTTATGTGCATTTTTTTAAAATCGATGCGTCTTTACTGAGCGGTGAGAAATTATTATTGTTGGAATAAGAGGCAGTTTTGTTTTCGAACAGAGTAGAAAATATTTGACAATTTGAGAACGAAAACTGAGGCAGACCTCAGCTCTGAAGTGTTTATCTGAAACATCACGAATCAGGCCAAGCACAGTGTCTGATACTCAATCTTACATTCGGTCTGACTCGCATTCCTGTGTCGGTTTTCAATCCTATATTATGTCTGACTCGCATTCCTGTATTCGGGCTCCCAATTGTAAATTCGGTCTGACTCGCATTCCTGTATTCGATCTCTCAATGGTATATTCAGTCTGACTAGCATTCCTGTATTTGGTCTCATTCGTATTCCAATATGCGGTCACTAGCATTCCTGTATTTGGTCTGATTCGTTTTCCAATATGCGGTCTGACTAGCATTCCTGTATTTGCTCTGATTCGTTTTCCAATATGCGGTTTGACTAGCATTCCTGTATTTGGTCTGATTCGTTTTCCAATATGCGGTCTGACTAGCATTCCTGTATTTGGTCTGATTCGTTTTCCAATATGCGGTCTGACTAGCATTCCTGTATTTGGTCTGATTCGTATTCCAATATGCGGTCTGACTAGCATTTCTGTATTTGGTCTGATTCGTTTTCCAATATGCGGTCGGACTAGCATTCCTGTATTTGGTCCGATTCGCAATCCTATTTGTCCGCCTCGGGTGGCGAAGGTCACGGGTTCGAATCACGGTGAAGACCGAGATTTTTCCAAATGGATCTTCTGGTAAAAATGTTCCTGACCTCTAGGTAATGAGATCGGGTTCTCGTGTTCAGTGTCAAGCACGTTAAAAATTCGTTGACAGTTGGAAATCGAAAAGAGTAGGCTTAACGGCCGCTGCTCTGACAAAATTCAAAAATTCTAGTTAAAAATCTACCTAAATTATTTGTACCTTCCCCCAGGCCTAGTTAGCACCAGGAAGTTTCAAAATACTTTCGTCTACCTGGGAACAAACATTAACATGCATGTTTGAATACCAGGATTTTAAGTTCCAAGTACAGAATGACTGGTTACAGAATTAATGGACAGCAGAAACAGAGTTCTCAAATATCCAAGGGTTTGTGTGGATCTCCTGCTCTGATCAGCCACCTTGAAAGTGACATGAGGGAGGCCATGATAATTGCCCCCCCCCCCTTTTTACAATGTTCCAACAACAATATAAATGTGTTTACTTCGGAGACCCTGAACTTATATGTTTGTATGTTTGAAATTTAACTCAAAATAGCCAAATGTCAGGGGACTAGCCTAGTCCTACTATTCCATTGACGGCATGTCACTAATTGAAAGTAAATTGCATACAGGACAACAGAATATCGGAAGGCTGGTGATCGAGAATGTGTGAAATTATGTGATCATTTAACCAATATCAACGTCTTAACTTTCATATAAATAAGTCATGTGTCCATTTACAGCAGGGTAGACTGGAGTGAGTCGAGGCTGCGAATTGAAGCTGGTTCTAATGCCACGAGATGCTAGCTGGACTTAGAACAATGTAACGTGCTTTACTGGCTCAGAAGTATTTCAGTTGATCAACCTCGTTCATGAAATTAGAATCTCATAACTTCAATGCCTGCCTATTTGCTTGTGATACTGGAGAAAACTCCCCAAGTCAGTGAACAGAAATGGTTCAGTTCCACTGTCATGTGATGTATTATTTAAACTGCGTCAAACCTTATTAAATACTGGCCTCGATATTGTTCCTTTATTCCTGGAACTGTAGGTGAAAGGGTTAGCGAACTTCCATCCTCGCGTTCATGGTATCGGTGTATGCTAGAGTTATCTCCCTGCCTAAGGAAGAGGAAACCGATTGCTATGGTGAGATAAAAGTAAAAATACCCTGGACTCCAGGTGGTTTTCATTGAAGGAAAACATCAGGGGTCACATATGGCTCGGGTTTCCTGCTCAGCAAGTTTTCGAGGGAACACTTGTTCTCTGAGCGAATGTATGCATGCCTGTCTGTTAGTATTCATGGCGCCTTGGGTCAGAATAGTGCTTTTTGACCATTTTTGAAGTCTTTTTGTTTGTTAGTAAAGAGTTCCGTTTCCCGATTTGATACTCGAACTCTTATAGTGAAGTAAAGAATGGAATCACTGCACATTTTTGCATGTCGAAAAAGGAGAAGATGGAGAGTCGTTGACGTGGTTAGCAACCTCATCACGTAAAATTAAATTGTTACAGAACCATCAATGCAAGAGCACACGGCGTGCTTTGGTACAGGCTTCCTAAAATTAGGCCAACAGTAGCGGTAGCCCTAAACTTCGTTTGAAGTTAAAAGTTCAAGGAGAAGGGAGTTAGTGCGCATAAATTAACATGAGACAATATATGTGGGAACTTTGTACCGTGCACTAATTTACAAGGACTAGTCAGTAAAAAGGTCACACGTACAATTTTAAAAAAACAACTTAATGAGAAACGGATTTCAAAACTATTTATTTTTGCACTTACGCTGTACATTATTTCTCAACATAATGTCCACCAACATTGATACACTTATCAAATAGCTTTATCAGTGCTCCAAAACCTGCTCTCTCAGCAGCCAACCTCTTCATTCGTGAAACGTCTCCCGCCAAGATCATGCATTATGCTGTAGGCTAAACCATGTGAACACTCTATTGCAGTTACTTCACTGTCTTTTGTTGCTCGACGGATTGAATCATCTCCCCTATCGGTAGAAAAGATGCTTTTGTTGCAATCTGAACATAATGACAAGGTAGGACTTTATCAGCAATTTGTAGTGCTCTAGATAGAATTGATCGACTGAGTTATGCGCCACCTTACGTGTCAAACACTTCTCACCCTAAACAGAAAGTATTTCCTTATGAATATTCTTTGCAGAAAGTCGCTCCCTTCAAACCCACTAAACAAAAAACAAAAATAAAAACGAATGCACCAGGGACGCTGTTCTCTGATCACAAAGCTCGATGTTCCTGTCACATAATGACACCATTAGAAACTAGCAACTTCATTTTCCAGCTATTTCATATCAGCGTGTGTTCTACTTATTGATTTCCCTCGCACTTCAGTACAAATCACACGATCACAAACAAGTGACATGCACGGTAACCCTCTGTGATTGTGGCTCGGTCAGACCGTACAGAATGTACTGCAGTTTAGATTGACCTTGTTATTCTTTTGAAGTCTCTCCATTTGAATCATTATACATCGTCTGGTTAGTAGAATATTGTGTCATATGCACAAAGATGGGAAGAGAGAGAGAGAGAGAGAGAGAGAGAGAGAGAGAGAGAGAGAGGTGGGAGATAGAGGAAGACAGGAGAGCCGGACATTGCATTGAGTGACATATTTTTAATTAAGAATCGTTTAAGACATTTTAATCGATTTATTTTTGGTTAGTCAAAGAATAAGGCACATATGGACGTTTAGTTGAAATACAATGTACTAGTGCACTGCACACACTGACCATACAAAATGTCTTAGTGCACTGCACCAGATAGCCATACAAAATGTTTTAGTGCACTGCACCAGATAGCCATACAAAATGTTTTAGTGCACTGCCCGCGATAGCTGTGCACAATGTTAGTGCACTGCCCGCGATAGCCATAATAATTGTGTCTGAGAGCTGGACAGCATTTGACAGTCTGGACCAGTGTTTCTCATTCCTATTTCCTCGAAACTGCATGGTTCCACATAAGTTGTGTAGGGGTACCACGATAGATGGTGGTTGATCATAACACAAAATAGTGCAGTTTAAAACAATAACGTATCTCATTGTTGTGTACAGAAATCTAGCAGAGTACTTGCGTCTTAATTCACCCCAAACAAAAATATTTCTTATTCGCACCCGATTTTAGAATTGTTTTAAAACTGTTCAACAAGAACAGAAGAGAATATCTGCTTCTGGTGCCGCTTATTCTTGCCGTTTTAGCAATGAATGTTTTTAATCTGTCAACGTGGGTCCATGACTAGGAGAGTAGCATCCAGATTTTACAGTAGCATGCCATTATCTATTTTGTCAGACGATGTAATAACAACCATGTTATCTAACCCTAACCTAATCTTAATCCTTACCGAAAACCTGACCCTAACCACAACCATAACCTAACCGCAACACTGAACCTAATCGTAACACTAAACCTAAACCTAACCATAACCCTAAATCTAACCCTAAACCTAACCATAACCTTAACCTTAACCCTAACCCTTGGCAAAACTGAATATAATCATAATTTCTGCACTTGATCTTTATCCAAGTCTTTACTTATGTATTTAAAATAAAAATTAATCTACCAGTCCTTCCCTTGACTCAAAATAGAATGTTCCGTGACGAACGATGGAAGCAGGGTTTGGGTTGAATTAAGACGCAAGTACCTAGAGCAGCTTTATGTGTAAGTACTAAGCGAATATTCACTTTTATCTAATCACAGTATTTTGATCAACGATTTTTAGTACCTTCACTTATCGACTGTGAAACTCCACTGGAATCTGGCGTTTTCTAAATACTGGTTCTGATAAGTAAAATGCAATGTTGGGATATATGCTTCAACAAGTGACTGGAATCAGAATTTTCCTTTAAACAAGTTATGGAAAGCAAAGTACAGTTGTGGACCTATACTTCGACAAATAACAGGCGTACCTTAAAGCTGGCTAGTGTAAGCCAAGTACAGTTGTGGACCTATACTTCAACAAGTGGAACAACGTGAAAATAAATTATAGTATTCGGTCATGCCAATAACGTTTTATGTTGTATATATCATTAAAAACAATTAAGCGAACGTTCTTTGACATGTATTATGGTTAGATTATTATATGAACAACTTGATGAAGCTAACGTAACATGAGCTGCATATACAGTATTAGCCATATGCACGTAGGTATGATAACAAGATTGAAAATGGCTGACCTAAACAGTGTGCGAAAGTCAATAAGAGTTATGAAAATTTAAATAAAAACAGATTTAAACTAATACTGTGGGTATTTTATTTAAACGCACATACAAACACATACACACACAAACACGCACATATACACACACATACACACAGATACACACACAAACACACACAAACACACACATACATACACACACAAACGTACACACACACACACACACACACATGATAACTGTCCATCGTTGTCGATGACCAACACCGACATCATCCTTGTTGTATGTGTCCTGTTTTGTTTTATTTCTCCACTGTCTGACATCTTTTGGTGTAGTGTTTGCTGGACCTCATGTGGCTTATCAGTTCATTGTGGGCACGGACTGTTCCTTACATGGTGTGCACACTATGTCTTCTGTTGCTGGTGAGGGTGAATTCGCTGCTCATTTCCTTCCGGGTCAGGCGTTGAGTTTGCGATGTGTGCAAACCGTGACTTTCTCCTTCAGTAACGCTTAAGTTTACTGCATTTCTCCAGACCGATCTGTTTTCCTCAATCCTCTCCCAGTTGTCTTCATCTGTGTGACAGCTTCTCAGGGCTTCCTTCAGGCTGTTCTTAAATCGCTTTTTGGAAAAAGGGGGGGGGGGGGGGGGCTGGAGGGGGAGCGAAAACCTTCTTTTCGATGGCCTACCATAATCTCGCCGTACAGAAGTCTTTACAGCAGTCTTGTGTCTGGATCCAGTCAAAAAGTGGAAATAGTAAAAAAGTGCTGCTCTACCATGGAGTACCTTAGGGGCGAGTAATTTCATCAACATTGTTTCTTGTTTATATTAACGACTTGCTCAAGGATCTTTACACTGGAGTGAAAGCTGCCTTATATGCAGACGATCTAGTTAGCTGGTGTGCTGATGAACACTGTACTATAGCAAACCATAAAATGCATGTAGCAGCAGACGTAGGCAGAGAAATGGAGTGTCACATTAAACACAGACACGATCTCTACGACACTGTTTTCCTTTTCCCCAAAAGACCAAACAATCAACTTGTGCGTAGGAATGTCCATGATCAAGGAAGAAAACTCCCCTACCTATTTTGGGGATATATACATTTGATAAAAGGCTTACATGGAATAAACATATTCGAATTGCAGAAGGGAAGTCTCGAAGGAGGCTAGACCTACTCAGAAAATTAGCAGGCACCAGCTGGGGAGCAAACGAAAGAACCGTTAAGAAAGTGTACAATGGAGTAATAAGACCTCACTTGGAGTTCAGATCTACAGCTTGGTCATCAGCTGTGTTTAGACATCTGCAGTCATTGGACAAGATGCAAACCCAAACCCTCAGGCTCATTACAGGAGTCATAAAAACTACGCCAATTTTAGAGATGCAGAAAGTTACTGGATTACAGACATTGTAACATAGAAGAGACACAAAGAGTATGACCCAGATGGAAATCACGACAGTATGCAACAGTACCCAATAAAGGCAAGACTTTAAGATTTGGCTTTGGGTGGTCTTAAACGAGACAGCATGTTTTGCAGGACTGTCCTCTGTATGGTCAGTTAAGGAGGATACACTGGTCTAATGATTCGACACTACAATCAAGGCTGTATGGAGCTAAAGAGCAGCTGCAGTCAACATTCGAGTTCATCGCGGAAACTCGCCTGGTGGTGTGAACATCTAGGATGCGTCGCAGAAGAAAAAGAAGAAGAAAGATATATTAATAAGAATGGATAAATCTTGATTGATGAGAAAAATTTAGCAAACAGATAGGCGGACTATGTAATTGAACTGCTCAACGACAACTCAGGGGACAAACTATCAACATTTAGTAATGACGGTCGCTGCATTCGCAGATCAGAAGTTGACAAAGCAGTAAAAAGTAAATATTTTGTAAAGAGGGTGGGGGGGGGGGGGGGGGGGAAAGCAACCGACATAGATTTATCAGAACAGTGTAACAAGAGAAGCAATAGTCTATATAATGACTAGCAGAAACATATATAAAAGAATAAAAAGCTTTAACAAAAAAAAAGCAGAAGAAACCAGCTACATGTCTGGAAAACAAATATATGGATGGGAAAAACACAAGAACACCGAGTAACCTATACTTGGAACAAACTGCCACAGTAAAATCTAGCAAGATTTACTCACAATGTAGAGATGTGAAAATAGAAGAGCACCATTGATAAGGATTATCTCCTTGTCTATTTAACATTTACAAAGAACGCATTTTTTCCCAAAATAGATGAAATGTCAGGAATCATTATCGGTGGAGTGTCAATAAATATTCTCAGGTAAACGAATGACAGTTCTTCTAGCTAAAAGCGAACAAGAATTTCAGGAATTGGTTATTCAAGTACAGAACAAGAGTCAGCCAGGTGGATAATAATACTGAGAAAACTATGCTAATTAACAAAGTGAACAGGAAATCTTCTTTACAAATAAAAAAAAAGGCAAGCAAACATTTTAACCGTTCAAGCGCTGTCCTTATCTTGGAAAAATAATAACGGCGGATGGAAGATAGTTAATGGAAATCAAGAAGAGAATAGGAATGTCTAAATCTATTTTCCCCAACATGAGTCATATACTGAAATCCATCAAGTAACTCTCAAAAAAGAATTGAGAATGCACAAGTGTCATGTAAACTCGTCTTTACTGTATCTCGAAGAAACGGGACAATCAACAAACGATTGGTAAAGAGAATTGATGTATTTGAAATATGGATATGTAGAACAATTGGAACGCATCTCGTGGAAGGAAAGGATATCGTCGTTCTTGAAAGAGCTGGTGTCTATAGCATCAAAATTATTCTAATGCAGTCACAGATCTGTTGGACTGGTCATGCCAACTCATCGGATTAAAAAAATGCACTTTAATGGCGAGATACTGCTGGGTAAACGCTTCCTTGGTTGCCAACAAAAAAAGTGCTTAAACGACACGCCTTAGGGTTTACTCAAAAACCGTTGGCACAATGCTTGACAATAGAGAATCTGCTACGTAAAACCGAAGGGCCTATCGCACATTGTTTCCTGAACGTACAGCGTTATGCGAGGTACTCATAAAAGTAGCAGATGAAAAGTCGATGAATTGAAGTCTTCACACCAGGCAGTATTGGAAGCAAAGGGGAAACGTCACAGATGTAAACAATGATATCAGGGGGAGGATAACATCACAAAATTGACACGAAAAAGCCTTGACAGAGGATTGGACGTTGGAAATCCATTGCAGCTGACCATGGTTGTGGAGATGACACCTGAAATGAACTGAACTATACGAAAGTGAGAGGATTATCATGAGTTGGCGACCCTTCCACTCTGTTAGTCGCCCCTTAAGACGTTCTTCAAGTGGGGTAGGTGTCATATTCTTGTCTCTATCACACACAGAGTACTCCCAGCAACCACTTGGGGCATATTTTAAATATTGTCTTAGAGCCATCTGGAACCCTTTTATTGTAAAACAAATCAACGTATTTTTACGGCCCGCATCGTAATCCAATGTCTCATTCGCTTAATAATTATAAAATATTGCGATTAAGTGAGGCTCAGGCGACAGTCTGGTGATCCAAGGGCGTGGTTATTATTGCAGGTTAATTATTTTTCTTTCAATCTATCTTTGGAGCGTGATTGACATAGGAAATAGTTTTGGTCTGTCAGTCGTTCCAATAGTTACTTCCGGCTAGAAAAGAAGTTATTATTTTTCAATAATAATAACAATAATTGTATTTTCCTATTTTAAACAATATTAAAAAATGAAGGGAACTGAAATAATTTTTTTAATAAAAACAGCATTTTCATCTTAAAAGAAACGTACAAAAGTTGTTTCGTTGTTTGGAATGCCCACAATGAGTAGGTTTACTCTTTTGTGTGCACTTAAAATGACGTTAAGTGGCGGATTGCAGTAGCTTTCCTCACATCCCGAGCGTGCTGTTGAAGGTGGACCGGTGTAATCTATCAGTTGTTCTCGGCCAGTATGTTTGGCCTGACCCTGACTAACATGTCTGTACAGTATATTTTGCTTGACCAGACGTTAGTCGTCCTTCCCTTGTACAGCAGTAAACTGGTTTATTTAGAAAATATGTTTTGAAGATTCTGTCCAGGACAGTTCAAGCAGAATTGTTGATACAAATGTGATGAACTGTCAGATACAAGTGCTAGAAACTATCAGATAGAGATGCTGAGAGCTATCAAATACAGTACTAGGAAGTAACATGATACCAATACTAGGAACTATCATATACAGGCACTATAAACTATCAGATACAAATACTGGAAACTATCAGATACAGATACTAGGAACTGTCAGATACAGGTACTAGAGATTTTCAGATTTAAGTAATTGGAACTATCAGATATAAGTATTGAGAACTATCAAATAAAAGTACTGGAAACTATCAGATACAAGTACTGGGAACTTTCAGACACAAGTACTGAAAACTGTCAGATACCAATACGGAAAATTATCAAACACAAGCACTGGGAACTATCAGATACAAGTACTCAGAGCAGTCTCATACAAGTAACGCAAACTGTCAGATTCGAGTGTTAGGAAATAATACATACAAGTATTATGAGCTATTAGATATAAATATAGAAAACTATCAGCTATCATATACATGTACTATGAACTATAAGATACAAGTACTGGGAATTTGCAGATACAAGTACTGGAAACTATCAGAAACATTTTAAGTGAACTATCAAATTGAAGTAATAATAAATTTGTGATGATAGTACAGGGAACAACCAGACACAAGTACAGTAAACTGTCAGATACAAGTTCTGGGGACAGTCAGATACAAGTACAGTGAACTACCAGATATTTTTCCCCTTCTCACCTCACGCATTTGACTCTGTCCAACAGTCAGACTCTTGCACAACTTTCATACGCGCCCTCAGGTTGAGGCCCTTCCATTGCACTTTGGTTGGGCTGGCTTCTGATGGCGTACAAACCTAGCATAGGTACATACAGACACACACATGCACCTAAGCACTGATTTATGCGTCCTGATATCGCCCAATGGACTACGGTCTGGGGTGGAATGGGCGCGCCTCCGCCAGTAGAAACTAGTGAGGCAAACATCTAAGTAACAACAAAGCAACAACTACCAGATACAAGTACAGTAAACTATCAGATATAAGAGCTGGAAACTATTAGATGCAAGTACAATGAATTATCAGATACGAGTGATGAAACCTATCAGATAAATGTACAGTGAACTACCAGATACAAGTACAGTGAACTATCAGATACAAGTGCTGGAAACTATCAGATACAAGAGCTAGAAACTTTCAGATACAATTGCTAGAAACTATCAGATACATGTACAATGAAGTATCAGATACAAGTACAGTAAACTAGAAGATACAATTAGAATGAACTATTAGATACAAGAACTGGGAAATACTCGTATACCGACACAATTACTACACATATCCCATACTTAAATGCCTCAAAACTGTACCATAAAAATCTTCACGAAGAATCCGGTACAAGACAGACATTTAAAAACGAGCAGCCTTCCAAACTAAACTACATATTCTTTATCTCTATGTCTTTCTTTTTCTTTTTCGCGCTCTCTCTCTCTCTCTCTCTCTCTTTACATCTCTTTCTTTCGTGCATGCTAAAACACACACACAGACACACACACACACACACATACGCACACTCACACGCACGCACACATATATTTTTACATACACAGTCTTCGCAAGTTTCATGAGTCAAACGTTCTCTCCACATTTATATGCCTTTACTTTTCAGCACAAAAAAGTCTTTAAATCTATTTTCTGCACTATATTTGAACTGACATCTTGTAGATGAGCTTAGCAGATGTTGCCGTTGAAAAGATAGGAAAAAAATTTCGCACACACACAAAAAATAGGAAAATGGAAATGCTTTTAGCTTTACGCTTAAGTAAATATAAATTTTAAAAGTGGGTAAGGATCGTCAATTCTTCTATAGAAAATACTAGTAAAACTACAAGTAAGAAGAGTGTGTCGTAATCGTGCATTCTTCAAGAGAAACTGTAAACATCTATATTATATTATTATAATATTTGCATTATCACTTCATTTTGTTATTGTTTAATGCTCATGATGAGTATGTTTGCTTTTTCGTGCCCTTGAAAAGGAAGTTAAGTGGCGGGCTGCGGTTGCTTTCTGCACTACAGACGTTGCTGATGAAGGTGAATTAGGGTTCCCCCAGACTGTTGTGCTATGCTTGACTTCATCTGCATGGTCTCACTACTACGATGATCACGTCGATCCCGACATCATAAGCTGGACTGGCATGAAATAACATGTTTCCATGGAGATCTTCGTGGAAGTGAAGTAGGGTCTTGATCAGTATGTTTCACCTGATGTTTTGCCTGATCCTGACTAACATGTCTGTTCAGTATGTTTTGCCAGATCCTGACTAACATGTGCGCTCAGTATGTTTTGCATGACTCTGACTAACATAGTCTGCACACAACTGTGTTCCCACTTATCATTTGAGTTTTTGTGTTAAAATGCAATTCACAACAATCACTGAGATAAGTAGTGTCAATGTACAAAGTTGCATTCATTTTTAGGAATTTGACGAGCCGTGGAGGCGCGGTGGGGTAGGGATTGTGGGAGGTGGAGGAGAACTTATTTGTAATTTTGTTTATGTAAGCAACAGAAGGAGAACAAAAATACTTTAATATGGCATATTTTGCTAATACAAAAATATTGTATGTGTGCATGTGTGTGTGTATGTGTGTATATATGTATGTATGTATGTATATACGTGTGTATGCGTGTGTGTGTATGTATGTATTTACGTTCGTTTTTCTTACTTGTTACCAAAGGGCTTTCAAATCGCTGCCACATATCTCTATTGATTGGCCTCATTAAGTTTTACCTTCGAAATTTAGTTAGCCGAAGCCTCTTTCCAATATTACGCACCAGTTTATCTTTATCTACGTCTTCCCTTTCACCTTGGGGGTTTAATTCAACCGGATGTTTAGTTATTGTGCCTCCCCGAGTCACGAGTTATACTATCCATCAATGCTTTCTCGCCCTAATCTCCATCTGCAATTGCTGTTGTTTCGTTCTGGCACGCAAGTTTCGTTTGTTATTCCTCCCGGCCATTGGATACCGTATCTTCCGTGGTGGTGTTCAGTGCTTAGCAATCTAACGTTCTTTGTTGTTTCGCGGGCTCGCCTTAATTTATCAATATTTATCCAGCTTTTCGTGCGTGTGTTGTCAGACAAGAGCCTACCTGCCTCTTATTCTCAGATACTTATATACACCAAAATAATATAGAGTATAAGTAGCGAATTTTTCTCAGGACAACCATACCGACTCCAAGCACTGGTCGTGATACTGTTCAAGTGACCCAGTTGTAGCGAGTATATTACTAACAGTTACGTAAGTAAAGGTACGAAATGGTCATCCAACCTAACAAACAACGGATCCCTAATAACATGAAGACTGTAACACTTCATCTCCAAAGGCATTGTCTCGTATGCAACATCAGTTTCTGTTATGGGACGAGAGTCTCTGATATGAGAGAACAGTACCTTCGATGCCTCTGTGGGATGGCAGTGTCAAGTACGGAACAGCAGCGCCTGCAATGGGACAGACTTGTCTGATATTGGACGGCAATGGCTGATAAGGAACGGTAATGTATGATACGGGACGGCAATGTCTTATAAGGACGGCAGTGTCTGATATAAGACGGTGGTGTCTGATAAGAGACGGCAATGTCTGATATGTGACGGCAGTGTCTGATAAGGGGCGGCAATGTCTGATAAGGGATGGCAGTGTCTGATAAGGGATGGCAGTGTCTGATAAGAGACGGTAGTGTCTGATAAGGGGCGTCAATGTTTGATAAGGGACGGCAATGTCTGATAAGTGATAGCAGTGTCTGATAAGGGGCAGCGATGTTTGATAAGGGACGGCAATGTCTTATATAAGACGACAGTCTGATAAGGGATAACAATGTCTGATAAGGGACGGCAGTGTTTGATAAGGAACATCAGTGTCTGCCCTGGGACGTTAGCATCTGCTCTGGTACGACAGTGTCTGGTATGGTACGACATTGTCTGGTATGGTACGACATTGTCTGGTATGGTACGGCATTGTCTGGTATGGTACGGCATTGTCTGATCTGGGACGGCAGGGTATGATATGGAACAGCAGTGTTTTCTCTGTGAGTGTCTGCTCTGGGACGACCTTTATGTATACAACCGTTTCATTGGGCTAAAATTATATCTCAGTTGTGCGTAGGTTAATGTTTGCAGGTACAATGCATGTAAAAAATAAACTTTAGTTACACAGAATAGCCGTGTATATCCCGGGGTTTAACACTGTGCAATAAATAATAGTACCCTGCAACGGGAGAAAAACCTAACTGTGAATGTAGCCACCACATGACATCAATTAGAGCAGGGGTCTCAAACATAAATCGCAGGTAGGGCTGGGTGGAGCTAAGATGGATGGCTACATTAACACAATGTCCTGGTTCGACGAACGATTTCACAGACTACCAATCCTCACTTCCGACCTAGGCGAGTATTTAGTTGGTTGTTTGTGGTTGTTTTCTTCTGTATGCGCTAATTTCTTTACCAGATTATTTTATTTATTTATGTTTACATCTTGTTTTTCAATGAATGTTCCAAGGTTCTTTATCATTTCATGCTATAAGATATTTTTGTCCAACATTTAATCGGCTCTAGTAGCCCGTTAGTAATATACACGCCTGCTCAGCTGAGTTGTTCTTTCCCTATGTATCTTACATGTTTTTAAAAAATAACTTCAAAATGTGTTATGCATGATCGAAGACTTGTTAACACTAATTTATTTTAAATAATTAATTTGAGAACTTTTATTTTCATGTAAAGTTGTTATGTTCAAGAAAGGCTATTCTCTTAAACAAAAAAAATTGCGAATAAAGTGGCTTGCCTGCACAGATGGACAATGAGTAATACCGTGAGAGAGATCTACAAAAACACGGTCATCTCAAATCCGAAAGACGACATTAACCTATAAAAAGGAGAGATGAAAGAACAATTTTCTAGCTTTGCACGCTCAATATATACAAACAGACATTTGAACAGAATCCAACCACAACATATTTCAGAGGGCATCTCTACGAAACTGTTGAACACCATCTTTTTTAGTGCTTGTCCTTGGACCGTGTCACGAAAGAGCTTCTTCCTCCGAGGCAAAACAAATTGAGTTCTCTGTATGGAACTATACAACAGTTCACAAACACTTGCAGATACCAATACATGGCATTAGATCAAAGAGCTGGGGCTCACAGGCTGATGGATTAATAACCAACCAACCTAAAACAAATATGAAGTATTCTATTCCTTCCCTTATTTGAGTTTCCACTATTTCCCGTTTCAGTGTAGGCCTGACCGTTATTAAAACACAGTACCGAATCTGAGTAGTTGCTTATATCTGGCGACAAAGGGATCAAGCTCAATCCACATTCCTGCTCAGTCTACTCAGATGTAAGTGTATCAGATATGGATGATACACTAGGAAATACCGCGCACACTGCGCGTGTAAAAAGGTCCTTGGCAGCTGATAATCTGGAAGAACTGTCTGTAAGCATCTGTCCGGGACAAAATGACAAAGATAATTCAATTTCTATACAGCAGTAACGTGCATGAAGGTCAAAATGAAAAGATCCCTCCATCATGCAAAGACAGAGTAAGTCCATCACCTGTTCGTCTACACACTCAATTACAAGTATATTCAAACAAGGAGACGATACGGCCCCAGGGGTAGAAGAGAAGCGACTAAGAGAAAAACATATTCACATGTGTACAAGTCACAATTTTGAATACAGGCTACAAAATCAAATGATTGTACATGCGCAACCTGTGAAAGATATGATAATGTGATCAGAGCATCAAAGACGGTAACAATGAAGATCAGCAGAATACAAGGCTTGTCTCGCACATGTAAACAACATCAAACCTAAACAGGATGTGAAGTTTTTTTTCTCCGTGAATATACCCCATGGCCTACTCTACAGTAAGCTGTGATGTAGCCTCTCTCTTAAACTTCCCTAGTATTTTAAGTCTTTTTTTTTCGCTGATATAATTCGTATGCATAGAGTGGAAAAAAAAATAGTCTACAAGAGGTTATCCTTAACAAAATTATGGTTCCAGAAACGGCTGTTCTGTGAAGCTTTATACATATAAAATGTGATAAATCATTCCCATCTGTGGGTACATGGGAAATCCAAGATCTGTAAATACGGCATACGTATTTTGTCAACATTGCATGCAAGATCAACATCTCGTAATATAGATAACATTTCACAGGCAAAAATAACACGTTACCTTATTTTATTTGGAGAGCAAGGTTTCTGATTTAGTGTGGTGGCAAAATAAACCCAAAAAAATGGCAGCAGAGAGACCAAATGATCGGGATGTTGCCATCTGTACGTCATCTTTCACGGATTGATCACGATGTGGTTGTTTTGCAATCCTCCAAACTCACTTATGCACTCTCAGACATATAGGTGCATAGTAATAGTTAGTTAGTTAATTAGTTCACTCGTTAGTTAGTGTTACCGTACTGCACCAATACGCGTACATACATTCATGGAATATTTGTATTATTGTTCACTAAGACAGAAAAAAAGCAATTGGTTCCGCTTGATATGATTGATATACAATATACAGACTGTTAGTGGACGATTGTATAGAAGAAACTTCCATATTTGATTAATCTTCCTCATTTATTTACTTTACCTCTCCATCCACTTGTGCGTTAAGGGTCGTGGGTAGTCAAGTTAACAATTTCAGAGCAAGATTGTTGCTGCCTGTTGTATGTTTTGTCATCTGTCAATCTGCCACGCAGATTTACTCAAGCCTTTTAACGAACTAGTCTTGACTTGTATGTGCGCAGTGGTAGTTACTTAGACTGCATTCCTTTTAAGTTGAAAAAATCAACGAATTATCTGTTGTGATATGTATTTAGAAGAGCAAGTAGTTCCGATTATATTTATAATTTAATTATTTCCAATTCTATTTCTCCTTGCAGCTTTTCTCCGAAATGTTATTTCACACAATGTAATTTTCTTCATCGTTCCTTGTAAAAAAAAACAACCATGTTTGACACTGGTAGCAAAGCAATTTATTCTTTATCAAATGTAATTTGGTTTTACCTTTTAAAAAATTCGATTTCCTTTAATATTTGTGGTTATAAAAGTAAAGTATCCTATAGCATTACTGCCGTAGGGGTATGAGGTGTTAGCAATCTCACATTTCAGAGGGCGGTAGCCATCTCCTCTCCCTCGCCGCTTTTACTTCCCGGACTGAACCGGTACCCATTTAAGGCTGGGTCGACCCGGGTGCCATTGCGGTCTGAAAAAAACATTACCGCCTCAACTGGGGAATGAACCCAGTACCCAGAACCCAGATGCGAAGCCAGCGCGCTAACCACTGTGCTACGCGGCTCAACCTGTGGTTATACATCTTTATTATTGTTCAAGAGTCATATTATTATTTCCGAAAAAGTTATGTATTGTTATAAGGAGATTAAATATAGTGTCTCAAAGTAGAAACTGTTGTAGTAAAGGATGACGTGTAAGAGACTCTATTGAGCCAGGTCCTCAGCTTTTCTAATGAGCGGGTCAATTTGTCCTTCGTCACTACCTTGAACCTTGTCATTGCACTTGGAACATTTACACATATTGGCGCACAGACAGATAGGTGCACAGCACAGTCAATGGGGGTATATGTTTAATATGGGCTAGGTGTGCGCTGCATCCCCAAGTCAACCTCATAAAATGTAATTTTAATAGTATGTAAATAGAGTATTTTTATAAATTAAACGATACAAAGTTTTGTAAATTTTCGTAAACTTATGTTGCTGCTTAAGACTCCTATAAGCGTAATAGTAATAGCGGCTGACTGCTTTGTTGATCAGATACCATATCTTAACTTGCATGCGGCTAGAAATACGGCTCACAAACCGAGCTAGTTATGGGTGAGAGAAAGTGCCATGGACGTCACGGATTGATGTTACCGTTTAACTAACAATTGACACGTGAGAGCGTATAGTGTTGTGAAATATATTATCTACATTTGTAGATTCAATTCCTTCTATGTGTTAGAATTATAGAAGAAAATTGTATATTAGAAGATCTTCTGATAAATACATTTTCCTTGGACATATGCAGCACGAGGCCATTTGAGAAATATGAGGCGTGTTCAAATGGAAACAAAACTGCACCAAGTAAACATACGTACGATGAAATTTTGCAAACTTGACGGTTGGTATGTGTTGTTTACATCAGATGTGACGTCATCATGCACATCGTACGTATGTTCACTTGGTCCGGTTTCATTTGAACACGCCTCGTATATATATATATATATATATATATATATATATATATATATATATATATATATATATATATATATATATATATATATATATATATAGTGAGAGAGAGAGAGAGAGAGAGAGAGAGAAAGAGAAAGAGAGTATGATATTCTACGAATGTAGCACGCCTTGTATTGTGACCAGGGCACGCCATTGATAGTCATACATCAATACACACATACGCAGGCAGTTGGAAATACACAGAGGATAAAACACGCCATAGCACACACATAAATACTTCGCAATGGCAGCCTAGATACTACAACTATCGTTCCCTCATACACAGACTCTCGCATACAAGAACTGAAACATGAGGGCGGATGTTCACAAGCATACATTGACACACAGAACCGCATGTTTGAAAACTCATTTATTGGAAAAGAAACCTGGCATTGGCACACCATTGCGCATTCAATATATTTCTCTTAATATCTTTTTTTTTTTCTATTTGTCCGTCTCTATCATTCTCTCTCTCTGTCTCAATTTTTCACTCTTTCTCACTTTCTGTCTGTCTCTCATTATCTTTTTTTGTCTCTCTCTCTCTCTCTCTCTCTCTCTCTCTCTCTCTCTGTCTGTCTCACGTTCTTGCTTTTGTTTGATCTCTCAATGTCTATCTCGTTTTACCTTTCTGTCACCCTCTATCTCTCTCTTTCTCTCTCTATAACTCACTCTTCATTTCACACACACACACACACATACGCACAAACACACTGACACACACACACACTGACACACACGCACACAATGACACACGACAATTGAGGCCGACATGACGTGCTAGAGCTCCTACGCGGTGACAAGACAAACTGAACTCCCACATTGAAACATTACTTACACACACTCATACACAAAAATATCATATTTGAAATCCGTTGTCCCTACCTATCTTCTAACGTTTACCTTTGCCTATCCTTCTCGTATGGACATGCACACGCGCGCGCACACACACGCACGCACACACGAACATACACACATAGGCACACACATACACACACGCCCGCACATACACATACACACGAACATACATACATGTTGTTAGAGCTCAGGCTAGGAAAAATGCACTCGTAAGCTCACACACTGACATATCGTAGAAAAATTGCAAGGAAGAAAAACTGACAGATCTGAGTGTAACCCAAAAACAGATGAACCCTTCTACTTTACCATTGTATGTTTGTTTGTCTGTTTGTCTATCTATCTCTTTCATTCTATCTTTCTCGCTCTCTAATGCGCAACCAAATATGTCTGCCTATGTCATGTACACGTGCTCAAACACACACACACACACACACACACACCAACATGCATATCACAACCACACAAACACTAACATGCACATCACACATACACACACGAACATGCACATCACACACACTAGCATGCACATCACAACCACACACACACCAACATGCACATTCCACACACACACACAGACACGCATACACATACCAGCATGCACATCAGACACACACACCAACATACACATCACACACACACACGAACATACACATACAACACAGACACCAACAGGCACATCACACACACACACACACGCGAACATGCACATACAACACAGACACCAACATGCACATCCCACACACACACGAACATGCACATACAACACAGACATCAACATGCACATCCCACACACACACGAACATGCACATACAACACATACACCAACATGAACATCACACACACACCAACATGCACATCCCCCGCACACACACCAACATGAACATCACACACACACCAAAATGCACATTCCCCACACACACTCACCAACATGCACAACCCACACACACACCAAAATGCACATCCCCCACACACACACACACCAAAATGCACATCCCCCACACACCAACATGCACATTCCCCACACCAACATGCACATCCCACACACACACACCAACATGCACATCCCACATGCACATCACACACACACACACCAACATACAAATCCCCCACATACATACCAACATGCACCCACCCCACCCCCCCCCCCCCCCCACCCCCACCCCCACCCCCAACACATCAACATGCTCATCCCACACACACAACAACATGCACATCCCACACACACACACCAACATGCACATCACACATACGAACAGCCATACACAGACATGCAAAATCGAAACCCACACTTCCACAAACACAGAAATGCAGCCCGCAATTCTAGTTTATTCCTACGTCTCTACTATAGTCACTTGTGCCCTTGCCAGATTCTACCAAATTTGCAAGGCAAGCCACAACAACTGCTGCCAAATTCTTGTCAACGTCTGGTGAGTGCTCGACAGCAGGTGAAGGTAAACCTAATGTACCAAACTGGCACTTCATTTTGGGCTACTTATTTGGAAACATGCACAACACATTGAGAGAATGTTGTCAGTGCAAACCTCTTAGTAGATTAGCTGTTTTCAGGGTCAATAAGGCATAAGATATCCAAGAAGGGTCGTGTATTTCTTTAATGTGGCGTGACTGGCGAGAGGTTGGTTAACTAATATTTCAAAGGATAAATTGTTGTGGGAATGAAACAAGAAAAAGCAAATCCACACACATAACAAATTTTGGGGTGGGGGTTGGGGTGGTGGCGTGGGGTTGTTCTGGAAAGTAGATTTTGGAATAGTCAACTCACAATATTAAATAAATAATAAGGTAAGCATAAAGCTATGTCGGGAAAGGGACAAAAGAAAATGAGATGTTATATTTATTATGTGGCAATATTAAATAAAATATAAATGTTTTTGTTCATCGCATAATTCATTAGCTTTTATTAACATTCTCTTTTTTTCTATTAAAATATTCTTATCTACACACGCTCAAATATTCACAAATGTACTGGTTCATTATCACTTAAGGAGTGCTCACTAACAATATGCATAGTCCACTTAACAATGTAGTGAAAACCCAGTTTCCCATGTTCGTTAGGGACGACGCATTATCTGGTATGGATGTAGCCATGTCAATGGCGGAGGTACTGTACGGTTTGGCATGTTCATCGTCAATGGACACTTTACGAATGGCTGCAGTCAATCCTTCCTGAGTGATATCCCCAGTCGAAGTATGAATGTTTGTCTTTGTTGACGAGTCTCTTGCAGCGGTTTGTCCCCCAGGAGTGGTTAGGAGATTATCAATGTATTCTTCGCTAATCTCGTCAGTAGATTGTGATTCAGTTGAAGAACCTGTTAGCAAACGCAAGTTAGATATTTCCGTAGTAGTTGACTTTACTGGCGGAAGGGAGGATAATGTGGTTTGAGATGATGAAGAAGTTGACTGTGAGACGGGTAATGTTTGAATCTTATCGAAGAAAGTAGACGATGAATACTCCTGCATGTGTAAATCCGTTGATGATTTCGAATATGATGGTAATGATGTTATTGGTCCAAATAAAGACGATCCCCGAGTCGGAAACGATGATGTTGAATAGAGTATCGTGGTTGTCATTCGGGTTGGGACAGTTGACGTAAGCATGTTATTTGTTAATCTCATCAAATTTTCTGTTGAAACTAATACACCCTCTGTTCTAGAATGTACTGTCGGCTTACCTGTCACACCAGGTGTGCTCTCAATCAAATCTGTAGAAAACCTGCCTGGACACAGAGCTTCTCTTGTGACGTCTGCCATTCTAAATGTGTTAATTCCCGGTAGTGATTGATCAGGAAAGATGCATTCATTTGATGCTAAGTAGGTCTTGAAAACTGAATTGTACAAGACCCAAGACATGTCACAGGAACAGGCAAATACGTTAGCATGCAGGATCAACCTATTCGTGACATCCTTGATGTTCCTGAAAACATTCTCAGACACGCTTTGGATCCTGTTCTTGTAGATAGTAATGTCATCGATGTCAGAAGCGGCCAAAAAAAGATTACTTCCCAACGAGGTAATATTGTTCTCATAAAGCTGGAATGAAATTATATCCGACAACTTGTAGAAGGTTTCATCGGAGATGACGTCGAAGGAGCTCGACCAGATACGGAAGTCTACAACGTTGTTTACTTGTGCAAAAGCTCGCTTTCCCAATGTGCCAATCCTGGAGTCGGAGATGTGAAACTTACTAACTTCCGTCAGACCCCGGAAACTTTCGGTTTCGACAACGTCAAATGTCGAGCTTGTTATAGAGAACAGATCCAACTGGTTCAGATCTGTAAATAGGCAACATTAAAACGTATATACATTTCTTAACTTCCTACATATATATTTATCAAGTAATATTCCATACAAATTCAGACATTTATTAACTCTTTCAATTCTAATTTATTTTATGGTTTATCCACATTTTTTGGAGAAGATATTTATCTTCCTACCAATCATTTCGTTTGGGTATGTAATCAGGGCGTATTGACATTAAAAGAATAATATAGATCCATGCCTTAATTCGTGAGCCACATTTTGAAAAGCTTTTACCTTTGAAAATAACTTAATTCCAAACAAATTTAATAAATGTTTATGTAGAAACTGTGCAAACACATATCGCTTTGCACATATGATGTATTTATTTACATTTACCGGCTCATACATTTGACTACGAATAGAGATATACATATGAAGGCGGGTTGAACGGAGTTTCCAGTGATGGCAAGTTTCACTTGAAATCTTTATCCACAACATATGTATTATATTACGAAAATATGGGGAGGGGGGGGGGGGGGAATAATAATCTTTATATAATCACAATGTGCTTAGTATTGCATGATTAACACAGAATTGTGAACACTGAGTTATCAACTTCTATCACCACAGTATCAACTTTAACCATCAAGGCATCAACGGTTATCATCAAAGTATCAACTTATATCACCAAAGTATCAACTGTTATCATCAAGGTATCAACTTCTATCACCAAAGTATCAACTGTTATCACTAAAGTATCAACTTCTATCACCAAAGTATTAGCTGTTATCACCAAAGCATCAACTGTTATCATCAATGTATCAACTTATATCACCAAAGTATCAACTGTTATCATCAAGGTATCAACTTCTACCACCAAGGTATCAACTTCTATCACTACGGTATCAACTTCCATCACCAAAGTATCAACTTCTATCACCAAGGTATCAACTTTTATCACCAAAGTATCAACTTCTATCATCAAGGTATCAATTTCTATCACCAACGTAAGGACTTCCATCACTAAAGTATCAACTTCTATCACCAACGTATCAACTTCTATCACCAAAGTATCAACCGTTTTCATCAACGTATCAACTTCTATCACCAACGTATAAACTTCTATCACCAAAGTATCAACAGTTTTCATCAAGGTATCAACTTCTATCACCAAGCTATCAACTTTTATCACCAAGGTATCAACTCCTATCACCAAAGTATCAACCGTTTTCATCAAGGTATCAACTTTTATCCCCAAAGTATCGACTTCTATCGCCAAAGTATCAACTTCTGTCTCCAAGGTATCAACTTCTATCACCAAAGTATCAACAGTTTTCATCAAGGTATCAACTTCTATCAACAAGGTATCAACTTCTATCACCAAGCTATCAACTTTTATCACCAAGGTATCAACTCCTATCACCAAAGTATCAACCGTTTTCATCAAGGTATCAACTTCTATCACCAACGTATCAACTTCTATCACCAAGGTATCAACTCCTATCACCAAAGTATCAACCGTTTTCATCAAGGTATCAACTTCTATCATCAAGGTATCAACTTCTATCACCAACGTATCAACTTCTATCACCAAACTATCAACCGTTTTCATCAAGGTATCAACTTCTATCACCAAAGTATCAACTTCTATCCCCAATGTATTAACTTCTATCACCAAAGTATCAACTTCTATCATCAAGGTATCAACTTCTATCACCAAAGTATCAACTTCTATCACCAACGTATCAACTTCTATCACCAAACTATCAACCGTTTTCATCAAGGTATCAACTTCTATCACCAACGTATCAACTTCTATCACCAAAGTATCAACCGTTTTCATCAAGGTATCAACTCCTATCACCAAAGTATCAACCGTTTTCATCAAGGTATCAACTTCTATCATCAAGGTTTCAACTTCTATCACCAAAGTATCAACTTCTATCACCAAGGTATCAACTTCTATCACCAAAGTATCAACCGTTTTCATCAAGGTATCAACTTCTATCATCAAGGTATCAACTTATATCACCAAGGTATCAACTTCTATCACCAAGGTATCAACTTATATCACCAAGGTATCAACTTCTATCATCAAGGTATCAAATTCTATCACCAAGGTATCAACTTCTATCACCAACGTATAAACTTCTATCTCAATAGTTTAGCCGGAAATATATTCGAGTGAGTTCTGTGTCTTAATGGGAGCATGTTGAAGGAGAGGTAAGAGGTGAAGTCTAACTTCTTTAGTGTAGAAGACTCTGTAATTCAAGGAATTGCTCACCACGTCATGTTGGATGTGTCAAAACCCTATTGATTAGGGTGTAACCTGAATGGTTAGAAAGAAATATATAGAAAAACAGCCCATAATTTATACAGAAATACAAGAAAAGACAACTTCATAAAAAATACCCCATATGTTATAGAAATAAAAGAAAAGAAAACTCTCGAAAAATATCCCACATGTTATACAGAAATTAAAAAAACAGACAACTCTTTTTCCCAAAGACCAAAATATGATGACGAATAAAAATAAAGAACAAGAAAGAAGAAAAGGATTCTTACAAATGCGTGAATAGTGTGTAAGAAGTAAAATCATGTAATGACACAATCTGCCTGTTTGGCATGGCGTTTCTACCCTCATACTGACGTCATGTACTCATCTTCTATCCAAATATTCAAGCTATGACTAACTCACCTGCAAAAGCACCGCTCTTGATGGTTTTCGCGTTGATTGAATTTAACTCCAGCATCTTTAGGTTAGTGGCCTTCGCAAGAAACCCTGGTTTAATCTCGTCCATCACTCCTCTAGTTAAAATGAGAGTGTCTGTCCCTACAGGCAGCAAGTCCGTGTCCAAAATGGTGAAATCTGAACACGTGACGAAAACGTCAATACAGAAACAGGACTCCGGACAGGCCGTTGAGAGTGGCAGGGTCATTAAAAGAAGGAATGTTCCAAGAACAAGAGGTATACTTAACGTGTTGCACTGTTTCTCGATTGTCATGTCTATGGTTGAACAGTCTGGGGATAAAACATATATAAAATGTGTTATTGTAGTGAAACCAGTTACTATTTATACATGCAATATTATACATTACAACTTTAGCCTAATCGTACACATTACATTATCCTAATCGTACACATTACAACATTAGCATACTCGTACACATTACAACATTAGCCTAATCGTACACATTACAACATTAGCATACTCGTAC
Source organism: Ariolimax columbianus (assembly GCA_036924085.1). Classification (NCBI taxonomy): domain Eukaryota; kingdom Metazoa; phylum Mollusca; class Gastropoda; order Stylommatophora; family Arionidae; genus Ariolimax; species Ariolimax columbianus. Next base: position 121,271,188 of record JAVGWX010000001.1, on the reverse strand, counting down.
ACATTACAACATTAGCCTAATCGTACACATTACAACATTAGCATATTCGTACACATTTCAACATTAGCATAAACGTACACATTACAATTAAGTAAACACTGCGGAAACTATGAAAAGAAAAGCAATTGGAGCATTGCAAACTATGGTTTTAAAATCTTTAATTACAATCTTTACTGGTGTAAACTGTGAGGCTTCAAGTAACTGAGGAATAATCACATTTGTGAGATTGTGGAATAAAGAGATTGTATTTTTGAGGAATAAGGAGATTTGTGTATTTGAGGAATAAAGAGATTGTGCTCAATAAAGAGATTTGGGTGATTGAGAAATACAGAGATTTGTGAGATTAAGGAATAAAGCAATTTATGAGATTTAGGAATATAAAGATTTTTGAGATTGAGGAATAAATAAATGTGTGAGATTGAGGAATAAATAAATCTGTGAGATTGGGAAATACCGAGATTGTATGTTTCAGGAATAAAGATATTGTGTGACTGAGAAGTTAAGAGATTGTGTGTTTGTGGAATAAAGAGATTTTTATGACTGATGAATAACTGGACTTATATGACTGAGGGAAAACATATAATATATGTGCACAAGAAATAAATGACGCGTGCCAATTTTGTCGCCGCAAAGTATACATCGATCAACCAAGACTTTTTCAGCCTTCTGAGGAGCAAGAGGCTTCAAGAAATACTTGAATTCATTATATGTTGATTTGTCCATATCTTATCGTTTTTTTGTTGATTGAAGTTTGAACAGGAATGGGAAGTCCTTCATCGTGGTCAACCCTTCTAAATCAGCTCTTACGACATTTCTGACAGATTACAGTGCTACTATTCTTTGCTCCTATGCTAGGTTTTTATTTTAACACCAATAGAAAAATTTTTTAAAACATATGCCTTACGACAGGGAAGTGACAAATATATACAGGATTCAGCAGCTGGATGAAAATACATAGTTCCTCGTAGCGACGTACACAATGCCGGAAAGTGTGGGTGAACTGTTCTTGAAACTTTTAATTCGAAATGAGCAAATTTGAGTTTTTTTAAAGCAATATTTCTGCTTAACTGATCTCTCAAACCTTAGCTGTTGCGTAACATTTCACCGACAGTCTGACCTTGGAGGTAGGCGGAAGGAGAGGAAATTACACGAGAAAATATACGTAAATATTGTACACCCATTCCAACTGAGTGGGGGGTTTGGGTGCGGGATATTGTCGGTGGAGAAAATTGTGGGAGTAAATTCGATATTGGTGCCATGCCGACAAGGCACCAGAGATTTGTCGCGTCATACCGTATGATGTTTTGAGCCCATGGCCTCTTGATCCAAAGACTGGTATCTAAACCTTTCTGCCGCATGTTCCTTCATTAACCTTTCAATGAAATCGTAAAAGGTGACTTGCAATATTGTATTCGGGTTATCAAACTCATAATGTATAACCAATTACTACATAAAAGGCCACGACAATTGCTCCTACATCATACTTCCCGTAAGAAGGCCAGCTGTAATAATGGTCTTGAGGTGAAATGGTTATTTGTTGCTGCTGTTATTGTGCTGTTGTTGTTGTTCCAAATTACTAGTGCTGATTTAACTCTTGAATACTTTTCTTTGCTTGCATGTTACAGATGCTCTTCTTATTTCCTGTAGTGCAATACAAGACACCAAGTAAGCTCACCCCAGACTACTGTACTATAGCCCGTTTCCACTAGCACGAACGAGTGCGTAAGTTAGGGGTCTTGATCAATATGTTTCACCTGACTGATTACTCTTCGCTCACAAAAACATTAGCAGCAACAGACACTTTCACTTTTTAAGGTTTCCTTAGACACAACAGAAAGTCACCAGAGCTAATGTTTGCGATAGTAAAAGAGGGATGGGTACGGTGTCTGCCTAAAACTGTTTAGATAATATTGGTCTACGATTATCTGGAATCGAAGATCAAAGCAGTAAATATTTATCAAATTATCTAGCATTACAATTGACAACCAAATACCAGATTAGCCAGAACTCCAACTGACAATCAAATACCAGATTAGCCAGCATTACAGCTGACAACCAAATACCAGATTAATCAGAAAGATTAACCAGAATTATAACTGACAACCAAATACCAGATTAGCCATAATTTAAACTGACAATAGATTAGCCAGAATTACAAATGACAACCAAAAACCAGAATTACAACTGACAACGAAATACCAGATCAGTCAGAATTATAATTGACAACCAAATACCAGATTAGCCGGGGAACTAAGACGCTAGCCCAGTCAGCCACAACATACTAACCAGAACGTCGCGTCAGGGTCAATACACTGACTCAGACCACAATCTCGCTTCCATGCAGTGTTCTCTGAAACATACTGTTTTCAAGGCAGCCTGGCTGACGAGATATGCATCGATGTGATCCCCGCAGTAGTGAGCGCCACTCAGATGAAGCCAAGTATAGCATAACCGTCTGCAGGACTGTTGTTCCCCTTCATCAGCATACTCGTGATATGAGGAAAGCTGCTACAGCCCGCCACTTAACGTCCTTTTCAGGGCGCACAAAAGAGTCAACTTACTCATTGTGGGCTTTCAACAACAACAACCAGATTAGTCAGAATTAGAGCGATCAAAATGTCAAATTAACAAGCGCCAAAATGGGCACAACAATATAAAAAAATACGGCATTTTAACGGACTGCTAAAATCCCATTCAACAAGCCTAAAACGGACAACATAAAAGAAAATTACCAAGCATTAAAAATACAAAGTTATTATTAAATTCTCCAGAATTAAAACGAAGCAAGAAAAAAGAGCCAAGAAATTATCAAACCGTTAAAACGTACATATTCTGCCAGTTCTACAACACCAAACAGCAGCCCTTGGCGGTTATTTTGTGTGGCAATAACAGCAGATGTTGTTGTACAGATAAAGCTGTCAGTAGATAATTTTTTTTCGCTTTAGCAAATTATTAATTTTTTAGTGCCCAAACAGCAAACCTTGCCGTGCCATGGGCTCATCTGAGAGAGATGACTGATAGTCATGTAAAACGCAAGCATTCGCTACTCATTTCAAGATGACTACATGGGGTTAATTTAATCAACAGAAAGCTCAAATTTCTCTACCCAGTCCACGAACATTATTTTAGTTTTTCACGCTTGGCGGCAAAACTGGCGCTTCTCATTGGCTAACTTTAGTCATTCAGTCAGGGTATCTCCTGAAATTTCACATGACCAGATGGTACTCGTTTTGTCGTGTCTCGAGTATTAGTATTCTACCATCTGTCTTCATCAAGACTGTTAGTGCTTCTCGCGCTGACGGGAAAACATTGTTATAGTAGTTCTTTATACGGTGTCTTGCTTCAGTTGCTTTACTGTTCTTGCTAGTAAGTGAGTTGATCACATTATCATATGCTTCCATTGAATATAGCAAGTAAACACGTTATATGTTACAAAAACGTGAAATATATATATATATATATATTAGGCTTTATGGTTGGAGATGAGGTGTTAGACATATCACTATTCGAGGCGAGGTCCCATTTTTTTTAAAGTTGGACCTGTCCGTCCCCCAATTATAAATCGGGTGGCTACTTACAGCTAGGTAGACCAAAGCGTACGGCATCCCCTGGGCATGAACTCGATTTCTGAGAGATTAATGTTATTTAACAGTGGCGTTACTTCGGTTGGTGTCACCTAGTGCGATTCCTCATGGTGTCGCCCTCTCCCGACTTGCCCCATGGTCCTCTTCAGAATTCTCCTGTACCAGACCATATACATACACTTTAGGAATATTTGCAAATTTAGAACCTAAATTTACAAAGAATATAAGAAGACAACAATAGAATTGGAAGTTAAAGGGTTTAAGATCTTCATCAAAATTGTTAATTTTATTTAAATGTTAACATAAAGCATTTAACTTGCCAGTTACATGAGAGACGTTTCTATTTTGGGTTCGCACAATCAGCAGCTGCTAAAAAAAAAATGTACAACTTACATTAAATCTTGACTAAATCAAAACTTTCACGTCCTGGCCTTCAAAATTGAAAACTTGTGAATTCCTTCATCGAAATGAACGTCTTTCGCTAAATAACTACCAAATGATAACATCATATGATAGAAAAAACTTTGATTATCTTATGGTAGATCGTAAAATGTTCTGTATCAGTTTCACTTTTAAACAACTCTTCTCGTAGACAGACACATGAATTGTAAAAATAATTGTAGGCTTTATGAGCGGATTGGTAGATATTCTAGGCAGTCTCGTTCAACAAAATGACTCTCAAAACGCCATCTACTGAGAGATCAGCCTATGTTGCTATCATGTGCCTTTTCAGTGCTCAATTTTGGAATGGACACAAGTAACTCTTCTTCAGTGGCAGATATGAGGCTCTTGGTGTGAACAGCCTCAAACATGGCTGGTACTTTCTCGATGTTTCTTGATCTGATCTTAAGTTCAGATTTGTTTGAACAGTCTCAAACATGGCTGATACTTCTGATTTCTCTTGATCTAATCTTGGCAGTGTTCCTGATTAAGCCGCGATTGAAAGCATTTCAACTGCTGCAAAGAAGCATGCACAGGAAGTTCTAGCTATTCCAGCTCTCTGCATGCATTGTACATTGTACAGTTTGTACTAGGTATATTGATTAATTTATATGCATGCATGGTGTATATATAGGTACATTTATAAAGTAAATGCTAGCCGGGCTAACGAAAAACGTTTTGGTGATTATAAATAACAATTGGAATATTTTAAAAAAACAACACTTCTGTCGCTTGGCTGACACATTGCACAACAATTGTATATATAGACATAGAAAGACATATGCATTTTGGTGTCCCCTCCTGTGATGGTGTCACCCAATGCGTGACCGCACTGCCCTAAGTAGCGCCACTGTTATACATACTGTAAAAAGGTCTATACTACTGTTATGGGTGAAATGTGGACCTGTCATTGTACTAGTCTGAGGTTTTTTTTTCTAAGTTTGTGAATATCAGCTCAATTCCAGGGGACGACGTGGGCTAGTTGTAAAGTGGCACTGCTCACAATCTGAAGGTGCTGGGTTCAATCCCCATCACAGAACCGGCCGTTAACCCGGGGAAGCAATTAAGACGAGCGCAAAAAAAATGTTCACTTCCTAGTTGCCATGCCTTGTCTACTTCTAGTAGGTTGGTGCCCAATTCCTAGTTGCCATGCCTTGTCTACTTCTAGTAGGTTGGTGCCCAATTCCTAATTCCCATGCCTTGTCTAATTCTAGTAGGTTGGTGCCCAATTCCTAATTCCCATGCCTTGTCTACTTCTAGTAGGTTGATGCCCAATTCCTAATTCCCATGCCTTGTCTACTTCTAGTAGGTTGGTGCCCAATTCCTAGTTGCCATGTCTTGTCTACTTCTAGTAGGTTGGTGCCAAATTCCTAGTTGCCATGTCTTTTCTACTTCTAGTAGGTTGGTGCCCAATTCCTAGTTGCCATGCCTTGTCTACTTCTAGTAGGTTGGTGCCCAATTACTTTGAATCATGCGCTTTTAAATTTGAAGTGAGAAACATGCTCTGGCACATTAGCGTGTGCTGTACCTATGTTAAACTGTCGTCTAGCTACTCGTACTTCTGTTCCGCACGATCAGCAAGTGTACAGCTGTAGTGCAGGCCTTATTAACAAACTATCAATTGACACCCACACACACGCACACACACACACAGATACACAAACATCTCAAAATTAAAGAAAGGGAGCTTACCGTACACACATACACACGAACACACACACACACACGAACAAACACACATACACGCGAACACACAAATACACACGAACACACAAATACACACGAACACACACACAAACACAGCCGAAGAAACGCACATCTCAGATATAAGACGAAAACCTTACTGTACACAGACCCAAACACACACACACACACACACACACACTCAACTCGAACATAAGACGGATAATGTATTGTAGAACACATACACATGCACACAGAACTCCACCATAAGACGGACAACTTACTGTAAATACACACACACACACACACATCTCCACCATAATACGGATAAATTACTGTATAAACACACACACACAACTCCAACATAAGACTAACTCCTTATTGTGCTATCACACACGCACACACACACAACTCCACCATAAGACGGACAGCTTACTGTACACATACACACACACATAAACACGCACACATAACTCCAACATAAGACGGACAGCTCACTGTACACACACATACACACACATAAACACACACATACACGCACATAACTCCAACATAAGACGGACAGCTCACTGTACACACACACACATAAACACACACAAATACATAACTCCAACATAAGACGGACAGCATTAACTAGGCGGTCTGTTCAGGAAATCTTAGGATAGCACGTAATAAGTAAGACTAAAACACTCACTTCCTCCACGTCTTTAAAACAACTGTTGTTTGTGTCCGCTGGAAGCTTTCTTCTGGATGAGTGTTTTGTCTTACTCTATTAGTGCTATCCTACGATTTCCTGAACAGACCCCGCCTTGTAATGCTGTCCGCAGGTTTAATTAATGTGTATTCCATCCAACATCGACTTCTTCTCCTGTTGTCTCATCCTACTGATGTTTGTGTCTTCTTTTTTATAGTTCACCATTAGTTATCTTATCCTTCAATAATTTGAATACTGCCATTCTGCGCAAGCGTCGATTTAAGACGTATATTCCTAATTAGATGATGTTACTGTTCTCTGTGATTTAAAGCGTTGCATTAGAACTCACTTCACATTTTGGAGTCATCTTTTTTTCATTTTGGTTAGTTTTTGATTCCCACAAAGTTCCCAAATGCAGTGAAACCACATATCACCATTTGTATTCTTATGTTGATATCTTTATATGTTCCTGCAACCTTGTTTATATTTCTGTTAATATACTTGAGTGATTCCATCCCTTTTATAAGGAGAGAATGACTAACGTCTGGTTAGGTAAAACATACTGATCAGAGATGTTAGTCAAGGTCAGGCAAAATATAATGGCCAAGACCCTTCGCCATAGCTTTCCCGCAAAAGGACTGTTCTCATGGAGCCTCGCTAACAAGGTGAGGGATCGACCTGATCCCATTAGTAGTGAGCAACATGCAGATTAATCAAAGCATAGCACAACCGCCTGGAGGACCCCTATCCACCTTCGTCAGAGAGCTCGGGATTTGAGGAAAGCTAAGACAACCCGTCCCTTTGCATTTTTTTCAGGGCGCACATAATTCTTCTCATTGTGGGCATACATTAACAACAACAACAATTACTTTCACAAAATTCAAACTTTAATTGCAATTGTTGTTATAGTCTGTTACATATATTTAAAAAAAAAGCTTTGTATTTTTTTTCAGACATATTGAACGCGACCTCTCGTAATGTATTCTTATTTTGTCTTGTATCTGTTTATAGTCATGCACAAAAGAGCCAGGCAAAGTCTCAATCATCAAGATAATAATTCGCAGTTCCCTGCATTTTTGCATTTTTTGCATTTTGCATTTTTTTTATGAACATCTTTTCATAACCCATTCAACATCGACAATAATTGTGATAAGAGATATTTCTTTCACACCCCAGGTCATTACTAAATAGTGAGCTATTTGACGTATATTCTATATGCACGCGCACAATAATATGCTGTTAGTAATAAACACCAAATCAGATAATAATTAACGTTCTACTGAGCAGTCTCGCGTATTTTCGAAATCTGTTAAACCCTTTATGTTAATTTGTACTAAAAGAGATATGCATACGGAAACATATTTAATGTCCATTTCACTGGTATCTTCTTCTTCTTCTGCGTACACAGTCAGACAGTAACCATTATTTTCTGGTATGATCTAGTTTACTTATAAGAAAAATGTATATCTCACGCGGAGTCCAGAAAGACATTGCAGCGAGGTATTAAACTGACATCACTAAACTTCAGTCTGTGGTTACGATATGATGTTACCTATAACCAATGTATCACTACACACAGCCATGTTGCCTGTTTGATGAGGGTTTTGTGAACAATACAAGAAGAGCATTTTAATCAGTATAAAAGTGTATTCTGTATGGAAATGTGCTATCATACCGCATGTTGCATGTCAAACTTATTCAACAGAACTAACGTTTATTCTGTACGGAAATGTGCTATCATACCGCATGTTGCATGTCAAACTTATTCAACAGAACTAATGTTTATTCTGTATGGAAATGTGCTATCATACCGCATGTTGCATGTCAAACTTATTCAACAGAACTAACGTTTATTCTGTATGGAAATGTGCTATCATACCGCATGTTGCATGTCAAACTTATTCAACAGAACTAACGTTTATTCTGTACGGAAATGTGCTATCATACCGCATGTTGCATGTCAAACTTATTCAACAGAACTAACGTTTATTCTGTACGGAAATGTGCTATCATACCGCATGTTGCATGTCAAACTTATTCAACAGAACTAACGTTTATTCTGTATGGAAATGTGCTATCATACCGCATGTTGCATGTCAAACTTATTCAACAGAACTAACGTTTATTCTGTATGGAAATGTGCTATCATACCGCATGTTGCATGTCAAACTTATTCAACAGAACTAACGTTTATTCTGTATGGAAATGTGCTATCATACCGCATGTTGCATGTCAAACTTATTCAACAGAACTAACGTTTATTCTGTATGGAAATGTGCTATCATACCGCATGTTGCATGTCAAACTTATTCAACAGAACTAACGTTTATTCTGTATGGAAATGTGCTATCATACCGCATGTTGCATGTCAAACTTATTCAACAGAACTAACGTTTATTCTGTATGGAAATGTACTATCATAACGCATGTTGCATGTCAAACTTATTCAACAGAACTAACGTTTATTCTGTATGGAAATGTGCTATCATACCGCATGTTGCATGTCAAACTTATTAAACAGAACTAACGTTTATTCTGTATGAAGATTTGCTACCACACTGTAAGTTCCGAGTGGTCTGCCGGGGCCTTTGTGTATCAAAAGAACAAGAATAGCACCACTGCCCCACAGAGAGCATGTCGTAAGGGGCGACTAACTGTGTGACATAGCATAACACCAGCAATGGTTAGATGGTTTGCTAAGAGCAGTTTAGATGACACCTAACAGGCTGCGGGTCTACTTTGCTCTAGTTTTTGAGTCTATTAAGATGGATTGGCACGTCGGTTAACCACCCTCCGTAGAGCTTGTCCCAACGAAGCGGAGTATTAAGCTGCTCAAGCCTAGCCCGCTAAGCAGGAAATCCTTCTCCCGGCTTCATCCAGCGCATACTAGAACTGGGACATCTGCCTCTGTAGAAGTACAGGTCGACTTAGAACTAAGAACCGTAAGGTATTTAGCAGACGTGATAAAAAGCAACACTTATTGTTTTCCTTCCTCGCGCATATAGAGGATAAAATAATATAACTACTGAACTCTTTTGGAAGTATCGTAACATGTAAAGAAGTATGGTTATGCATTGGACTATTAGCTACAGTGTAAATACCATCGTGCTACAGACGCTGAAAACAGCCATAGCAAGATCACATAAATGATCTGGCACATGCTCCTTGTAGTAAGAAACCTGCAGTGGGGGCATTATACTCATAATGGAAGACGATAGAATTAAAATTATAACACTTTTTTTTATCTATAACACCTAACGAAAAAAATGCAAATATGCTTACCAAACATGGCTTTCACTGACATAGACACAAGCTTTGAAAACTAAGAGAAATATCGATGAAATAGTAACGCAACATCTTACATTGGAAATCAGCCACGATATGTTCAATTTAGTCCAGACTGAAAAGTGCAAGCTGTCAGATTGAGATCTGCGCTGAAAAGAGCGTACCTCCACTAATCTCAAATCTTTCGCGCAGGAGTTCCGAGCTGGCAGCAAACTATGATAACCGAACTGCCCCTGCCTTCAGTTTCATGTGGAACGGAAGGTGTTCGGAAGCGGAGTCTCGCTTTGAAATCTTGTCTCGAATTAGCTTACAGTAGTCTCAAGGTAAACCGTTTTCTCATGTGGAAATCAGGCCACATGAACGCGGGAAACGTATCTTTGTTCCCCTCTCTTGTACGCTTAATCATCACAAATGGATAAAAACAAGTTGAAGTAAAAGTAATAGACAAAAGAGAAGCACGTAATAAACCTTTCAGAATCTGGTACGGTAAAATAAAATAAGATCAATATGAGTCATATTATCAGAGAAAAATAAACAAGAAAAGATGCACTAAGTGAAAAGAAACAAACATCGTCTTCACGTCTTCTAGGGCACAGTTGTCTCTTTGTTTTCCTGTGGCTCTGTGTGTTGAAACAACCGTGCAACACTGCATTTGCGTACCATAACCAGTTTATTAAAAAGATGAAAGCCTGCTTCTGCTCAATTGCATCGCGGTAGCATGGCAATATTTTTTGTGTAATGAGGCTGCCAGCTACATGCGCAATCTTCCCAGGTCGCCTCTTACGACATGCACGGAAGGAAGTAGTGGTCCTATCCTATTGGTTCTGGGATTGGCGTTGGTGATGATTGTGTCCACTGTCTCCATGCTGCATAAACAACATGGTTGTTTCCTGTGCCTATATAAAACATGATTGTTTCTTGTTCCATTATATAACATGGGTATCTCCTGTCCCAATATTAAATACGGGTGTCTCCTATCCCAAATAAAAAGCATAGGTATCTCCTGTACCAATATGAAATACGACTGTCTCCACGCTCCATTTAAAACATGGGTATCTCCTGTACCAATTTGAAATACGACTGTCTCAATACTCCATATAAAACATGATTGTCTCCTGTGCCTATATAAAAAATGATTGTTTCTTGTTCCATTATACAACATGGGGGGGGGGGGCGCGGGGGGGGGGGGGGGGGGCGGGGGTCTCCTGTCCCAATATAAAATATGGGTATCTCCTGTACCAATATAAAATACGACTGTCTCCACGTTCCATATAAAACATGATTGTCTCCTATCCCAATATGAAATACGACTGTCTCAACGCTCCATATAAAACATGATTGTCTAATCGCTCCATTTAAAACATGATTCTCTAATCGCTCCATATATAACATGATTGTCTAATCGCTCATATAAAACATGATTGTCTAATCGCTCCATATAAAACATGATTGTTTAATTGCTCCATATAAAACATGATTGTCTTAACGGTCCATATATAACATGATTGTCTAATCGCTCCATATAAAACATGATTGTCAAATCGCTCCATATAAAACATGATTGTCGTGACTTTAGTCATCCTCCTTATTTGCTCATGATTTCTGAGTATTTATACAATTATTAATTGCAATTGGATCAGATCAGTTGTCATATCCACATCAATATCGATGTAACAACTTCTTCTATCTCCTGCCTTCATGACAGATCTTACATACTAGTTCATGTACATCTTTCTATTTTATATGTGCTGTCTTCAACTACCACTTTGTTCTATAATTTTCATTCAATAAAGGTTCAATAATAACGTTTAATTTTAGTTTATAATTACAAAAATACTTTAACTTTTTAACTCTTACTTCGTTCATTAATTCTCTTGTTATCTCTAACCTGTTCAGAACTTCTTTATTTGTTTTCTTCCTTTTTAACGATATGTGCCCCTTGCTCTTAATATTCACACTTCCATGGCCTCAATTCTCTCTTCTATTTGTTTTCCAACAATATTCACACTTCCATGATCTCAATTCTGTCGCCCATTTGTTTTCCAACTTTTAACATTAAAAAAATACAATATACACAGCCCTATCTTGATAACACAGCGTTATCATTATCGAATAACTCGACCATTTCAGATTTACAGACGTATAGGTAGACCTTCAAGTTTTCTATCGTCGCTTCTCCTTGTGTTTTTATTCATCGAATAAAATCCTGTTTGATAGAATCTTAGCGAAGTGTTAAAAGCGATGCTAGAAATCCCTGGGTGCTTAGAGCTGGCTTGCAGGAATGAAAGCGGCGCCAGCAAACGGGTTGCTACACAGATGAACACGCACAAAAAAATGAAAGGAAAGATCTGACATTTTGACAGTGTTGCAAGGCATCATAACTGCTGCAATATTTTTTTTATTATTTGCCTTCCAGACCCCGGTGATCCATATTATGATAAACATTTTCTGAAGATAGCGAGAAAGTTGAAATGAAGTAAAATTTGATAAGGTCAAGTCGTTGTCTGCGTTGAAATCTGTTATCGCTGTTTGCATGTAAATATACATACGTTTTGAGTAAGTCTGATACCTTGTAGACAACGAGAAAGATAAATAGTTAGCTAGAAAAACGGAGATACGTGAGATAAAGGCTACACGTTTTTGCACCAAGATAGGTGAAAGATGGATTACTTAGTTTCTATAGATAATGTTGGAAATGAGTAATTATACAAAAATAACAATATTCAATTTTTTTAATAGCTCACCTCAGTAGATTCAATGATAGGCTGGTGTTCACTGGTTCACAGAATGACGGTGCTTTAAGTGTGGCAACCAGACGGGGTGCTCTCATTTGAAAACACGCAAACGAGTGGTACAACACGGATGTGATCAAATATTAGACTTGAAAAATAGTGAGCTTATATATAATCCCATTAGATGGAATTTTAGTTGCATTACTACCAAAAACATATACTTTGATGTAATGATATTTATTTAATTAAACGATAATTGGACAAAATGATAACTGGAATAGATAATACTTAGATTTAGTTACATTGAATTAAAGTTCGATTAAATTATGGTAGTAAGTAACATGTCACTTTTACAACTGCCAAACTAACTGGCTGTTTAAAAAGTATCTTCGATTAAATTACAATTATATTACATTACAGTTACATTAAACTATAGTTAAATTATTTTAGAATCACATTAAATTACAGTTAGATTATTTAAGAATCAGATTAAATTGTACTTAAATTAAATTATAATTAGTATTAAATTATAGTTAGATTGTTTTAGTGTTAGATTAAATTCCAATTGCATTAAATTATAGTTAGTGTTAAATTATAGTTAGATTAAATTACAGTCATTTTATTGTATTTTTCACACGTGAAATCCAGTTATCTGGATAAAGATTATTATGGGGGTGCGTTTTTAACACTTCCAAATAACTTTGCGTGGAGTTTCGTCTCCGTTGTGCAGCGCTCAGTCCGCAGTAGTGTACACGCCATGCTTGTATGATATGCTCTGCTGCCTCTGCTGCATGTCCGCACGTAGATGATAGGGTCAGTTTTAGAATATAAGTGGCTATTCAATCTGGTGTGTCCTGTTCTCATAGTGAACTGCAGTCAAGGGTGATACAGCCAATTCTTTCCCGCAGTTGTTTGCGAATGCCCACAATGAGTAGGTTACTCTTTTGTGCGCCATGAAATGGACGTTAAATGGCGGGTTGCAGTAGTTTTCCTCACATCCCGAGCGTGCTGATGAAGGTGGACCGGGGTCCTCCAGGCGGTTGTGATATGCTTAGTTTCATCTGCGTGATACTCACTACTACGGGGACCATATCGATTCCTCACCTCGCTAGCCAGGCTGCCATAAATACAGCGCGTTTCTAGAGAGGGATACTAGGAAGCCGAGGTTAGGGTCTTGGCCAGTATGTTTTGCCTGACCCTGACTTACATGTCTGATCAGTATAGTCGGCCTGACCGGACGTTAGTCTTCCTCCCCCTGCCCCACAGTAGACGCTGCTGCTATGGATGACTAAGTGTTGGGGATTTCATTGTACCAGCTCTGACCTATTTCTGATCACATCCTGTTCTCACGCCTTATCTTCCTTAACTTCCCTAACCCATTTACAGCTGGTCAGAAGGGCGTGTCGAGACTGAGGAGCGAACCGGGTCCCTATCTGGTCGTGAATTTATCTAGAATAGTTGTCTATTTTCGCAGGCATGCACCTGGCAGCGTTGTTGGCGTCATAAAGTGAGGTCAATGATATTAATGATTAAACAATACATTAATACACCATTTAAATGTGTTGAAAACAACAGAAAAACACAAAAAGCAAGCGACGTGAAATTAAAACGCCAGATAGAAAAATATGGGAACAAATTAGACATAATGATATTTAAACAATGTTTCAGGCGCTAAAGAACATTGATAATAGAAGACAGAAGATGTGCTACTAATAAAAACAAGAAATTCCCGAACTTATAAAGGTTTAAATGAAACAAATCATACACAACAACAACGAAGTTCGCATTAATTGTAGTGAGACAAACTAACTTGAGTTTTGGTTGGCTTGGTCTTCTACAATGTCTCAATATGAAATCCTTATGCTGTGATTTGTCTTCATGAGGCCCTCAAAATGGTTTAATATTACGACTCTGGATCTAGTTTTTGCATGGTCCCGATATTTCTTCTTCTTCATCTTTTTCTTCTTCTTCTCCTCCTCCTTGTTTTTCGTTCTGGAAAGAACATTTCGTTATATTGTGTCGTAGTTCACAACGATAAGTGAGAGCACGACTAACGTTGTCAGGTAAAACATACGATCAAACATCTTAGTCAGGGTCAGGCAAAATATACTGGCCGTTACACTCACCTCGACTTCCCTAAGTTCTCCCTGGAAACGACCTTTTTTCGTGGCAGCCTAGCTAACGAGGTGAGAGATCGACGTGATTCGCTTAGTAGTGAGCGACATGCAGTTGAAACAAAGCATAGCACAACCGCCTAGAGGACCCCGATCCACCTTCATCAGCACGCTCGGGATGTGAGGAAAGCTACTGCAAACCGCCATTTAACGTCCTTTTTAGAACGCACAAAAAGGAATTATATTCTTTGTCGGCATTCAACAACAACAATACATCGAAAATGAGACATGAGCGCATAACGCAGATGCATCGTTTCAAGAGGCAGAATAAGGTCTAATATATGTGCCTGTTAGGGGTATCTGACGCAGCAGTTTGCTATGAGTTGCTCGTTGTTGTCAGCTAGTTCACTTGACTTTAGCCCCTTTCCGGTATTTAAAGACAGTCTTTTGTTTACATTAAAAATTAGAAGTGTTTTCTCGCGGTAGTAACAAAGAGCCGGAAGTTCCACGTGTGACTCACGAGAGTAGGGGTTTCCTGTTCCAATGATGGGCATCGTTCTTCCAACACGTGTTTGAGCACTTGAGGCTAGACCAATCAACTGTCTAGTCCTACACTCCCACGAGTCACTTGGCAGATTCGAATCTTTATAGATAATATCTTTAGGCTGACACAGAATTGGTTTTTTTAAATATTGTTTCGACAAGTCCATTTTATCCCCACAACCCGAGGTGAGGAGACTAACGTCCGGTCAGGCAAAACATACTGATTATACTATGCTGGTCTGGGTACGGTGAAACATACTGATTATACTATGCTAGTCTGGGTCAGGCAAAAAACACTGATTATACTATGCTAGTCTGGGTCAAGCAAAACATACTGATTATACTATGCTAGTCTGGGTCAAGCAAAACATACTGATTATACTATGCTAGTCTGGGTCAAGCAAAACATACTGATTATACTATGCTAGTCTGGATCAGGCAAAACATACTAATTATATTATGCTAGTCTGGGTTAGGTGAACATACTTATAAAGATACCACCAGCTTTCCAAACAGTTCTCCCTGGTTTGCTTGATTGACGAGGTGAGGATCAGCACTGTGATCCCTATAGTGGTGAGCTTCCAGAGGAGCCTCTCATTGCACTTAATCCAGGAAAACCCATGTGCCCATTCTCAAATACGGCTCACGTTGTGAGCTCGAGCTACTGTAACCCACTGCCCGAGACAGTCGTCAAGAGTACCTAACTCAAGTACGAGAGGCGTTAGCTACAACAGCAAGTCTCACAGCCCGGTGGACACTCCTTTCACACTTTATCGAGGCAGCTCATCGGACACTCCTTTCACACTTTATCGAGGCAGCTCATCGGACACTCCTTTCACACTTTATCGAGGCAGCTCATCAGACACTCCTTCCACACTTTATCGAGGCAGCTCATCGGACACTGCTTTCACACTTTATCGAGGCAGCTCATCGGACACTGCTTTCACACTTTATCGAGGCAGCTCATCGGACACTGCTTTCACACTTTATCGAGGCAGCTCATCGGACACTCCTTTCACACTTTATCGAGGCAGCTCATCGGACACTCCTTTCACACTTTATCGAGGCAGCTCATCAGAAACTCCTTTCACACTTTATCGAGGCAGCTCATCAGACACTCCTTTCACACTTTATCGAGGCAGCTCATCGGACACTCCTTTCACACTTTATCGAGGCAGCTCATCGGACACTCCTTTCACACTTTATCGAGGCAGCTCATCAGACACTCCTTTCACACTTTATCGAGGCAGCTCATCAGACACTCCTTTCACACTTTATCGAGGCAGCTCATCAGACACTCCTTTCACACTTTATCGAGGCAGCTCATCGGACACTCCTTTCACACTTTATCGAGGCAGCTCATCGGACACTCCTTTCACACTTTATCGAGGCAGCTCATCAGACACTCCTTTCACACTTTATCGAGGCAGCTCATCAGACACTCCTTTTACACTTTATCGAGGCAGCTCATCGGACACTCCTTTCACACTTTATCGAGGCAGCTCATCGGACACTCCTTTCACACTTTATCGAGGCAGCTCATCGGACACTCCTTTCACACTTTATCGAGGCAGCTCATCGGACACTCCTTTCACACTTTATCGAGGCAGCTCATCGGACACTCCTTTCACACTTTATCGAGGCAGCTCATCGGACACTCCTTTCACACTTTATCGAGGCAGCTCATCAGACACTCCTTTCACACTTTATCGATGCAGCTCATCAGACACTCCTTTCACACTTTATCGAGGCAGCTCATCAGACACTCCTTTCACACTTTATCGAGGCAGCTCATCAGACACTCCTTTCACACTTTATCGAGGCAGCTCATCAGACACTCCTTTTACACTTTATCGAGGCAGCTCATCGGACACTCCTTTCACACTTTATCGAGGCAGCTCATCGGACACTCCTTTCACACTTTATCGATGCAGCTCATCGGACACTCCTTTCACACTTTATCGAGGCAGCTCATCGGACACTCCTTTCACACTTTATCGAGGCAGCTCATCGGACACTCCTTTCACACTTTATCGAGGCAGCTCATCGGACACTCCTTTCACACTTTATCGAGGCAGCTCATCGGACACTCCTTTCACACTTTATCGAGGCAGCTCATCAGACACTCCTTTCACACTTTATCGAGGCAGCTCATCAGACACTCCTTTCACACTTTATCGAGGCAGCTCATCAGACACTCCTTTCACACTTTATCGAGGCAGCTCATCAGACACTCCTTTCACACTTTATCGAGGCAGCTCATCAGACACTCCTTTCACACTTTATCGAGGCAGCTCATCAGACACTCCTTTCACACTTTATCGAGGCAGCTCATCAGACACTACTATCACACTTTATCGAGGCAGCTCATCAGACACTCCTTTCACACTTTATCGAGGCAGCTCATCAGACACTCCTTTCACACTTTATCGAGGCAGCTCATCAGACACTCCTTTCACACTTTATCGAGGCAGCTCATCGGACACTCCTTTCACACTTTATCGAGGCAGCTCATGGGACACTCCTTTCACACTTTATCGAGGCAGCTCATCAGACACTCCTTTCACACTTTATCGAGGCAGCTCATCGGACACTCCTTTCACACTTTATCGAGGCAGCTCATCGGACACTCCTTTCACACTTGATCGAGGCAGCTCATCACACTCCTTTCACACTTTATCGAGGCAGCTCATCGGACACACATTTTACACTTTATCGAGGCAGCTCATCAGACACTCCTTTCACACTTTATCGAGGCAGCTCATCGGACACTCCTTTCACACTTTATCGAGGCAGCTCATCAGACACTCCTTTCACACTTTATCGAGGCAGCTCATCAGACACTCCTTTCACACTTTATCGAGTCAGTTCATCGTACACACATTTCACACTTTATCGAATCAGCCCATCGGACACACATTTTACACTTTATCGAGGGAGCTCATCGGACACTCCTTTCAGACTTTATCGAGGCAGCTCATGGGACACTCCTTTCACACTTTATCGAGGCAGCTCATCGGACACTCCTTTCACACTTTATCGAGGCAGCTCATCGGACACTCCTTTCACACTTTATCGAGGCAGCTCATCGGACACTCCTTTCACAATTTATCGAGGCAGCTCATCGGACACTCCTTTCACACTTTATCGAGGCAGCTCATCAGACACTCCTTTCACACTTTATCGAGGCAGCTCATCAGACACTCCCTTCACACTTTATCGAGGCAGTTCATCGTACACACATTTCACACTTTATCGAATCAGCCCATCGGACACACATTTTACACTTTATCGAGGAAGCACATCGGACACACATTTCACACTTTATCGAGCTTTTTGTTGTCATTGTTTTGCTTTTTCTAAAATTTGATGATCAATATGAGAAGCAGCTGGCCGAGTGGTTTTAATGTAGGCCTTCTGAACACGAGGACGCGCGTTCAACCCTCAGAACGGCATATGTTGTTTGCTCCTGTTGGAGGTTAAATCACAACGTGACCTGCATACAACGATGCAGGGACACAATGACATTATTGCTCAGCCTTATAGATCCTTCCGGTTGATCTCAACAACCGGAAACACGCCATATAAGGCTTTAGAGTAGGTGTTCTGTATTGTCTTAATCGGCGCAGTTATATCGCAACTTAAGGATTCGCTCTAACAGGGCAGTAGAAGACTCTCGAGCCCATTGATTGACTCACCAGACCGTTCACGCAAGCTGGAAGCCTGCTAAGTGTGGAGTAGCTTTCGGGTGTTAAAAAGAAACTTATAGAAACAGCATCGTACAGAGGATAGGAAACCACATCTATTCTGAATAATTTTTTTTTTTTAAAAGAAAGAAAAGGGTCAAAAAGACAAAAAGAAGAAAAAGAAATGTAAGGATCTGAGCTTGTCATTATAGCCTGATTCAGAGTACCGTCCCGTGAATGCTTGTCTCTCTGTACACAAGTGACGGGTCTTATCACTTGCCTCGACTCGCTTAAGTTTACCGTGCTGTAAATGGGTACTTATCATGGGTATAAGGCGGAAAGAAAAAGAACCGATCAACTACACCTCAGAAAAAAATAAAGTATCCTATACTTCATCCTTGATATTCGTGTCGATTGTGGGACAACCAACTTAAGTACACATCATGTACACATGTACACACATTAAATAACATAAACCATAACAAATGTAAGCACATTTAAAGAATTTGTAATAGCTGAACCCTTGGCTCTCAGCTCAGACAGTCGTGTCCGCATAAGTTACATGCGCACGGTGCGTGATATTAGCAAATCAACGTTTGATCACTTGGGATGTATTTGTTGAAGACCTTTTGCTCCACAGGGAGCTGACAAAAGTTTTGACTGATTAATTGATTGAGTGATTGATTGATATACCTGTGAAACGCTGACAAAAGTTTTGACTGATTAATTGATTGAGTGATTGATTGATATACCTGTGAAACGCTAACAGATATGACAAGCTGAAATGGTAACGTTAGGTTGGTGTAGTTACTGCATACAAGAACATTTGATTGAGCTGATATCGTCCTAGAAGGGGCCACTTCTGATTAATGTTCCAACTGCAGGAGGTGCAGTTTGTTGTTTACTTCAATTGCATCAGGTTCATTGTAACAGGTAAGGTAGAATTAAAGGTAGTCTGGCAACATACACTGCTGTCGGGGATGAAGTGCTGCAGACTTCACTGGACTAGACCTCGACGGATTATAGGAGGAGGGGGGTATTTAGTTTCCTTCCGCGCTGCCTTTCAATTCTAAACAGGGAGCCAGGTGCCCGTTTATAGGAGGATGACTGGAGGGTATGGATAACGGGATTGAAACATTGCCGTTAGAAACAGAACGCCACTCTATCTACTGGGATGTTCTCATTGTCAGAACAAGAGTTAAGTCGCGAGAAAAAAATATCGATCAATACCAACTAAATCACACAGACTACAAGATGGTCGTGTTCTAGTTATGTTGGATGGAGACTGTAAACTTTAACCCCACTGGGGCACTTCGTGCAATCATGTTGAAAGCAAAATGTGTCACAACTGTGAAGTCCAGATATTTGAATCACGAGAACAATGATTTTAGTTTTTTTAGGATTGCTCGCATCGTCCCCTGGGATCAGACAGGATCGGCAAAAGAGGTGCACGCATGATTAAATTGAGGATGGGGGTAGGTGACAGCGGGAGACAGAAGTAGGATGGGGAGAGAATATAAGGTTATATGGGGAGAGAATATAAGGTTATATGGGGAGAGAATATAAGGTTATATGGGGAGAGAATATAAGGTTATATGGGGAGAGAATATAAGGTTATATGGGGAGAGAAATAAGGTTATATGGGGAGAGAATATAAGGTTATAATGTCGTAGGTGTTCTAAAATATTTACTAATTTACGTGTCAATATATTACTTTATGGAATGTTAACGATCAACATCAATAACTACCAAGAGAAAATTTTCGTCCAGACACTTTGTTATCAATGTCAAAAGTGGACACTAACATCAAATGAAAAACGCTACATCGTAACAACAAATGAAATACCTGCAAAAAATATTTGGCGTAACAAGGAGAGACATGATCAGAAACGATGACATCAGGAGACTGGTGGGAACAACACCAGTATTGGACTACATTAAAAGACAACAACTTAAATGGTTTGGTCACGTAACAAGACTACAACCAGACAGCACTCCCTCCCCCTCCCCAGCAAGCATTGCTATTTAGATACAACGGATTCAAAGCCATCGGCAGACCATGAACAAGATGGGTTACATAAATATGAGGCGCTCAATGCTACAGTGCATGAGGCACACAGACGAGCTCGTTCCAAAGATCTTCTCATAATCTGACAGATGAAAGGCATAACAAGGTGAGCGAGAAAAAAAGAAAAAATATATTATGCTATCCATTCATCTCTTCTCTATGATTTGTTAGGTCATATTTATTATCGTTCGTGTCCCTGACGAAGACTTTCAGGTCGTAACGTAGACTTCGTTCCCTTTTTCCGTCTTAGCGCAGTATCTGACCATACCTACAAATGTGTTTGTACACAAGATATTTAAGGAGACTTGTAATAGGTATAGTGTACAATCAATCAATCTATCCAAACCTTTTCAGCTTCCACTGGAGCATATGTCTTCAACAATTACACACCGAGTTAACAAGTGTTGATCTGTCAATACATATTTTGAAGTTGTGCCTTAAAACTTCTACATGATGGAGTAAATACCCATCCAGAAACCATTCTTAGTCGCCACTATAGACAGGTTATGAGCCGTTGCCATGAGCCAATAGGTTGTCATTCATTGCTCTGTATTAAGGAAGCACGTGCATCATACATCTGCTCTGTGCTGGTGAGCAGTGGGGCAAGAGCTATTCTTGTTTAGGGAATGTAACTGTATCTCATCTCTGTTGTATCTCTGACGTCAGTTTTACAATGTGTCTTTTTTCAGCCTTTCTGGAAAAAACATTTTTGTTGATAGTTATCTTTTAACGGATGTTTAAAGGTCAAGGTAATCCAGTAACAGAGGATGCTGTCGGTGATAAATTAGCTTTTACACTGTACTAGGCTTTTTATGAGGCGAGATAACCAGTTCCTAACTTCACTGCCTTTCTGTCCCTATCAATAAGCCAGGAACCCATTTACAGCTGGATATAATATAATATGCAAAAAAAAAGGAGATCGAAGTCGGTATATTTGCTGTGAGAAACAGATTATCTAATTACTTACAAATGGGAAACCTTTAAGGAAACTAGGATAATAAATACCTTTGTTTTAAACATGTTACGACATACATTACGCAATACTTAAAGATATAATCTCTAGGTAAAACAACTACAATTTCAAGTTATAAAAAACACGTATACATTACAAAATCGGGGTCAACTGTGATTCAAAGAATGGGTCCGACCTTCAATGTTTACATACGTAGAAAGGAAAGCATAGAAAAGATGTGATTATACTAGAATGGAAGGCAAGAGAAGTGAAAACAAACAGCGAGGAAATATTCAGCTTCCTAATGGCAATATGACTAGGACAATAACGAATGAAATACTTCATGAAGTTAGTAAGGAACAGATGGTTTCTTACGAAACTGGTAGGTACCGCCACTAAACATACCTGCTGAGTCTCCATGGGTAAAAGACGGTATAAATGGTTACAATGCCAATTGGTTGTATATACTCTTCATATGTCCTCTATGGTGTCTCACTCTGCTGAACTCACAATAGATTTCAAAACTAGTCTGTGAACTGCCGGTTTATCAATTGTAGTGCCAACATCCAAGAGGCGGGCATTAACCAGTCTTAGAATATCACATCTATCTATACCAAACGTCTATAATATTGATCCGTGCTATCCATTCATGCTGGAGCTAGCCGTACTGTACCTTCTCAAGCAAGGATTGATAGTCCCACACGATGACTGACCTTGTTACCAAGGCCTCAGTTAGCCACCTCAGAGTTGAAGGACTGCTACAATCTTGATTCTCATAACCAGAAAACATGGTGATGATGCGGTATTTAAGTAATTAATTCTCCATTACTTATTTAGTAGGCTGTTTGAGTAGTTAGTATCTGCTCATTAGTCGGCATAAAAGGTCCCCAGTTATTTAAGCTGCACAGATGTTGTTATAATCACGAGAGAATTACAAGTTAAGTCAGTAAGTGGGTCACACACTAGGATAACAAACAATACTTAGTAGTTTCTAGATGTGTCATTAGTTAGCAGTAGCATTTAGCTTTGACATTGATGTAGGTAGCAGACTACGTGTCGCATCACGTGCAAAATTCAGATACAAAATGGTGGCCGTGCTCACATGTGTGCAATCAAAGAACAGCGTGCGGGTATGCGTTTGTTTTTCGTTTTTATTTAAGGAGTTAATGAATTTTTTGCAAAAGATATTCACAAGGACATGTTTCCTGTTTATAGGGAGAAGTGTTTGTCACGCAAAGCGATGCATAAGTGAGTCGACACTTTTTTTAAATGACGATAAAAAATTGCTGATTAAGCACGACCTCGTCGTCCTGTTCAAATCGCAACAGAAGCACCTGTAGAGTGGCTAGGAAAGATCATTTGAGATGTCAGATGAGAGAAACGATAGACAATGAAGCAGCTACTAAAGGGTGTTCACATGGTGTAGCCCACATCATAATGTACGATCCGACATTGACCGGAGATATTTAATGAATAATGAAGAGGTTGGACGTGAAATGCACATGTGGCGGAGAGAGCAAACCAATGGCTTCTATGCTGCAGGTTTTGGTGCTCTGATAAAGCGAGGGAATAAGTGTATCAATGTAGGCCTAAATTATGCAGAGAACGAATGGATAATGTAAGAGCAATACAAATGGTTGCCAAATTCATATCTCGCATAGGTTTTTAAAACAGGAAAGTAATTGCAGATCGTTTTATTGACTTGCACTAGTATATTAAAGCTATTTTTTCCCCCACACATTTTCTGTAGGCCAGCTCTGCTTGTGCTAAGTCAGTCTTCATTTACCGGATGATGTTATAATTATAGTGAATGCCCGCTCTAGAAAACAGATTGTCTCTTCATTGTCCGAATCGTTTATATAAACGGCACATGTGGGTATGTGTGTGTGTGTGTATATGTGTGTGTGTGTGTGTGTGTGCGTGTGTATGTATGTATGTAGGTATGTATGTATGTGTGTTCGAATGTATGTGTGTGTGTATGTATGTATGAACCTTTTAGTTTCAACCTGCGCCACAGATACTGTATTAATCAAGGGTTTGGGTCTATCGTATGGTGACCTGTTTCAGTCTTTACTGTCTTGCGTTCCCTAAATCAAATAGACTAGGTAGCCAATTGTTACAGCTAAGTACACTGAAACATTTGCATTATCACGAACGTAACCCCTTTAACACGAGAAACAAATGTTCCAACAACTCTGCCCTTCGTACTATTTCATTTTGAAAACATGTATAGTTCGGAGATGACGTCAGCGTGCATCACGTGCCGACCTTGTGCCAATTTGCAACAAGTCATCCCGACTCCACCGCTTTCTTCTTTCTTTTACTCACTTTCTTGATGAAGAAGAAGAAAAATGTATAGTTCAATGCATGTGTGTTTATCGGCTTCTGATTCACTGTTTCTGACTCACTTCTGCTATTTCTTCTCCCCTGTGGCAGAAACAGTTAGTCTCTCGTGCAGTCTCTCACAGTTAGTGCTGCGCCAAAGCACTTTTTGTGTTTTAACAGTTGGGGTTTAAGTATCAATTTGTTTTACATGATTTTGTTGTTAGTGTCATACACAACTCTCTTTTGTCGAATATTACCATTCTTATAGTCTCTGAGTTCCGAGTGGTCTTTGTGTATGACAAGGACAAGAATAGCACCACTGTCACACAGAGAGCATGTCGTAAGAGGCGACTAATTGTGTGACACGGCATAACACCGGGCATGGTTAAGTGGTTTCTTTAGAACAGCTTAGATGGCGCCTAACAAGCTGCGGGTCTGCTTTGCTCTAGTGTTTAAGTTATTAAGATGGACTTCTACATCAGTTAACCACCCTTTCTCGGCACGTATCCCAACGTATGGGAGTAATAAACTGCTCGAGCCTAGCCCGCTAAGCAGGAAATCCTCCTCCCGGCTACATCCAGCTCATACCAGAGCTGGGACCTGCACGGAGACATCTGCTACTGTGGAAGTAAAGGTCGACTAAGAACTAGGAACTATGGTCTCTGATTCCTTATATCCACATGCACAAACCACACATTATTAAAAGATAGATCCGATCTTGTCCACTTTACACACACATACACACATACATATACACACACATAGAGAGAAAGACAGAGGGGGTGAGAGAGACGCGCATATTTAGAAATATAAGCTTGTAATCTTCAATTGTTCTTGAAATAATACATTTTCATTACCGTATCTAACGAGAGAAATAAATACACATATGCCCGCACACATACACTTGTTGAACACGTAAATAATATTTCTTTTCAAAATAAGTTTTTATCTTTAGCTGTATTATTAGCACCAAATAGACACATGCACATTAATATTGTTTTTAGTAATAACACAATTATCATTCGGTTTTTCTGAAAAGAACCACATTCTTGAAAACATCTAAATATGCACACACACACAACACGTACACACATTGTAACAAGACACGCATGAGACAGACCCTAAAGTTAATGGTGGAAATAGCTACGGTTAATTGATAAGAAACGTTGAAGGAACAGCAGTCAGGATTAGAACCAGATAATCGACAGTTTTTCATTAAGCATTGCATTTCTTCTATAAATACTCACACGCATGCACGCACAGACAGACGCACATACACACGCACACATTCATACATACTCAAACACACATACACACGCACAGACAGACGCACATACACACGCACACATTCATACACACAAATTCAAAGAGGCAAGATTTACGTTTACTTGTTCATCGATTGACTGATTCCCTTTTTCGCTCAAATGGGAGCATAGAAACACTACCACAGATGCCTGCTTTTTCAGAAAGCCTGTATTTGAGAAATATGGTTTCATAACAATGTTTTTACGTGATAAAGTTGCTAGTCCAATTCACAACCTTCTTCAGTTGCGTTTCACAACATGCTTGGAATGATAAAATGTGTCTATAAACTTTCCAACACATGTGCTGCTCGGCGTTTCATTTGTAAAGTACTCTTTACTATCCCGCTTCTGTCAACAGGCACACATAAAGACACACATACACAAATACACAGTGAAAACAAACGCTTTACACAAAAATATACATACAAAACAGAACAAAATTACATCCCTAATAAAACAAATAAAATATTTTACCTTATCCAGAACTCCAAATAATGTCAGACTTATTGTAGAGCAAATAACTACAGACGAAGACTTATTGTAAACAGTATTGCACCATAAACAATCTAAGTCAATCATAGAGCTCAACACTTTTATAGGATTTACTAGCCCAGTCCAAAATTGTAATTTCCAGTCGGTCACTACACTTTCGTGGGAATGCTGTTTGGCTCACCCTCTTCCCGCCTTCCCAAAGTTGGGTGACCGCGGTGTGGCTTCCTATTACTGCTCATCGTTCTAAAAATAGAATATGGGATTTTTTCTCTGACCCTATCCCAAAACTATAAGTGCTCCATTAATCACTACAAAAAATGCGGTGAAGTATTGAGGAGCCCAGTGTTGAGTGTCAGTACGTATCATTTCATGTATGTGCTCCTCTTCTGCCTGTACTTGAAACAATTTAAGACAGCACAATAATAATAAGAAAGAAGAACTTATTTTTCCCTTTCATCGTTCTTCATCTAAATAACGTTTGATATTTTCTGTTGTAGCTTACATCGAGAATGTGATATCTGCGCCTTTCGGCCCGACACACTCGGTTTCAGCACGGCCAATTTGTTAAACCAGATTAGCCTTCGCTCTTCGGCCCCTGAATCTTAGACTGTTTCCAGGGCCGTCACTTTGAAGGCGGACTGGTGTCTTCGTCAGTCTGGTCCGCTGATATAACGCAAAAAGTTATTGTCTATTCATCGCATAGAAAGTGACAACATTTAAATGTAAATGACAGACTAATGTGAAGATTGGCATATGTCACTTACTGCCATGGGTAGAGAAAGTGTTTGACATAGTGAGAGGTCTCAGTTTTCGTGAATCCAGCTCCCTTCCTCGCTGCCTTTATGTCACAGGCAACATAGACTAACATATATATATTCAAATTGGCTAAGAGATACTGGCGGTAATTAACAGGTCTTTGCAAATAAACAAACATTGACTCGTGATAGTAACAAAGACAGACTTTCGATGGTAACACATTGACACTTGACAGTAACAAAGACAGACTTTCGATGGTAACACATTGACTCTTGAAAATAACAGAGACAACATTTTCTATAGTAACAAACTTTGACTATCGATAACAATAAACAGACTTTCCATAGTAACACATATTAACTCTTGATAGTAGCAAAGATAGTTGTATCTGGGCCATTGACCCATAATTGACCAAGACCCTACTCTGCCTCCAGGTGGCGGCCCTGGAAATATACTGCAACCACGTCGAGCTGAAATAAGATGTATTAAGCCAAAAGGTGCAAATATTTAGTCTGGTTGTAAACTACGACATAACGTCACAAACGTTCACTTCAGGACGAAAGTCGAAGAAGAACTTCATTATACTGGTTCAGATGCTGTACAAAGTATGTATACAACCAGTTTTCCAATCCACCAGACTGATGTGGCATCTGGAAGAAAAACGGATACTAATTCCACAGCAAGCAGGCTTTAGACAGCACAGATCCACTGAGGACCAGGTCATCCTCATAGCCCAGGAAATAGAAGATGCCTACCAGGAGCAAAAGCATACAGTAGCGGTTTTGGTGGACCTGGAAAAGGCATTTGACAAAGTCTGGAAAGATGGACTTGTAGTCAAGCTAAGAAGAAGTGATGTTTGTGGGAAAATGTACAAGTGGATCAACCACTACCTCAAAAACAGAACGACCAGAGTCCAAGTACAAGGGCAGATGAGCAAAAAGGTGACATTTGAGCAGGGAGTACCCCAAGGGGGAGTACTGTCACCCACACTCTTCCTGGTGTATATAAATGACATTACAGAGAATATACCAAGAAGAGTTTATAGATCAATGTTTGCAGACGATCTGGCTATGTGGACCTCTGAAAAGAATCTCACCATAGCAAGAAATCGGATGCAGCATGTCCTAACATCGCTGGAAGAGTGGGCGAACTCATGGCTGGTCAAAATAAACGAGGACAAAACCACATGTACAATATTCTCGCTATCAATCAAACCCCAAAACACCAAATTAAGTCTAAACGGCAAATACCTTCAGCCAAACGACAACCCAAACTATCTGGGAGTCACATTTGATCGGCGCATGACATGGAAAAGTCAGATCGAGAGAAACCGATTGAGAGCCAGAGAAAGAATGGCAATCATGAGGAAACTTGCTGGCACAAGCTGGGGAGCAGACGAAAGCATACTAAAGAAACTGTACACTGGAAGAGTGAGACCAGTTCTCGAGTATGGCATTGCGGCATGGACAACAGCAGCAAAGGCGAACTTCGATAAAGTTAGCAAACTCCAAAACCAAGCCATGAGAGTTATAACAGGAGGCATGAAGTCAACGCCAATTGTAGAACTTGAAAAGATTACAAAACTGCAATCCATGGCCGACAGAAGAGACTGCAGAGCCCAGCTGCAATCAGAGAAACTCAGAAGACTGACTGACCACCCAATGCACCAGAGACTAAACAATTTCGCAAACGGGAAGCTAAAGCGAAGAAACTTTGCAGAAATAGCCAAAGCAAAGATGCACGAAGACCCTATGAACGCACTAACCACACCAAAGCCCATCCCTACTGTTCGAAAACCTACCTGGAGGCAGCATATATTTCCAGAGGTGGTAGAAAATATGCCAGGTATTTGAAACAAAAACTGCCAGTCTGAAAAAGAAAGAAGAGATACTACCCTGAGTTTCATTACGAAAAAGTACCCAAGCATGGACTGGACCCATGCATACACCGACGGTTCCGTGAGAAATACAACACAGAACGGAGGGGCAAGAGCATTCCTGAGCCTACCAAATGGCAGAAAAATAACACTGTCATTCGCTACTGGAAAATACACAAGCAATTTCAGAGCGGGGGCAGAGGCACTGAGGGCGGCAGTGGAAGAAATGGTGACAGGTAAAAGGAATGAAAGCCACATAGTCCTGCTTACAGATGCACTGGCCGTAGTCACAACACTGAAAAGCCAGAAAAATACTGAACTTAATGAATTAAGAGCAGTACTCTGTCAACTATGCCAGCAGGCAGCTCCAAAAAGAGTAGTGGTGCAGTTGGTTCCCTCTCACTGCAACATCCAAGGCAACGAGGAGGCAGACATACTGGCAAAAGAAGGTGCAAAAACTACCACAACCTGATACTAGTATGACATACGAAGAGTCAAAACGGCTCATTAGAGCTAGATACATGACCAAATGTGAAACCGAACATACTGGCTACACCAAAAACGATGCCTATTACCAGTTGAACAGAAAAGAGCTGGTCGTGGTCTTTAGACTTCGCACTGTCCACAATAGACTGAGGTACCACCTATTCAACAAATTGAAGATAGGTGGCACAGACGAATGCCCGTGTGGTACCGGCAAAATGACCGCTGAGCATTTGCTGCAAAACTGCCCGACATACGAGGATCAGAGAGAGCAGATGTGGCAATCACCAGTGGCAACACTAGACAAGCTCTATGGCAGTGTCGACAGCCTCAGGATGACGGCTGCGTTTTTCGAAAAAAATAATGGTTACTGTCTGACTGCGTACGATGAAGAAGAAGAAGACAATCCACCAATAATAAAAATAACTGAGCATCCAATCTAGTTTCGAATGCGTTAACCGATCCTGTCTCCGCCACATCCTGTGGCAATACATGTCAAGAATTGGAAATGACTAAAGATGGAAAATTAAGCTGTAACTAAACCCCACTCTGAAATAATAGTTTATTTTATTTTGCATTACAAAAATATATTTCTCAAAATCAGTGATCTACAACTACGCACGCTCTACATTTGAGAGAATTATAGATTCAAGGTAGCTGAAAAGCTGGCTCGGCCTTGGCCTAGCGACCCGACGCTATCACGGCGACCAGCTTGCCACATGTCAAACACTTATTCGATTATTTAAATAAACATAGTCCTGCGCGGGCTCCGTCACTGGCAGTCGCTACTAACACGTGTACCTGGTTACGTGTGGACACGTCCATATATAAAGACAGCTTGTTAGTATAAACACTCTGCCGAAGACGGATGTGTCGGACCGAAAGGTGCAACAATCGGAGTCAAGCTGTAAACAGCGATAAAACGCATTCCGTTCTCTGGACTATATCCTGCTGCGTGCAAAGCCCTGTTCAGGACTTTATGACGAGAACGAACGTACAAGAAGAAGAAGAAGAAGAAGAAGAAGAAGAAGTAGTAGTAGTAGTAGTAGTAGTAGTAGTAGTAGTACAGACAGAATTGGCAAAACTACTGTACTGTATAAATGCTATAGTGGAAAACATTACAGATACACGTGCGCATCCATACGTTCATATTACAAACAGGTACACAGACTCATCCATACACTGGTTAAAACGTTCATATTACAAACAGGTACACAGACTCATCCATCCACTGGTCAATACGTTCACATTACAAATAGGTACACACTGGCCAATACATCCTGATATCGCCCAAAGGACTACAGTCTGTGGTGGAAAGAAACATGCCTTCGCCAGTAGAATCCAACAAGGTAAACCTTCAAACAAATCAAAACGGATACTAGAACGTAGTAAACCATCTTTATGGCACGGCATGCCTCACCGCGAGCAACAGTTAACTTCCGTTACACAAAATCTACCGACAAACGTGAATGTGCTCATGTTAAGATGGCCACTGATTTACATCCGGTCTGCATAGCACACCATACGACCAGCCTGGAATGCAGGATCAAGATGCTGAGTAGTGCAGTAGATGCAGCAGTCAGCGACTCAAAGCTAACTGCTAGCGCCAGTGCCAGCGACCCTTTGCTGACTGCTAGCGTCAGGGCCAGAGACCAAAAGCTGACTGCTAGCGTCTGGGCCAGAGACCAACAGCTGACTGCTAGCGTCAGTACCAGCGACCCAAAGATTACTGCAAGCGTCAGTGCCAGCGACCCAAAGATTACTGCAAGCGTCAGTGCCGGCGACCAAAAGCTGACTGCTAGCGTCAGTGCCAGCGACCCAAAGCTGACTGCTAGCGCCAGGGCCAGCGACCCTTTGCTGACTGCTAGCGTCAGTGCCAGCGACCCTGAGCTGCCAAGCCTTTCTACACCTCCACGTGGGGATCCTGGATAACAAGCTAAAAATGGGACAGACTGGCTAAGGAGAAGGGAGGAAAAACTGACTAAGGAAAAGGGAGGACAAACTGATTAGGAATTAGGGAGGGCAGACTGGCTAAGGAGAAGGGAGGATAGACTGGTTAAGGAGAAGGCAGGGCAGACTGGCTAATGAAAAGGGAGGACAAACTGGTTAGACATAAGGGAGGGCAGACTGCCTAAGGAGAAGGGAGGATAGACTGGTTAAGGAGAAGGCAGGGCAGACTGGCTAAGGAAAAGTGGGGACAAACAGGTTAGGAATAAGGGAGGGCAGACTGGCTAAGGAGAAGGGAGGATAGACTGGTTAAGGAGAAGGCAGGGCAGACTGGCTAAGTAAAAGGGAGGACAAACTGGTTAGGAATAAGGCAGGCCAGACTGGCTAAGGAGAAGAGGCGGATAGACTGGCTAAGGAGAAGGGAGGACAAACTGGTTAGGAATAAGGCAGGCCAGACTGGCTAAGGAGAAGGGAGAATATACTGGCTAAGGAGAAGGGAGGGCAAACTGGGTAAGGAGAAGGGAGGACAGACTGGGTAAGGAGAAGGAATCGAAGATGGAAGACCAACTCAGTACCCACACATGCTAGATGTAGTCGGATGTGTTGATCCGAAATGTGCAAATATCACAGTAAAGCTGTAAACTACGACACACATTCCGTTCTCCTTACTATATTCTGCTACTTGCAAAGCCCTTTTCAGGGCTTATAACTGGTAGTTTGAGAACAAACGACGAATAAGAATAAGAAGATGTATTATGCAAGCCTATGACGACTTTTGAGAGAAATATTCAAAGTTTCAATCACATTCAAACGTGCATCTATATTAGGGATCAGCACAATTTTTTGTAAAGAGTCAATTAATTCATATTTTAGGCTTTGCGAGCCAAGACGCGAACTCGACGAATTTGATGTGGGTAGTTCTACTTAAATGACAATAGCAGAAAACAAGTTTTCACAAATTTATTGAACAAAATGTAACGTAATAACAATAATAATAAGTACAAGTAAAACAGCTTCACTAATGAGAATAATGGAATTTCTTCTTTTAGATAACATTTTACTAAATTGAGGTTCAAAGTTAGCATTACATATTAACAAAAATCATTGCAAATGTCCACCTGTTAATGCTGACCTGTGTTGAGAGTTTCCGTATTCATCTTTGAAAACGTCTTTTCACACAGGCAGGTGCTGCCAAATGCATGTATCAATCCCGGGACAAATGATTTTAATTGACCATATTCGTCGCGTAAAATAAATTTATAGAATTCTGTTACATTCATCTCTTCAAATTTGCCCCATACGGTTTTTCTCGCAACTTCTCAAATCAGCATTAATCCTTTCGTTATCTATATTACAAGATTTGAAATACTTGTATTTGTTTATCTGTCTTGCTAAAAATTCGACGACGGCAAGATCTAGTGGCATTACATTTTGACAGATTATTCTGTCTGGAATTCCGAGGTCAACGCGACTATTTTTAGCTCTCTGTAACTTCCGTTCCATAGTTATTTAACAATGTAAGCACTCCAGCGGAGAGCTATAGGAACGTGAAAATTGTGAATCTCATTTCTTCTGGTAATTCCAATTGAACGCATTATGTTCTGTTCGTTCGTTTTTGTGCATTCCTGAGTCTGTGACGTCATGATATGCCAATGCTATTAATATTTTCAAGCGGCATTTACAACGCTGCGTGTGATCCTCCTACAATGGCTTGATCATCGGTAAAGTTGATGGCATTTACTTTGATACCATAGGCTTTGACACCCATATTACAGCTGCCAACTACTTTTTTTCCTCATTATCTCATAATTTCAGGTATAGGGACTCTGTGAAAGCAAGCAACACTGTCGTACCACCTATCCTACTGATACTGCTTCTGTTAGTCCTTCTTTGATTCTTGCACACACACACACACACACACACATACAGACAGACACGCACAGACACATCACACACACTTCAGCACCCAAGTAGAAAGATCGTATTACACCTACAATGAAAATGTTCAGCATTTTTGACACTACCTCCATTTGTAAACAAGTCTTCTATCATAGACACACCGTATGAACAAAAACAATCAACGCTCTTGTCTGATTAGACAATTTGGAAGACATATTGAAGACGTCTATACAGAAATCACTGTGGAATGCAATCAGCTTGTTTGCTGTAAGTAAACTTAATATTTATCATTCAATTTATGAGGTGATTAGGAAATTAAATAATTTCAATTAAATAATTTTTTAAGTAATTTTGTTTCAAGTAAACATAATAAAGAAAAGTGTAATGTTCTATACAAATCTGTTTGAAATGGAAATGTAATGTCAACATAAATACATTTTAAAAAAAATATGAAGATAATGATAAAAATGAAAATAAATTTATGTTGACATTACATTTCCATTGAAATAAGAATTGAACTAAGAATACTGTGTATGTTTACATTGCTTAGATTCACCTGGATGATTTATAAAGCTGTGGAATAAAGGCTACTAGACCCTGTAGTTCCCATATAGTGTATATATGCTAGATTGTCATTGTACTAGGGATCCGCATCTGTTTCAGGTGGTGTGACGTTCTTTTCCTCGTTGTCTAACTGTAAGTGAGGTATCCATTTACAGCAAGGTATATTGGAGAGTGTCGAGACAGGAGATTGAACCCGGTACTTTTACCTTGATAAGCGAGCGACCAAACCACTTTTCTATTCAGATGCTCCATAAAGCAGAACAAAGGCGCTTAAATGAAGGAGTCATGTGATGATGTATATATACGCTTACTAATTACTGGATCAAGATACAGGGGTGTCTCACCTAAAGAAATTAATGATTTCCTGAAAAAATTGCTACATTAACAGAGGCATCGCTAACAGGACCACAACTTTAGTAAAAATAACTGGTGGTGTGCAGGAATGAATTTCTATGTAAAACTGCATTTCAACATTTCGTTTTTTTTGTCCACAGATTGTTGCATCCCTGGTTGTATTAGTTAAGAAGGTAGTTATCTTAATCTTAAAACAACACTGTTAAATGTTGAGCTTTTTGGGGGAAAGCAGCGTGGGAAATACTGTATAAGCTAATTAAAAGCGGATATTTAACAGCATACGGGATGTGAGACGTTAAGAGTCCCCATTGGAATAGGAAAATTAGCACAATTTATATCGCACTAGCATGACTGTATTTCTTCTTGTGAAGTACCTTTGTAACAGTTATTTGGCGTATGGCGGACGTCAACAAACAATTATGGCGTATCCATGCCAACTGTGTTTGGATTATGAAAAAAAATGGCTACCGCACTTTGCTCAAAAGGAAACGAGGCTGTACTTCTCCAACGACACGTATTCCAAATATGGGAGTGAAAAGAAAGATTTTTGAAGGAGAAGTGGGGATAAACTCTACAATAACATACATATATACATTATGAAGTTATTTCAGGGACACCGAAATAAATACAATTTAGGATCCAACCAAAAGGCCTTCATTGAGGACTAGAAACTCCACTAATGATGTATCTAACTAATATAATAAATAAGGTAGTGATAGAAAATTATAAACGTGGATAGGAAAGATAGACAAGGAAACTTAGCTTTGTTATATTGGTTTATAAAGCTCTGCAGAGTTTGTATACAATGAGTTTCTTCTGCTCAACGGAATCTAACAAGAAACGATGTACATCCAATCTATTGTTGAATTCATCAACTTACCCTGGGCCTTTCAACCCGTTTCCACCCTCACCCCCACTCCCGTTGTAAACTGACAGTGGAGAGCAGCTGTTTTTTGCTTTAGGTAGAAGATTAATCGATTGTAAGATCTATTATCTGTAGACGTAAGGTATGCGCTATTTTAAGAATTGCCATCTTTATATGTAAATGGTGACAGATTTGAAGACCTACCATCTTTAGAGGGAAGCGGTCATAGATTTGAAAACCTGCCATCGCTAGATGGAAGTGGTGATAGATGTGAAAACCTACCATCTTTAGGTGTAAATGGTGATAGGTTTGACGTCCTACCATCTTTAGATGTAAGTGGTGATAGATTTGAAGACCTACTATCTTTAGAAGTAAATTGTGATAGATTTTCAGATCTGTCATCTTAGTTTCTTTTTAAAAGCATGTGGCCGATAAGTTAGGATATATGTTTCTTGATTAGATGAACACGGGTTTACAACTTCCGTAAGGACTATGGTGTTTTGTAATGTGAAGAAGAACAATTTTAGCATGTGCACTTCGTGACGACTATAAGGACAAGTGGACTTTATTCCACAGTGTTATATTTCTCCCCACAAATCGCAGCAATGGGCATAAACGCCGTAATGATAGCGTATATTTGTATGTTTGTTTGTTTGTTTGCCCATTATGGTCGCAGGTACTGGTTTCTGAGCACAAAATGAGAAAGCGAATCCCAATCTATCCTTTATCCTAAAAGATGGTTCGATATTGTTGTGTGGATATGGGCTAGCCACTAATCTTGTAAAATTGGTAATCAGGAACCAAGACTTTACTGTTCACGCTTCGGCGCAGGCTTCCTCCAAGACGGGATAACTGCAGTGAGAGCTGAATGTCTTGTATGGAGTAAAATAGGACAAGAATAGATTTAGAATAGAAGACTTGTATGATTCTTCTGGATTGAGAGTTGACGACACTAGTGGCAAAATAGTTCAACGAAAATACCACAGAATGATGCTTGAATTTTATATACACAACTCAATGAACTTCCATTCCTTCAATCTCTCTTACAGAAAAATAACATTTATAAAAAAGCTTAGCACGTTAGCGATATTAAGAGCATCCAAACAAAACAAATCACATGACCGACCTCAAAATTAGAGTTTTGTTAAATCATAAGGTATTTGCGAATATGGACACGAGTAAAAAAAATGATTTTCTGTGACCCGTTCTACAAATGCATAAAGATAACCTGACTAGCATGTTTGTCGTTATAAACACTTCCAAACAAAACATAATTCCGAATCCGCCCATCACAATTCGGCAGATAAGATCAAAGTTCTCCACCCTAAATAAAAACAAAACATCCCAGTCATCAACAGCAAACGACCACTTTAGAAAACGAGCAGTTTTCTACCGCTGAACACTATCATTATCATCTCAATCAGTAAGATAAAAAACAAGGAACGTACATGCAAGGAGAAACATACAAATAAAGATTAGCTTCAGCTAACAACTTATACCTGGCCATGGAAACAATTTTTGTTTGTTTTTTTGTTTAAACTTAAACTTAAACTAGGCCACGCCGTCCCCCTAAACAAACAATTTTACAAAAACAAATTTTAAAGTGGGGAAAGGAGGCATATTAAAAATATATAGAACGAATAAATATGAAATATCCACATATACACACACATATTTGTACTTTCGCACATACTCACACACACTTACACTCACTCACACGCACTCCCAAACACTCACTCACACACACTCAGACACATACACACACGTACACACACACACACACGTACACACACACACACACACACACACACATACACACGCACAAGCATGTTACTTCCAATTGTCAGGGAGTGTCACTGAAGATCATATCTTGATCACCAACGACCATTGTTCGGGATTTGTTATCGACCACCGATCTACTGTACACACAATCATGGCGATAGTCTGGTAGTGAGGGGAACAATATGATCACTGTTACCAATAAAAAATATGGGACAACATATGATTAAAGGTGGTTGTGTACTGGACTAGCAACTTCATCATGTACTGTGAATAACAACAACAGCCGTTACTGGTAGGACGAAAATCAGATCCTTGATACAGTCTTCCAGAAATGGATACAACCGCAGTTGGAGTCTGATGCTTAGTATGGAGTCAAAAAGGGACAATAAGATATACATGGGAGAAACGAAGGGGCAGTGTATGCGTAGATGTAGATACCAGAGTGTGTGGTTGTATGTTGGAGGGTGTGGGTGGGTAGTGGAGTGTGTGAATAGATGATAAAGTGTGTGGGTAGGTGGTTTGGTGTGTGGGTAGGTGGTGGGGAGTGTGGGTAAGACGTG
The DNA here is from genome assembly GCA_036924085.1 of Ariolimax columbianus. Classification (NCBI taxonomy): domain Eukaryota; kingdom Metazoa; phylum Mollusca; class Gastropoda; order Stylommatophora; family Arionidae; genus Ariolimax; species Ariolimax columbianus. The sequence continues at coordinate 121,234,199 of JAVGWX010000001.1, read as the reverse complement.
GGTTGTGTGGGTAAGGGTGGGTTGTGTGGGTAAGTGGTGGGGAGTGTGGGTAGGTGGTGGGGTGTGTGGGTAATTAGTGAAGTGTATGGGTAGGTGGTGGGGTGTGTGTGGAGTGTGTGTGGGTAGGTACTGGCATGTGTTGGTATGTGGGGGTGTGTGGGTAAATGATGGGGTTTGTGGATATGTGGTGAGGTGTGTGGTTAAGGAGGGGGGGTGTGGGTAAGTGCTGGGGTGTGGGAGTAAGTGGGGGGAGGGGGGTATGTGTGGGGAGTGTGGGTAAGTGGGGGGTGTCTGGGTAAGTGTTTGGGTGTGTGGGTAGGTAGTGGAGTGTGTGGGTAGGTGATGGAGTATGTGGTTAGGTGACTGAGTGTGTGGGTAAATGTTTGCGTGTGTGGGTAATTGGTGGGGTTTGGGTAAGTGGTGTAGTATATGAATGTTCTAGAGTATATGAGTAGATGGATCGTTGCAAGGCCTTCAAGAGTGAACGTAGTTGGGTTTTTTTTTTTAATGAGCTGTTATCCAACCAAAGCATGAAATGTTTATCAGCATGTATATACAAAAAAGTGCCTGCTGAACTTAAAATGAAAGCAAACTAATGTGGAAGTCGTGTGTACACAAAATATTACAATTACTATCTGAATCTAGCTTGTTTAACCCTTTATATATGTTCGCAGATTACACAAAATAAACACTAAGAAAAATAACAATAAATATACGACGCCTGTTGTTCTTCATAATCTGATGCGTCGTTCACTATATTGTTATGGAATGTCGTGCACTTCACCATAATGTGATGGAATGTTGTGTGCTTCAATATAATGTAAAAGAATGACGTTTACTTCAACATAATGTGATAGAAGGACGTATACTTCAACATAATGTGATATAATGTCGTGTACTTCAACATTATGTGATATGATAACGTGTACTTCAACATAATGTGATATAATGTCGTGTACTTCAACATGATCTGATGGAATGACGTGTACTTCACCATAATATGATAGAATGACGTGTACTTCACCATAATGTCGTGCAGTTCCTCATAATGTGATGGAATAACGTGCAGTTCACCATAATGTGATGGGAGGACGCGTAGTTCACTATTAATTTTGATGGAACGAAGTGTGGTTCACCACAATGTGATGGCATGGCGTCTATGTCGAATAACCCTGTATTCCTCCATCGAGTTATTTATAAAAGTAGGTCACCACAATGTAGGTTTCACCAATCTGAATGGCTTTCCAATGGACAGAATACACTAACCCTTAATAATTGCGACTTAATGTGGGGTAACCCAAACACATAACAGCAACACCTTTCCTATTCTAACTTAAACCTCTCAATGACAGATTACTCTCCAACTCATGACAATGCAAAGCTCGCCATTCACACATACCAAAATTTTGACTAGTGTACATTAGCCGTCCTGGTTTGGAAAACCGCTGAAACAATATCCCAAATATAATGCATGAAATATAATATTGAATATATCGTTTTCTCCAGGATATAAATAAAGAGAAAACACAGTATAAACAGTGAAACAATCTAATATCACAAGTCAGAATCTATTACAATAAATAACATATCAAGAAGACGGCACAACACTGGATTCAGTAGCTAGCGAGTGACAAAATTAACTCCATGCTCCACAGAAGAAGGGAAATAACAGGAATAGTACATACGATTTACTTGCTTCAGTAACTGTTCGTAATTGTTAAATAATGTCAGCGATTTATCAAAATGTACTCACTCTACACTATCACAAGTGGTCCGTCTCTTTAAACAGTGCTTGTGTCAAATATCAAACTCCAAGTACTTTCTACTTAGATCAGTGCTGCACTGGTTTGGATCTTGCTTATCTATTCGTGATTCTGTTACTGGACAGAAGCTAACTAGACACGCATGGGAAAACAGATTTCACCGTCAGTACAGCCCCCACACTGCCCTGGCCTTGACTCGAACAAGGAGAGAAAAATGTGAGAATATCTCAACGGTGATGGTTTATGGCTAACTGATGTCTAGACTGGTTCCAGAGTAGTGAGCGTCAGGGAAAACTGGCGATGTAGCATTGGTGTACGTTTATCTGATTGTATGTTCTTGATGTGCATTTAAGTTATCAAAAAACTCCAATATTTGTGGGGAATGTTGTTGATTAAGTAAAGCAAACATTGAGTATGTTTACCCTTTTGTGCGCCCTGAAACGGGCGATAAGTGTCGGGTTGTAGTAGCTTTCCTTACATCCCGAGAGTACTGATGAAGGTGAACCATGCCCATCGAAGCGGTTGTGCTACGTTTGGCTTCATTTACTTTGCGCTCACTACTGCGGAGATCACGTGGATCCGCATCTCGTTAGCCTTGTAAACAGCCTGTTACCAGGGAAACTACATGGAAGAGAGATGGTGGTCTTGGTCAGTATATTCTGCTTGACCTTGATACATCATGGTCAGTATGTTGTACCTGACAAGACTAACGTCTCAGTTCCCCTTGTGTGGAGTTACCACGAAAACCGTCAATGTATAACAGGGAGTTAAGAATTTTAACTCTGTGACCTTCCAGTCATCCCGGAAAAACCTATTAAATGTAGTTGTGTGTGCCTATCTTCTTCCTCGCTCGTCTTCAGACTTCGACTTCAGTGACTCTAAGAAGGCACCAGTCGATGCGCGGCTTCGTGCGCTTCCGTACAACTTCTCGTGGGCGGACACCGTCTGTAACTAAAGGCTACTTCTCTATCTGGTATACGATGGACAGGACTGCACAATGTGTTCTGTCGTGACGGGAGCTGTGCAGCAAGTACAACGATGTGTATTGCCAATCTAAAATTCACTGTATACACGACGCCTCAGTCTGTTGTGTCCCGCGCGTAACTGGAGAACGATCATCTGTTCTCGCCTGGAGAGTGTCGGGGGCAGGCATCGTTTTCTATAGGGCCAGGACGGCCTTTCTTCCATTTGCTCTGTACGTGACCCCGATGATTTAGTTTTTTCTTATTGTATGTGGTTGCTGCATCATTCTGTTTGCAGAGTTCCTTCCTCTCTGGTGAGTCTGTCCGTTTCCTCGTTGCCTGAAATGTTGCAATAGACCAATAGACTATGCCTTTTTTAAGCACTTGGACAGACCAGATCGCCAAGTTCATTTTTGCGCTGGTACTTTAGAGCCGTTAACAGGACGTCTGTGAGAATGACTACTTGCGTTTCTGTCTCTTACTTGTGGTCTATAAAGGCGTCAGCTGCTTGTCTCAGGGCTCTGGCCTCGGCATTGAAGTTGCTGCAGTGTCTCCCATTGGCAAACGCCGCCAAGTACACTTCACTTTCAGTTTATATGGATGCCTCCTCCACTTTCAATGACTTCTTTTGCTGAGCCACCCGCACAGGTATCTGTCCAGCACAAGAATTGAGCTAACAGCAGCCAGTAACTCATAGCTGGCTGCTTGCACTAGGCAGGATCAGCGAACCCCAGCTGACAAAGACCCTCTTTTCACTTTCAAGCGGTGGCCCTAGTTACAGACTGCCCTAGTGTATTCTGATTGAGAATAGGGTTCGCTGTGGCAATGCAAACCCGGTACCCCAAAAAGCCAGCTGAAATCGGATGTTTCTCGCCGAAAGGTGCAGATATCGCAGCCTCGATTTCAACTACGAAACAACGTTGCAACATAATTTTCCCGAAGAACGCCGAAGAAAAAGAAGAAGAAGAAGAAGAAGAAGAAAAAGAAGAAGATATCATAGCTTTCAAACAAATTCTACGTGTCTTCCTCAGCTACTTTTGTCCTTGACGCTTGCTGTTGCTGCTCTCGCTACCGGCTATTCTTTCCAATAATACTGCTTCTGAATGTATTTGTATCCAGTATTGTTGTCATTTATGTAAAGCTCAGCTCGTGTCGATGCTCAGCTTATGTCGTTATATGTCAAGGCTAAGTTCGTGTCGCTAAATGTCAAGGCTAAGCTTGTGTCGCTGTATCCCAAGGCTAAGTTCGTGTTGCTATATGTCAAGACTAAGTTCGTGTCGCTGTATCCCAAGGCTAAGTTCGTGTTGCTATATGTCAAGGCTAAGTTCGTGTCGCTGTATCACAAGGCTAAGTTCGTGTTGCTATATGTCAAGACTAAGTTCGTGTCGCTGTATCACAAGGCTAAGTTCGTGTTGCTATATGTCAAGACTAAGTTCGTGTCGCTGTATCACAAGGCTAAGTTCGTGTTGCTATATGTCAAGACTAAGTTCGTGTCGCTGTATCACAAGGCTAAGTTCGTGTTGCTATATGTCAAGACTAAGTTCGTGTCGCTGTATCACAAGGCTAAGATCGTGTTGCTATATGTCAAGACTAAGCTCGTGTCGCTACATGTTGAGTCTTAACTCATGTCGCTATATGGTGGGCCTTAGCTCGTGCCGCTATAAATGAACCCTTAGTTCGTGTCGCTATGTGTTAAAGCTTAGCTGGGTCTATATATGTCAAGCTTTAGTTCATGTCGCTACATTTTAACTCTAGCTCGTGTAAGGCTTAGATCGTCTTTATAAATGTCAAGACTGTCCTTATATGTCAAGGCTTAGTTCGTGTCTATAAATGTAAAGACTTAGTTCGTGTCTAGAAATGGCAAGGCTTAGTTCATGTCTAGAAATGACAAGGCTTAGTTCGTATATATATGTATATATATATATATAAATATATATATATATATAAATATATATATATATATATATATATATATATATATATATATATATATATATATATATATATATATATATATATATATATGACAACGCTTAGTGTCTAGAATTGGCAAGGGTATAGTTCGTGTCTAGAAATGTCAAGGGTATAGTTCGTGTCTAGAAATGTCAAGGTTATCGCTTTATGTCAAGACTTAGTTCGTATTGCTGTATGTCAAGATAGAGGCAGCCAAATAACAGACTGCGTAGGAAATAAAGCGTTGGAAATCTCATTGTTGCCTTACTGTTTCCGGGTTGGGGGAACCAATTCTCTTTCTCACCTCCTTCCCTTCTCTGTATCAGGTATACATTTAAAAGTCGGTAGTCGAAGAGACCTGAGAATATAAAATATCATTTCTATATCCAATATCAGTTTGCTAGTTTAGATTAGTTAGCTATTCTTTTTTGTGTTCTCCTCAAGTCCTTGCCGAAATCATGTAAGTCGAAACGTGCGTTCATGTTCTTGTATTTATGATTCTGTGAAATGGCCACATATCTGTTTTTCGCATTAATAATGTTTCTCCACAATTAACATTCATATATAATAGACAGTCATTGTGTAAATCGAGCGTAAGCTTGATCCTTGTATAAATCGAGAGCAAGCTTGGTTTGCAATTCCATCATTCCGGGTTCGAAATCACTTCATGTCCAGTTTATCTGGGCATGTTGAGAATTTTGATCTGTATGGTCACTTCTCCGCGTACAGAACGGATTGGCAACTACTACTCTACTGTAAAACTGTCAAATGGGAAAACATTACAAACAGATGCGCAGACGCACCCATACACTAGCCAATACGTCCTGATTTCGCCTAAAGGACTACTCGTGTCGCCAGTAGAATCCAGAAAGGCAAGCATTTAATCAAACAGAGTTGCTAACACCCGCTGTTTATTAACACTGCGTCAAACCGGCGTTTCGTCTTTGCCAGCGGGACTAATTTACGTGACCACATTCAAGAGCCGAAATAACAAAGCTGGACATTGTATCTGACCATTTATACTGAGACTTCGTAGACCAGCCAAACCCCATGCTGCGGGCGACAAGGAAGAATTACGCTTGCCGAAGTTACCAACTTTGTCTAATGAGTTCCACATGTTTCCCATATGACCTCCGCTGTATAAGAAGACCCATTTTTAAGCGGAATGTTGCATTATAAAAAGGATGCATTCTCAAGCAGTTGCATTATTAAACAAAATCTTTTGCGTGTCTTCTTCGGAGAGAAGACTAGTTGTATAAAACAAGAAGCAACCGAAGTCAAATCAGAGGAACTTTTCAAATAAAGATTACAGATTTTTAAACCGTTGTATCCACCTCTGATTTGGTATCAACTTCAGCGTAAGTCTGCTGTGAATGAGATACTGTTTTAATTTTTTTAAACAATAATAATTAAGAAAAACATTGTTCAGTACTGTGTGAAGTCCTCATTTCTAATAGTTAGTTAAATCTAGATACGGTGTTAGATGTGTATTTTATTGATAATTACAATGGACAACACATATTGATAAAAGTCATGCCTCTAAGATAAAAGCAGCCATTTCTATTATTTAAGGTGTTAAACATGAACATGACAATGAAAACCCTACATTAGCAACTAATTCTGAGAAATTCGCAGTTATATATATTTAAATAGTGTTCTTAGTTCTTAGTTCTCAGTCGACCTGTACTTCTACAGGGGTAGATGCCCCTGTGCAGGTCTCAGCTCTGGTATGAGCTGGATGTAGCCGGGAGAAGGGTTTCCTGCCTAGCGGGTTAGGCTCGAGCAGCTTAATACTCCGCTGCGTTGGGACAAGCGCTTACGGAGGGTGGTTAACCAAGGTATGAATCCATCTTAATAGACTCAAACACTAAAGCAAAGTAGGTCCGCAGCCTGCTAGGCGCCATCTATGCTGCTCTAAACAAACCACCTAACCCTGCCGGTGTTATGTCATGTCACAGTTAGTCGCCTCTTACGACATTCTATTCTTGTCCTTGTCATACACAACGACCCCGGCAGACCACTCGGGATTATTATAGAGTATTAATTACACATGCCATGTAGTGGTAAAAGTCAGCTTCTACTTAATCGGTCACTTAGCCTGTCGCTTGTATAGCTCTTCACGATCATCTATGACAAACGTTCAACAGTAGTCGGCCTACATTGAATTGAAAGAGTTAACTCTATTATCACTTCTCCATCACGAAATGTCATGTACAACACCTCCACTGTGCACAAGTCATGCCAGAGTTGTCGAGAATGAAATCCAAGCTGAAATGGCGAGAACAAAACTTTTCAGGGCATACTGCAGCCAAATTTGAGATACAGAGACGTGTCCTCAACCAGCTCCTTGTAGTTGACTACACTGGCATTCCCGACACAGTTAGGAGAGATCAGCCGAAATGCCACAATGTCATGACATTGCAATAGAAACATAAAATGATGCAGTATCGCTGGGAAGAAGGGTTGGGTGTTTGTATGTTCGATTCGAGTATTTCAATTCGACACAATTTGGAAAAACAAAAGCATCATTGTGAAATGGTTACATATGTACGCAATGCTTCCGGAGTAGTTTGGAAATTAACATCTATGTTTCGGTATTACAAGAACCAGACGAAAATTTCTTTGGCATTTTCGTGTTCAGAGTCAAGACATTAGTAAAGACTTGTGTTTAAATTTCGAAAGAAATTTCTTCGTTGACCGCTGCTTTTTTCGAAAAAATTAAGGTTGATGTCTGACTGCGAACGAAGAAAAAGAAAGAAATGTCTGTGATGTCCAGTATTATCAGCAGGAAATGTCTGTGATGTCCAGTGTTATCGGCAGGAAATATCTGTAATGACCAGTGTTATCGGCAGGAAATGTGCTTGTTGTCCAGTGTTATCGGCAGGAAATGTGCTTGTTGTCCAGTGTTATCGGCAGGAAATGTGCTTGTTGTCCAGTGTTATTGTCAGGAAATGTGTGTGATGATGTAATCATGAGATTGTTATTGTTGTGGACTATCATTGCGTAGTTTATTCCTATTATCAATGTCTAACATAAAGATTTATAAATGTGAGGAATAAATATCGCTTATCCCTGCAGTCGTTACTTAGTACAGATGCTAGGCATAGGATACGTTGCAATTTTATACATAGAAAATATATCTACAAGTGTTGTAATTAATTGTTTTCTTTAACTGTACACTGGAAGACTGAGACCAGTTCTCGAGTATGGCATTGCGGCATGGAGAACAGCAGCAAAGGCAAACTTTGATCAAATTAGCAAATTTTAAAACCAAGCCATAAGAGTTATAACAGGAGGCATGAAGTCAACGCCAATTGTAGAACTTGAAAAGATTACAAATCTACAATCCATGACCGACAGAAGAGACTGTAGAGCCCAGCAGCAAGCAGAGAAACTAAGAAGACTGACAGACCATCCAATGCAACAGAGACTAAATAGATTTGGAAAAAGGAAACTAAAGCGGAGAAACTTTGCAGAAATAACCAAAGCAAAGATGAACGAAGACCCTATAAACAATATAAAAACACCATCCCTACTGTACGCAAACCTACCTGGAAGCAGCATATCATTCCGGAGGTGGTAGAAAATATACCAGGTATTAAAAACAAGAACAGCCAGACTGAACAAGAAACGAGAGACATAACCCTGAGGTACATAGCGGAAAACTACCCAAGCATGGACTGGACCCATGCATACACCGACGGTTCTGTAACAAACACAACACAGAATGGAGGGGGAGGGGTATTCCTGAGCCTACCAAATGGTAGAAAAATAACACTGTCAGTGGCAACTGGAAAATTCTCAAGCAGAGGCACTGAAGGCTGCATTAGAAGCAATGCAGACAGGCGAAAGCAATAAAAGCCAGATAGTCCTGTTTACAGATGCCCTGGCCGTGGTTACAGCACTGAAAAGCCAGAAAAATACAGAACTTAATGATTTAAGAGCAGTACTCTGTCAAATAGGCCAGCAGTCCGCGCCACAAAGAGTAGTGGTACAGTGGGTTCCATCCCATTGTAACATCCAAGGCAACGAGGAGGCAGACAGACTGGCAAAAGACGTTGCAAGACTACCCCAACCAGATTCTAGTGTGACCTACGAAGAGTCCAAAAGGTTTATTAGCGTCAGATACATGGCCAAATGGGAAACAGAACATACTGGCTACACAAAAAATGATGCCTACTACCAGCTGAACAGAAGAGAGCAGGTCGTGGTCTTCAGACTCCGCACAGGCTACAACAGACTGAGGTACCATCTATTCAATAAACTGAAGATATGTGGCACTGACGAATGCACCTTTGGCACAGAGAAAATGACCGCTGAACATCTACTGCAAAATTTCCCGACATACGAGGACCAGAGAAAGCACATGTGGCCATCACCAGTGACAACACTAGACAAGCTCTATAGCAGTGTCAACAGCCTCAGGGTGACAGCTGCTTTCTTCGAACAAATTCAAGTTGACTTCTGACAGTGTACGAAGAAGAAGAAGAAGAAGAAGAATTGTTTTCGTCAGAAAATACGCATAATTCGTTTCAGATAATAATACAAATAGCAACATAGCGTTTAGCTATTTGTAAGATATTTTCTTCTGTTTGTAGCTAGATATGAACTTCTGATTAGATTAGTGGTAGAGTACTCGATTTTCGAAGCAGTTGTACAGGATTCAACTACAGTTACATTTACGTTCTATATGATCCAGTTGTAGATTGGTTGCTTGCTTATTGTTAGGAATAGAACAGCTTGGATGAAAGGGAACAGACAACCATACCTTAAAAACAAACTGGCCTCGCACAATGAAGTCTCTAACACGTTAAGTCTCCAGCAATATTATCCGCCATGTGTGTACCTACTAAGCTAGCATGTTGAAATAAAAAAGTGCTCGATTATTCTAAACTTCATTTTTGATTCCTTTCTGTTTCTGTTTCTAAAAATCGACGTCACTGTACTCCGGGCATACCCATAGGTGCTCAGTGTCTCTCATCAAATGACATAGTATGGATGCTGATGGTCCCTGTAGCTCGCTGTAGCCCTCCTGCGCCGTCCTCTAATGCGCCACACTCCGCTCGAACCTCGTGGAATGTCGAAACTTTGCAGTCTGTGGATTGCCGCTCCATCTATTGCGGCTTGTAACGTGTTCAACTATGTCAGTTTTGCAGTACAGTAGTTTTGCTAATCCTTTCTGTACACGGACAAGTGGTTAAACCAAGAAAAATCCACAACATGTCCAGTCACACTGAACACGAATGGATTTCGAACCCGGTATATTGCGATTGCAAGCCAAGCGTGCACTCGATTTTCACCTCTACCACCTCTTCATCCCGTGCGCGCGCTTCCCATACGCCATGACCAGGAAGTGTGTCCTAAATACTTATCACATGTACACGGGGAGAAAACGCATGTCATCCTCAAATACTTTCACTAATATTGTTCTAAAATTTGTAATGCAATATAAAATACACAATTATCGTTTCAATTGACCAAAATCTAACCTCACATCCGTTCCTAATGAATTATCCAAACTCAACAGTAATTATGGTTGTCAATATTAAATAGTTTCTGTTCAATTTTTAAAGAACAGCTTATAAGAATTGAAATGGCTCAATCCATACCTAAATTGTGTTATTGTACAGTTTGCAAATTAACAGACCAAAATAATATCATTTTCATTTTCTGCTCACTGAGTTGATCCCTGGGTCCATTACTGGGGAGGTAAGAATAGGGCCATTGCATCTACATACATGTTGTGGATGACGTCTAAGAGCATGCTAGGACTTGTAACCTTATCCTGTTAAACACATTGTCACATAAGCCACCATTGTAATAGCACACGTAGTTCTTTGGTGCAGGCTTCCTAATGGTGGTCAACTGCAGTGATGGTCACATGCTCCGGCTGAAGAGAAAAAAAGAAAGGAAGAAGTTTCTACAGGAAGTCCACATAAGGGAATTAATCAATTGGTAACTCCATGTTCTGCAGATATTTATTGACAAATGTTCTCTAACGGTAAAACCGATTTGCTCTAGTAAACGTGAGACTAGCATTGTGAGATTTGTTTCCAATCATCTTTGTTTTCATTGACAAAAACGTTCAAACCTCAACTAGTTTTAGGGGCAATGTATCCATTATTTAGTACATCTGTCATATCCAAGTCTTGTTGTTCAGGTTAACTCTAATTAAAGGATGGCTGGCCACAGATTACCTACAAGAAGGCAAGTGCTTTGAGGCCAGCTTTCCTTTTACTCATATATCGATTTTGGGAGTTAGTAATTTGACCCTTGCTTCTCTCCTGTTAAAAGGAACCGTCTCACCAGGAGAAGGGCTGGAGCTGGCTCGTGCTGTCACTGGTTACAATTTGCATTATGTCATTGGGGAATTTAGTTATACCTGAGAACTGTTCTTCAATATCACCCTTAGCATTACCAGCATATAGACTTTGATGTTCTTTTTTACAAATTATGTGCACAAATTCGATACTAGTCTAAATTGTTGGCAGATGTTGGAAACACCTAGACAATTGCTGTTGTCATGTGTGGCTGCGCGGTTAGGGTACTGGCCTTGTAGTTAGAAGTACACTGGTTCAAACTACGTTAAAGAACTAGGCTTTTACTTAATATCAGCAGGTTCAATTTTGTTTTAAAAACTAGCCCACTCCTAGCACACTTCTCAATGACTGTCGAAATGTAAGGCACATAAATCCAGCCAACGGACCCTGGTAATTGGAGGAACGTCGAGAATAGTTACTTGATGGTATTCATTGAAATCACAAATGTGCTTCCCTGATCTCAGCCTACCGAGTACTGTATCCATGAGGCATCGCTGCCAAGCTTGTATCAATACCTGTGGAGGTCACACACGTTACTGACCATTTTCAACAATTTCTCATGAAACTGTCACGTTCTGATGTTCATATTACTGACGAAATACGCGAGAAGAATTTAAGAAAGAAGGTGTGTTCAATTAAACATCAATTTCTTCCAGATAGGTTTGTTCTTTTTCATGAAAGCTTTCTACTCTGATGCCCAAAGTACTGAACAAATATTTAATTAAACATAATTCCCATTTTGATAATTTGTAGGATGAGTTTTTGTAGGGTGATTTTTTGCAGGATGAGTTTTTGTAAGTGACCCTTAACCTTTTTTTTTAGCAATGTATGTATATACATATGAATGTGTGTGTGTATGTGTGTGTGTGAATGTGTGAGTGAGTGTATATTATTATATATTATACCACCGCTACCTTTTATCCAATGATTGTGTTTATTTCCCTCCAGCTATGTTCTTGATTGGGCCATCACCAGACCCACAATGATGCCCATTATTGTCTTTGGTATTCTTTTTCTGATGAGGGCCTGGTCAACAACTGCATCAAAGCCAACCAGACACCTGCTTCCATCTTGTAATAACACTTCCTGCACGACCAGTGTCAGAGTACCGCCCCTTTGCCTGACCGCGTTCAGACCAGCTAGCTGCAAGTGCATAAGAACAACCCAGTTATGCCAACATGGCAAGCTCACTCGTTCTAAAGAAAGTGTTTTAGAAGAGAACGACATGTTCAATGTTTCGTCAAGGTCCCATAGAAAAGTTGGTTCCAAGTCTGGAGCTTCACCTCGTGCCGAATTTAATCATGTGTATAAGACAAGAGCCTCCTGTGAGACAGATACTTCGTGTACTGCATTGTTAACACATATCGTGCGGCAGAACTCTCTCAACGTGAGCAAGTCAAACTTAACCAGAACAGCAGTCAAATGTCCAATCGTCAAGTCTAATAAAAATAATCTCTCTGAACACGCATCATCTACCCGAACAATAACACAGAAGACAAAAGGCAAAAAACAGAAAAGTAATTCCAAGTCTAAGAAAATGTTTCCTGAATATATGTTGTCAACTGGCTCTAAAGTGAGAGCAGCAAAAACAAAAAATCTCCACCGAAATAAAAGACTTTATCGAAGGGAGGCATCCAAAAAGAAGTATTGGAGAACCTTGGTGTCTACTGACAAGTCTTCATTGTTGTCTGACCTTTTCACAATAATTGATGGCGACAAAAATTATGACAATGTGCCAGATGACCTGCTCAGCTATTTAGGAGTTCGTGCTCCAGAGGGTAAGCTAGCATCACAAGCGGCAATCAAGATGCCCCTAGAGAACAAGAATGACTTCACATCTATTAATAGAAACAGAAAGTCCACTAAACATTTGCAGCTGATCGATCACGACTTTGATCAGGCTTTGGATCTACTTGATCAGTACATAACAATCGAGAAGGCCAATGGTGGAGATAGAGTAAACTTAACTTTGCTTCGTGAAAAACTACCGCAGTTAAATACAGGACATCAAGAAAATATGAAAGTGTTTTTGCAAAATGATCATCTCGCAGCCATAGGTGGTAAGTTAAAACGTGGTCAAGATGAGGAGAATAATGACAACGATGTTAACCTTTGCAGGGAATCGTCAGTCTGGGAGGGTCTACTGAGATCATTCACAGATCCGGATTTTGATGACTTTGGGTCGATGTCGTGTTCGACCGATCAAGATATCATGGAACCACGCATGAAAATTGTCTCCAAAAAATCTACAGGATCTTTGGTAGGGGATGCAGGAAGTCAGAGCTTGACGGTTGCGGCGTCAGAATCCTGTAGTCATCGAATCGAGACCAAGCTAATAACTCTCCCAGGTTGCGTACCAAAATCTATCCTCATCACACGATGTTACGGCTCGTGTAGTTCCAGGTCCGCCCCAGAATGGAATCTGGACAGCCAAGGCATTCGACAAATAAAGCATTGCACTTGCTGTTCGTCCTTCGTGATGAAATTTCGCACCTTAAACTTCCATTGTCCAAGGAGACCGGAAAGGGTTCTAACACTGACGTTGGGGTTTCCATTTCGATGCGCATGTAGACCGTGCGCAAGTGTACCAGAGGTCACAGCTCAGCAGCCGTACGACTATTGATTTATCTTGACCAATCAACAAACACGTACTATTGTGTCATTTTGATAGATATAATTACCTTGGACTTCGAGGTCTAATACTACTTTTGTTTGTTTTGTTTCCACTGTAATCCGTGCTTTGAAGGAGAAACAATAAACATAGATTAGCTGTTCACTTTAAAATTCTTTCATCACACACCTGATTGAAGAAAATTCTTCCATCACACACCTGGTTAAAGAAAATTCTTTCATCACACACCTGATTGAAGAAAATTCTTCCATCACACACCTGATTGAAGAAAATTCTTCCATCACACACCTGGTTAAAGAAAATTCTTCCATCTCACACCTGGTTGAAGAACATTCTTCTGTGGTACACATGGTTGAAGAACATTTTTCCATGGTTGTTTCTATCATTTGTTGTTGAATATCAACAATGCGTAAATGTACTCTTTTGTACGCCCTAAACAGAGGGTTGGGTAGCCAATTGTAGCAGCTTCCTTCACATCTCGAGCGTGAACTAGGGTCCTCAAGGCTCTTGTGTTATGCTTGGCTTCCTCTGCGTGTCGTTCATTACTAAAGGGATCACGTCATTCCCCACCTAGTTAGACAGACTGTCACGAGACAGTCTGCTTCCAAAGAGATCTGCATGGAAGTGAAGTGGAGTCTTCGTCACCTGACCAAGACTAACATAGTCTGATCTGCACGTTTTATCTGACCAGACGTTAATAATTTCTCCTCATACTTCCATGGTACATTTGGTTGAAGAAGATACTTCCATGGTGCATTTGGTTGAAGAAGATACTTCCATGATCCATTTGGTTGAAGAAGATACTTCCATGGTGCATTTGGTTGAAGAAGATACTTCCATGATCCATTTGGTTGAAGAAGATACTTCCATGGCCCCTTTGGTTGAAGAAGATACTTCCATGTTCCATTTGGTTGAAGAAGATACTTCCATGGTGCATTTGGTTGAAGAAGATACTTCCATGGCCCCTTTGGTTGAAGAAGATACTTCCATGTTCCATTTGGTTGAAGAAGATACTTCCATGGAGCATTTGGTTGAAGAAGATACTTCCATGGCCCCTTTGGTTGAAGAAGATACTTCCATGGCCCCTTTGGTTGAAGAAGATACTTCCATGGTGCATTTGGTTGAAGAAGATACTTCCATGGTGCATTTGGTTGAAGAAGATACTTCCATGTTCCATTTGGTTGAAGAATGTTATTTCGTGACACATGTGAATCATAGTGAAATACTGAAACAAAATAAAATTCCAGGTAGAGTAAGTGCGCAATTGTAATGCAGAAAGTGTTGTAATAAAGGAGATGTCCCGAAATTCAGTTAACATAGTTTGCTAATATTATATTTATCACAAAAAAACTACAAACGATTTCTTAGTTTTCTTCCTCTTGTTCTTCTTCTTTTTCTTCAACTTCTACTTCTTCTTCTTCTTTTTCTTCTTCTTCTTCTTCTTCTTCTTCTTCTTCTTCTTCTTCTTCTTCTTCTTCTTCTTCTTCCTCTTCTTCTTCTTCTTCTTTTTCTTCTTCTTCTTCTTCTTCTACTTCTTCTTGTTCTTCTTCTTCTTCTTCTTCTTCTTCTTCCTCTTCTTCTTCTTCTTCTTCTTTTTCTTCTTCTTCTTCTACTTCTTTTTCTTCTTCTTCTTCTTCTTCTTCTTCTTCTTCTTCTTCTTCTTCTGCTTTTTCTTCTCATACTTCTTCTTCTATGACCATTGCTCATATAGGTTTAAACTCGAGATTGTTCAATAAAATTCACTTTCCTTTTCGGGGTCCCAATACCGCCGTACATTTTCTGATCAAGTGAGTGGGCTTGGGCCCCATCCTCTCCCCGGTCCTCAGGTCTTAGTGCTGGCGGCAGTCCTGCCTCACATCCTCAGGTCTTAGTACTGGCGGCAGTCCTGCCTCTTCCTCCTCCTCGGGTCTTAGTGCTAGCGGTGCGGCAGTCCTGTCTCTCCCTCCTTCTCAGGTCTTAGTACTGGCGGCAGTCCTGCCTCACCTCCTCAGGTCTTATTGCTAGCGGCAGTCCTGCCTCTTTTTCATCCTCAGGTCTTAGTGCTAGCGGGGTGGCAGTCCTGTCTCTCCCTCCTTCTCAGGTCTTAGTGCTAGCGGCAGTCCTGCCTCACTTCCTCAGGTCTTAGTGCTGGCGGCAGCCCTGCCTCTCCCTCCTCAAGTCTTAGTGCTGGCGGCAGTTCTGACTCTCCCTCCTTCTCAGGTCTTAGTGTTGGCGGCAGTCCTGCCTCACCTCCTCAGGTCTTAGTGCTAGCGGCAGTCCTGCCTCACCTTCTCCTCAGGTCGTAGTGCTGGCGTCAGTCCTGCCTCACCTCCGCAGATCTTAGCGCTGGTGGCAGTCCTGAAGTACATTTGCTACTGTCTTGTCTACCAGGCCGCATCAGCATGAGCAGGTGGTAGATATCTTGAATTTGGTGAACAAGTGGTATCTTCTTCTTCTTCTTCTTCTTCTTCTTCTTCTTCTTCTTCTTCTTCTTCGTATGCTGTCAGACGTCAACCTGATAGGTTGTAACTTCATCATACAGCGATATACGTTGCACTGTTTCGTTAAGCCTGTAGCCCAGTGCATCCGATTTCAACAGGCGTTTCTGTAGGGATGCCCTCCTTAGCCTTTGGCTGCCCCCAGCCTATCTGCAAGGCAGCAGTTGTTTCTGGTCAGAGTTGTCTCTCTTAGGGAAGTTGTCTTACAGGAGTATTGAGTCTTCGCCACTCGTGTCTATAGGGTGTGGTGATGATATGATATGATATAATGGACTATGTACTAGTTTGTACTATCCCGGAAGAGAGGCAGTCCAGTGTGTCTGTGTCCCAGGATCGTCACGTCCTGCCAGAAACGTAGCATATGCATGTGAGTGGGGTATCTCTTAGCTCCCTTTATTTCCTCGGCTTCTCTGCAGTGATGGTACGCCTAGCATTCCCCGCCACCTGGGAGGTTGTCACAATAGGGCAGAGGTGCAATGTCCGCTGGCCTGCATCTCTTCTGCGTCGATTGGGATGACTGATAGCAGACAGAGGTAAAGAGCGAGGCGGGAGTGCATTTAACCCAGGGGACAAGCCTGATCATGGCACTGAGATGTTCGCCTGGTGTGCGGGCATATCTCATGATCACGGGTTGAGTCTCAACAGTTCGCAGTGAGGTGGCTGCCCTTCTGCTTATGACACCCCGACCGAGAACTACGTCTTCTACTAGCGGTTTCACACTTCAACGCCGTATGGGATGAATATTGAGCAGCTCCCCGCCCGCTTTGATCAGCGGGACGGCAGAGACCTCTTTCTGCGGCTCGACCGGGTCTGGCTGAGGTAATCCCTCACATGGTAGCCTCGCACCATTATCTTATCAGCCAGGCACGTGGACCATGTGTCTGAGATCTGCGATTCCTCTCGGATTGAGCAGGATTACCGTAGCAACGCCCTGTCATTTAGTAGGGTGAAGCT
Organism: Ariolimax columbianus; assembly: GCA_036924085.1. NCBI lineage: Eukaryota > Metazoa > Mollusca > Gastropoda > Stylommatophora > Arionidae > Ariolimax > Ariolimax columbianus. The sequence continues at coordinate 121,217,138 of JAVGWX010000001.1, read as the reverse complement.
GACCTGTCTTCCGAGGGTCTAATACCAACACCCGTTCACTATTACACCCAACGAAAATGCTCTCAGCCTGTCAGTCATTACAGTGTTGAGACAATTTAGCCGCTGGCTTCAATTCTGGTGGTGCCCTTCCATCAATTCCTTTAACAAGCACTGCATGCAAGCCGATAGAGCCACCGAGAGACTAGCCCCAGATTTCCGTGGGTCTAATTCCAGCACACATTCCCTATTAGACCCAAGGAAAGTGCTCTCGGCAAGTCAATCCTTACAGTGTTGGCGTGTTGAGTCAAATTAAGCCGCAGGCTCCACTCTTGGTGGTGCCCTTCCGTCACTTCCTTTAAGTTTCAGCCTTGCAACCATATTTCCCCCGGAACCCAACCACTTTGGTTTCCCGGAAGATGCCCGTATAGTTATCGAAGCAACTCCTGCGGATCGCTAGTCGACATCGTTTATGGTCAGAACTTCGACGGTACCTGATCGTCTTCGCGCCTCTGACTTTCGTTCTTGATTAATGAAAACATTCTTGACAAATGCTTTCGCAGTAGCTCGTCTGGCGGCGATCCAAGAATTTCACCTCTAACGCCGCAATACGAATGCCCCCGTTTGTCCCTGTTAATCATTACCTCCAGTTCCAAATCCCAACAAAATAGAACCGAGGTCCTATTCCATTATTCCATGCACCATTATTCAAGCAGCTGAGCCTGCTTTGAACACTTTAATTTTTTCAAAGTAAACGCGGTGCGCTCAACGAAGAGCACCCGCGGGATAGAGCCGGCCGATGGTAGGGCAGGAGAAAACAGGAAGTGAACCGGCGCGAGCCGAACTTCCCGCCTGCGCCTGAGATCTAACTACGAGCTTTTTAACTGCAACAACTTTAATATACGTTATTGGAGCTGGAATTACCGCGGCTGCTGGCCCCAGACTTGCCCTCCAATAGATCCTCGTTAAAGGGTTTAAAGTGTACTCATTCCAATTACGGGACCTCTAAAGAGTCCCGTATTGTTATTTTTCGTCACTACCTCCCCCTGCCGGGAGTGGGTGAGTTGCGCGCCTGCTGCCTTCCTTGGATGTGGTAGCCGTTTCTCATGCTCCCTCTTCGGAATCGAGCCCTAATTCCCATAAAATAGACCGCCAGGTGCTAAACCAATTCGCAGGTACCGACCACAGGCCTGTTAGGCTAGAAGTTAATATGGAAGTAGGCCCACCTGAAACAAAACCGCTACCACGTTGGAATTACAAACGAGCCGACTGGGACAGATTTGCAATCCTGACAGATGGGCTGGAAAAATTATAAGCCTTATTGGAATGATGACCTGCAGAAAGCGGAAGACGCAATCACAAATGCTAGGAACATGGCAGAGCGAAAACAATCTATGGAGGCAAATATCGCCCTCAAAACCACCACGGCGAAATACAAATACACTCTAAACCAAACAGCAAGAGAAAGCTGGAAAAACAAAACAGAAAGTCTTAATTTAGACAAAGAAGGAAACACACTATGGAAGCTAGTGAATGACGAAACTCCATCAAACAAACAAATCACAATCAAGCAGGGTGACAACATGCTCACTGGAAAAAAAGCAGCGAACGCCTTTGTTGAACACTATGCCAGAGCAAACAACATCGATGTCCCTGCAGACAGGCATACAAACATTAGTGAAGAGCAAAAGGGGCACGACAACATCAATATGGCACCAGAAGAGCATATGATGGCAAAATTAAAAATGAATGAGGCCATGAGAACATTAAAGAAAAGGAAATCTCCCGGAAAAGACGGGATAACAAACGAAATGCTGATGGGGCTGGGCCAAACAGCAAAGAGGAATCTACTATCAGTCATGAACCAAAGCTGGAAAAGGGGCATTGTACCCCAGGCATGGAAAGACGCAGTACTTGTACCAGTACCAAAGAAAGGAAAAGACGAAACAGATCCAAATGGATACAGGCCTATCAGCCTACTGAGCTGCGTAGGCAAACTGATGGAACGTATGATAAACGCCAGACTGATGTGGCATCTGGAAGAAAAAAACATACTAATTCCACAGCAAGAAGGCTTTAGACAGCACAGATCCACTGAGGACCAGGTCATCCTCATAGCCCAGGAAATAGAAGATGCCTACCAGGAGCATAAACACACAGTAGCGGTCTGGGTGGACCTAGAAATGGCATTTGACAAAGTCTGGAAAGAGGGACTCAGAGTCAAGCTAAAAAAAAGTGAAGTTTGTGGGAAAATGAACAAATGGGTCAGTCACTACCTCAAAAACAGAACGGCCAGAGTTCAAGTACAAGGGCAAATCAGCAAAAAGGTGACACTTGAGCAGGGAGTACCCCAAGGGGGAGTACTGTCCCCCACACTCTTCCTGGTGTATATAAATGACATTACAGAGAATATACCAAGAAGAGTCCATAGCTCAATGTTTGCAGACGATCTGGCTATGTGGACCTCTGAAAAGAATCTCACCATAGCAAGAAATCGGATGCAGCAGGCCCTAACAGCGCTGGAAGAGTGGGCGAACTCATGGCTGGTCAAAATAAACGAGGAAAAAACGACATATACAATATTCTCGCTATCAATCAAACCACAAAACACCAAATTAAGTCTAAACGGCAAATACCTGCAGCCAAACGACAACCCAAACTACCTGGGAGTCACATTTGATCGGCGCATGACATTGACAAGTCAGATCGGGAGAAACCGAAAGAGAGTCAGAGAAAGAATGGCAATCATGAGGAAACTTGCTGACACAAGCTGGGGAGCAGACGAAAGTATACTAAAGAAACTGTACACTGGAAGAGTGAGACCAGTTCTCGAGTATGGCATTGCGGCACGGACAACAGCAGCAAAGGCGAACTTCGATAAAATTAGCAAACTCTAAAACCAAGCCATGAGAGTTATAACAGGAGGCATGAAGTCAACGTCAATTGTAGAACTTGAAAAGATTACAAAACTGCAATCCATGAGTGACAGAAGAAACTGCAGAGCCCAGCTGCAGTCAGAGAAACTCAGAAGACTGACTGACCATCAAATGCACAAGAGACTAAACAATTTCGGAAATGGGAAACTGAAGCGGAGAAACATTGCAGAAATAGCCAAAGCAAAGATGCACGAAGACCCAATGAACGCACTAACAACACCAAAGCCTATCCCTACTGTACGCAAACCTATCTGGAGGCAGCATATATTTCCAGAGGTGGTAGAAAATATTCCAGGTATTGGAAACAAAAACTGCCAGACTGAAAAAGCAAGAAGAGATACTACCCTGAGTTATATAACGGAAAACTACCCAAGCATAGACTGGATCCATGCACACACCGACGGTTCTGTAACAAATACAACACAGAACGGAGGGGCAGGAGCATTTCTGAACCTACCAAATGACAAAAAAATAACACTGTCATTCGCTACTGGAAAATACACAAGCAATTTCAGAGCGGAGGCAGAGGCACTGGGGGCGACAGTGGAAGAAATGGTGACAGGTAAAAGGAATGAAAGCCATACAGTCCTGCTTACAGATGCACTGGCCGTAGTCACAGCAATAAAAAGCCAGAAAAATACTGAACTTAATGATTTAAGAGCAGTACTCTGTCAACTATGCCAGCAGTCCGCACCAAAAAGAGTAGTGGTGCAGTGGGTTCCATCTCACTGCAACATCCAGGGCAACGAGGAGGCAGACAGACTGGCAAAAGAAGGTGCAAAACTACCACAACCAGATACTAGTATGACATACGAAGAGTCAAAACGGCTTATTAGAGCTAGATACATGACCAAATGGGAAACCGAACATACTGGCTACACAAAAAAACGATGCCTATTTCCAGTTGAACAGAAGAGAGCAGGTCGTGGTCTTCAGACTTCGCACTGGCCACAATAGACTGCGGTACCACCTATTCAACAAATTGGAGATAGGTGGCACTGACGAATGCCCGTGTGGTACCGGGAAAATGACCGCTGAGCATTTGCTGCAAAACTGCCCGACATACGAGGATCAGAGAGCAGATGTGGCCATCACCAGTGGCAACACTAGACAAGCTCTATGGCAGTGTCGACAGCCTCAGGATGACCGCTGCCTTTTTCGAAAAAATAATGGTTACTGTCTGACTGCGTACGATGAAGAAGAAGAAGAAGATCCCCGATTCCCTGTTACCCGTTACAAACATGGTAGGCATGTCACGTACCATCGACATTTGATAGGGCAGACATTTGAAAGATGCGTCGCCGGCACATGAGGCCATGCGATCAGCACAAAGTTATCCGGGGGTACCAGTGGGGACGCTGCAACCCCGCTAAGGGAAATTACGATTGGTTTTGAACTAATAAAAGCGCTGTTTCCGCGAGGGTCGGAGCTTGGTAAGCATGTATTAGCTCTAGAATTGCCACAGTTATCCAAGTAGGATCGTGTCATCTAAGGAACCTCGACTGATTTAATGAGCCATTCGCGGTTTCACCATGAGACAGTGTGAACTTAGACATGCATGGCTTAATCTTTGAGACAAGCACATGACTACTGGCAGGATCAACCAGATATCTGTCGGAGACGGACGAACTACACACACAGGTCGGCGAAGGATGGATGTGTAAAAAGCCTCTCCTGTTCCGTCCCTCACTCCGTCGACCTAGGACCGCCTGGCAGGAGCCCGTACACACACCAAAGGACCGACCGGGCTCGCTCGGGGAGGGATGGCAGCGATCTGTGCAGAACGGATCCTAACGGCCCCCGGCGATGATTTTCACTCGGACTGGAGACGAAATTTGCCTGCCGGCCTGTCCTTCTCCGACCGGTTGGTCGGGCTAGAACAGGACCTTTAGGCACGATTCCTGCTTTCCATTTGCCGATCCAAAGCTTATTGCGAGAGTTGGACCACAAGCGAGACGAACTGTCGAGATTGGCTATATGCGCTAGCCTTCGACGAACCACACGGACTGACAAAGCTTCTCGATACGGACAACAGTAACGCACCGTAACCAGCGGTACGACTCCACTAAATTGGCCCTGCTACAGTGCCGGGAAGAGGCGAGCGAACTTGTTGGGCAAGCCCGTGCTCTCACTCCGCCTTGCGGGACTGAGATCGCTGTACGAACACTGTATGGGAGTCAATCGAGCCACCGAGAGATCAGCCTCAGATCAAGTGGTGTCTAATTCAGTATGGTCAGTTTGGAGAGTATGATATCCTCGTCCTTTCTAGATGGTTAGTAGTGTTCATATGCTGCATGGTGTTCGGGGTTTTCTGGCACGTTACATTGTATTAACCTCATATTATGAATTTTGATCTTCATAGATGACCATGAGTTTCGCTCCCTCTTTGGCTAGAGTTTCACAATCTTTGCTTCCCTAGATGTTAGTATCAAGTTATCCACTGAATCATTGCTTACCGGAACCTTTAAGACATGTTCGCTAAACCTGCACTCAATTCATTCATTTCAGTGTTGTTGTGAGATTTTAGTGACGTTAACGTTGACTGTGTATCAGTTAGTATCACAATTTTTCCCATGCATATGGTTTTGTGCCGAAGGGCTATTTCTCCTGCAGTTTTATGAGTTTCTATTTCGGCTCTGAAGTTACTAGAGGATCTTCCTGTGGCTATGGACTGAGTTACCTTCCTCTCCCGCCCCGGTAGTATTTGTTACTGAGCCATCTGTACAATCATGGGTCTACCTGTTTGATGAATAATTAGCTTATATGTACTTGTCTGTAATGTGTCTTCTCTTCAGGTCTGTCTGCAGTCCTTTTTCTTGTACTCTTTCTATTTTTACTGTCAGCTCCGGGAGTTTGCACACATAAGGGATGGTAGTGCTAACTGGCTGTATGAACCTCGGTTGTGTATGTTACATCACTTGGTGATTGAGAGCCAGATAATTTGAGAGTGTGGTTAAATTACTTCTCATATGTCTGCTCTTTCTCTGGCTGTTCATTAGTTGTTGCATTAGATTGTTCAGAAGTCTCTTGTATTTCTCTGCTTGCTGCATTACTTTTATGTCCAGTCTATCTTCCATCGACTGGAGATCCATCATTATTTCAAATGCCTTTATGCGTGTAGACTTTATTGTCATGTGATGATGCGTATGGTATGGCTCTCATCTCTACGTATCTTACCAAAGCATGTTCTTGTTACGGTGACCCAGACATGGGTGTTATATTCCAGTAGTGGCTTGACTCTTTCTGCGTACTGTCTTTTTAGGATTTTGTTATCTGTACCCCAATCGGTACATGCTAACTTTTCCATTTTACTCATTCGGCACCCATCTTTTTTTAACGTCATGTTCAATCATGGCTCATGTCATTCAACGAACATAATTCCCAGATACCCTGAGTTTTGTTATGCTCGGAGCACGTGATCATTGGCCTTAACCTGTTTTAGGATAGGCACAATGATGGCTTCCTTCCATACCACAGACAACTGTCCAGTTCCCCAACTGCCATTTACTACTTCTTACATTACATTTTTTTGTTTTCTACCCCATAATTATTAACGTCTTGTTTGTGACACTATCCTTGCCGTGTGAGTTGAGTCACTGAACTGCATCTGATAATTATTTCTTTGTGAAACTTCATGTGCACTTTTCTTATCATATGTGTGTTTATTAGCCCTTTGATCTCTTTTCTGACCTTCTGCTACCTGGCTTTTTATATTTTAACCTTGCTAATACTTGCATATCTTCCCCCAAAGATGTTTGCCAATGTGCATTTCCGGATTGTGCTCTATTTTTATTGATGGCTGGCTGTTGTTTTCATCTTTCATGGCCTTAGCCCTTAGAAAACGAAAAGTAATATCTGAGTCAGGTGAAGCATATCGTTTACGTCTGAGCGCAAGTTCAGCTCACGCTCCCAGAACCAGGCTGTGTTAATTGCAGCCTGGCCAACAAGATGGGGATCGACACATGTGATTCCAATAATGGTTGGCTCATCGAGAAACCTGACGTAACAATGTAGCAGGAGGACCCAGGTATAAATTCTCAAGTATATTCCAAGATGAAACAAGGGTCCGTGTAAACCACTACTAAAGGGACGTCATCTAGAGTTGAAATTAACTCAGTACAAGAAGCTTCCAACGACTACAATGACATTTTTACTTTCTTACGCTGCAAACAAAACACTATGTTACTGTTCATTTCACATGCCGTAACACGATATTTGAAAAAAACATGAAAAATGTTACTGCTGCATACAACAGAACTCAAGACATTACAGATAAATAAGGTTTTTTGCTGCCCACCGTTACCAATTTCGTGTGACACTACGAACATGAAACTGTTTATATGACATATTTCGTTATCAGCATACTCGGGATGTGAGGAAAGCTAGTACAACCTGCCACTCAACGTCCTTTTCAGGGCGCACAAGACTCAACTCACTCGTTGTGGGCATTAAACAACAACAACAACAAAGCATAACACGGTATAACAAACATCAAACTGTTTCTCTGTCAAAATACTACATTATAATAATAATACTGTTTAGTTGCCCGTGATTACACTACACAACACAACCTTTCAAAAACAAAGAAACTGTTTCACAGCAATATCTACAGCAAAAACCAATGTGACGTTACAAATATGACATATTGTATGTGCTTATTGTTATAGAACTGAAACACGGCGTTACAAATCACAAAATAGTTTCACATCCATAATTAAAATAAATAAAACGCAAAACATTAAAAGTATGAAACATTGCTTATTATAAAAGAATTCAATACATTACAATCACGAAACCTTTTCTTTGAGACTTTTAGTAAAACACATCAGGGCATTACAAAGGAGGGGCGTGTTAGATCAGTTCATAACGAACAATTCACTATTTTCTGTGGTAACAGCATGCCTCGGTTCGAATCGGGTCCGAAGACTTAAAAAACCCAGGTCGTGATTTTAATCGGGAACCGCTTCTCCAGTCAATCCAGCTGTAAATTGGTACCTGACGCATGAGTTAGGGAAAGTTAAAACAGCAAGGAAGGGCTCTGGCTACCCCCACCTCTCATAGACTGCGGTTTAGTATAATGCAGTCTTCAAAAACTATATTTCCAACCAGCGGTTCATTCTGCCGAATTTCCACTTTACTTTTTATTACAAACACGAAACTGTTTCCCCGAATTATTAAATAAAAACAAAAAAGAACATTAGTTAGTTGTTTTTTCTTTCCACTTGTACCGTTGAACGCCGAAGAGAGCTCAAGTCTTCTATCCTGCGCCAAGTGCGTTGCGTCGGTCAATGTGAGCCCTTGTCGCTGCACAATCATTCTAATGTTATCTATCCACTTGCCACGCGGCTGCCCCCTTCTCCTGTGGCCAGATATACCAGCGTTGTAAGCCATCGGTTGAAATTCATGAAGGTGCATTCTCATAAGATGACCAAACCAACTTATTATCTGCCTGGAAATATTTTCGACACAAAACATAGTGCCGACCATACTTCGAATGTCGTTACTGGTTCTCCTGGCAACACCGATAACCTTCCTCAAACACTTCATTTCACAAGTCAAAATTCTGCTCTCACGCGCCCTGGACAGAGGCCATGTTTGGTACTGGTAGCACAGAGTCGTCATAAATATACTGTTTATCAGCTGTTGCTTTTTTGCAAACTAAAGCTCGAGTGTCTAGCCAGTGAGGACAGCTGATAAGTCACATAAGAGGCTTTCTGACACCTAGTCTAAAATTCCCTGTCGATCCTACCGTCTGCCGAAATAAATAGTACCCAAATACTTGAACTCATGGACCTGTTGAAGAGCATTACAAACACTGAACTGTTTCCTCGATATATTAAATAAAACATATCATAACATTAACAACACGAAACTGTTTCTCGGAGATATTCAATAAACACACATCACGAAATTATAAACATGAAACTGTTTCTTTGAGATATTAAATAAACACATATCACGTTAGTTAGTTGCCCATCGCAAGCGAAGATGGCGACAGCGTAAAACTTGTTGGCCATCATCGCTTGCAATGGGCAATAACTACATGTTTATTCAGATGTGACTGCATGTGACTGTGCAGTCCGATTTGAGCGTTACAAACTCTACCGCACGTAGGGCACACATGAGCAGCTTTTTTAGTTGAGCAGTCTTTCATTCTTTCCTTTCTTGCAGCTTGCTTTTCTGCATCTCCGTGATGGTTCTCTGCTCAGCGGTGCAAGCACCGTGAATGACGGCAGTGCGCCAAGTTGAGCGGGTCGGAGCAAGCAGCTCCCAGTCAGCAACATCAATGGAGAAACTTTTCAAAGAAACCTTTAGAGTGTCTTTGTATCATTTCTTTTGTTCCCACCCCCCCCCCCCTCCTGCGAGCGCTGTCCTGTCATGAGCTCACCGTACAACAGTTGTTTAGGGAGGCGCTCATTTAATACGCAAACAACATGCCCTGTTCATCTGATCTTGGCTCTCTGTAGCCCTGCTGAGGACTTCAAAGTTGCGTCCTATACTGGGTACTTTTTTAGTTTGAGCTGCAAAATCCCCATGAACATGTGGTGGTCTGACGTTACATCTGCACCTCTCTTTACTCTTACATGAACGCTTGACTGACACAGATGTGATCAATCTGATTTTCTGTTACGTGGTCTGGAGATCTCCATGAGGACTTATGTATCTTTTTATGTGGAAATATGCTTCCTCCAATTATCATTTTGTGTAGCGCCCAAAGCTCTGCAAACATTTCTTCCTTTTCGTTCATCTGTTTCATTCCTTGTCTTCCCATAATCTGTTCGTAACTTAGGTTGTCTGCTCCAACTTTATCATTAAAGTCGACCATTACAATTAAAAGACCTTTCTTTTTCTGCGTGCCAAGGCCTCTTCCAGCTTGTTGTAGAACTCTTACTTTTTATCATCGTCAGCCTGGTTAGTTGGGGCATACCACTGAATGATGTTTAAATTCATGGGATTGTTCTTCGTTCTAAAGCTTTCGCCTAAGATTCGGTTGGTAATAGCCTCCCACTTTATAAGCGCCCGCTGTGCTTCTCTGGAGAGCATCAGGATACTCCCTCTGTATATTGGGCATCAGTTCCCTCGTTTGCAGAATACATTATCATTTCCCTAGTAGCCAGTCTCATCTTTCCTGATTGTGTCCATCTTGTTTCGCCTAGTCCTAGCTCTGCCAATTTGTAAATCCTCATCTCTTTAGCTATCTGGGTTGTTTTACCTGCCTGATACATTGTTCTAATATTCCATGTCGCTGTATTTGTTTTCTTCTTGGTACTCAGACGGGTAGTCAGCCGTGGAGCTTCCTTGCGGCTTTCACTCCACTGCGTCATTCCTCTCGTTACCTAAGGCCATTCCTTTCCCAAGGACGTCTGCTTTTGCATTGTTATCAATGTTTTCGTAACCGACTTTAAAGAAAATAGATTTGGGTGGTCGGCCCTAACCTAACCTATTATATTCTAAGTGAGTTGTCCGTGTTATGGTCCCTCGCCACCATTTCAAGGTATCGGAATTGAGGGAGAATACTACTTTATAAAAGGTTCCAAAAGATGAGAGGTAAAACGCTCGGCTGATCAAAAAACAAAAGCACGAAACAGTGGATGCTCTAATTCTGCAAGTTTTAAACGTTACCTGGTCTCAAGTAAGGTGAGATCGGCGTTTGGACCTATCGGAGATGGACGATAAACTCATAGGTTCCTGTACACGTTGCAAACGTTTTGAACCCTTATCACTTGAAAATTGAAAAGACTATCCAATCGCGACCTACTTGAAGGCCGAAAAGAGGCGGCCCCCACGTTCACGTAAAGATACAACATGGCAATCCCTTGTTTGTTAACAAACTCAATCACAAGTTTAAAAAGATATCTACACCTCGAAGGGGTAGAAGCGGAGTGCAGACTATTTTATATACAGAAATCACATATTCTGGACTTGGAATTATCACAATTTAAATTTGTGAGTAATTATTTAGAGCAAATATTATTAAGTGTTTACTATTTCAAATATTGAATTCAATATTGATTTACTTGTCAACACAAGTGTTAGAACAGTATCTGATTTTAGTCAACAAAACACGAGATCACCTGTTGCAACGAACTTTCTACAATTCGAAATTGTTCATGTTATAAAATTAGAAAAATATAAAGGCACACAAAATATTAATGGTAAACAAAACATGCACTGACATGGTTATAGAGTGTTTCATGTCATCAATTACACAAGAATGTCAAAGGAATAGAAATATGAACGTGATTGAGAAAGCAAACGTGGTTAGTTAATGTGATCTCAAATTTCAAACAAACTGACAAACCAACGTCACTACCATGTATAACATGGCTGCAGATAAAAATTACGCCAAACATCCTAAGAAACAAACAAATAACGTCATTTTGAAATGTAACATAACAATAAAATTAAAGTCCATTTGAAATAATAAATGCATTTTCAACTGTAACGACAGTGTGAATTATAATATGAACTAAAAAAATAAAATAGCACATGAACGTCAGTTTGAAATGTAAAATCAACTAAATAATTAACATGAATTTGAAGTGTAAAATGAAATAAACAAATTAACATTACAATTAAATATAAAATAAACGAAGCAATTTAAATTACATATGAAAGTAAAAGGAAATTAAGTATTAACATTCTTCTTCTTCGTCTTTTTTTCTTCTCCCTCTTCTTCTTCTTCTTCGTCTTCTTCCTCTTCCTCTTCTTCTCTTTGTTCTTCTTCTTCTTCCTCGCCATACTACGATGCATAAGCCATAATTCAATCCTGTACAAGCTATTTTTCAATTTCTATCCAGCTGGTTCCCGTTTTTCAGTGGATCGCTATCTTGGTCTCTTCACCATATGTTCTTTTACCTTTCCTTCCCATTTGTCTCTCCTGGGAGTTAACTTAACTTAACTTCATTATACTGATTTAGAAGTCTCTATGGAGTCTGTATACAACCAGTTTATTCAACTCCACGGATATCGTAAATACTTTGAGCATCCAATCTATTTTTAATGCATTAACTCTGCTTCCACTGCATCCTGCAGCAATGTATTCCAAGAATTCACCACTCTCTGACTAAAAAAATACTTCCTAACATCTAATCTAGACCTGTCTTTAAACAATTTGTACCTGTGCCCTCTTGTTCTTGTAGCCGATCGTACTATTAAAAACGTGGAATAGTCTAATATATCTTTTCCATTTATTAATGTATACACTTGTATTAAGTCACCTCGACTTCTTTGTTCGAGACATTGAAAACCATTGTTTTAAGTCTTTTCTCATAATTCTGAAACCTCGCGATCAATGTTGTAGCTCTTCTTTGTACCCTTTCCAGCATGTTTATATCCACTCTATTATATGTACTCCATACCTGAGCACAATAACCCTAACAATGGGAATAAATTCGTACGACAAACAGATAGTCAAACCTCTACGATATATTGTATTTCACTAGAAAATGAGAGGTAATAGTTTCTATGGCGAAAAAAATATTTATCAAGCAAAAAAATATTGTTTCGAAAATTACCAACAGGCAATTCATAATACATGACAACCTCCTAAGATACAAGGCAGAAGAGCATGGAAAATGCTAGATTTACAGCAGTGTCTCCATGGGGCTATTAAACATTTCCTCTTGCGGCCCTGCTGTGATTTCAGTTTGAAACATTTGGCCTAAAGTTTCTACAAATTATCTTGATTTAAGTTCAAGTAGCTTCTTAAACTGTTTATTGCATGACTTAACTCCGAGCAGAGATACCAGCTCTGTGGTTTGTCAAAGGTGTGACAGCTGAGTGTATCTGAGACTGGGTGGAAGCATCAACCGTAGCCATAACATATGTAACAGGAACTCTACGTTTGCTTAATACAACGGAGCAGGGAGTTAATCGTTGTTTATTGTCAGAAAAATCTTAGTATTACATTTTGAGAATTAAATGTCTGATAATTTCACGCATTGAGGACATGAACATACCAATAAATATGAAATAAATACAAACAAGACAGTGAAGATGTTATTCAATTGCAATCCTTTATTCGTGACAATTTGCGTGATGTCTCTCCCTGTCTTCCTGGTTCTGCCTTATCAATCCACTGGTCCGTCTTATCAACGATGTTCTACCTTATCAACGATGTTCTACCTTGTCAACGATGTTCTACCTTTTCAACGATGTTCACCTTATCAACTGATTTTATACCTTATCAACGATGTTCTACCTTATCAACTATGTTCTACTTCATCAACTTGATCTTCTACCTTATCAGCGATGTTCTACCTTATCAACTTGATGTTATACCTTATCAACGATGTTCTACCTTATCAACAATGTTCTACCTTATCAACTTGATGTTGCACCTTATCAACGATGTTCTACCTTATCAACGATGTTCTACTTTATCATCTTGATGTTCTACCTTATGATCTTGATGTTCTACCTTATCAACTTGATGTTCTATCTTATCAACTTGAAGTTCTATCTTATCAACGATGTTCTACCTTATCATATTGATGTTCTACCGTATCAACTTGATGTTCTACCTTATCAACTTGATGTTATTCCTTAACAACTTGATGTTCTACCTTATCAACTTGATGTTCTACCTTATCAACGTGATGTTCTACGTTAGAAGGGATTTCCCATGTAGTCCATGCCCACATCAACCGGCACATCCTGGTACTGCTGATACTCTGAGATGAGGTCCCTCATGTTGGAGTCTGCCTCCTGGAACTCTACTTCATCCATACCCTCACCAGTATACCTATAAATAGACACAATGGAGTGCTTCTGACAGCAATACAACATTATCTCAGCATTGAAGTGCGTTCTCATTGTAACTTGACTTACTGGCAACTTGGCTTATTGGCTACTTTACACACATTGGTTACATGATTTTATCCCTATTTGACATAATCGTTACTTGATTTACTCCCTACTTGACATACTCCCTATTTGCTACCTGACTTACTAACTACTCACTATTTGCTAGTTGCTACTTGACTTACTGGCTACTCCTTATTTGCTACTTGCTACTTGACTTACTGGCCACTCCATATTTGCTAGTTGCTACTTGAAGTATTATTTACTCACTACTTGCTACTTGAATTACTCGCTTCTCCATATTTGCTACTTGCTACTTGGCTTACTCTCTACTCCCTATTTGTTACTTGCTATTTGACTTATTCGCTACTCCCTATTTGCTGCTCGACTTACTCGCTACTCCATATTTGCTACTTCTTACTTGACTTACTGTCTACTCCATATTTGCTACTTGACTGACTGTCTACTTCATATTTGCTGCTTGCTATTTGACGTACTCGCTACTCCCTATTAGCTACTTGACTTACTCGCTACTCACTATTTGCTACTTCCTACTTGACTTACTGTATACTCCATATTTGCTACTTGACTTGCTATCTTCTTCATATTTGCTGCTTGCTATTTGACTTACTAGCTACTCCCTATTTTCTACTAGACTTACTCTCTACTCCATATTTGCTACTTCCTACTTGACTTACTGCATACTCCATATTTGCTACTTGCTACTTGACTTACTGTCTACTCCATATTTGCTACTTGCTACTTGACTTACTCGCTACTCACTATTTGCTACTTGCTACTTGATTAATTCCGTACATGTCTTACTCCCTATTTCCTACTTGGAATTTGACTTACTGACTACTTGACTCCCTCCCTAGTATATTGATTTGACCAGGGACCACATATTTAAGGAATATCTACGAAAAATGTAGAGAGTTTAATGTATACCTGTTCACATGTTTCATTGATTACACCAAAGCCTTCGATACGGTAAAACATCAAAATCTGTTGAACATCATGAAGAAATAGGGATTTCCCGTGCACATTATACATTTCATTAAAACATTATACCAAGATCGACGAGACGCTGTCCGACCATCTGGGCAAACATCAGATTGGTTCGCAGTATAAAAAGGAGTAAGACAGGGATGTATCCTCTCACCTTATCTATATAACATTTATGAGGAATGTATAATGAGAGATATTAGCGAAGACGAGAACATTGACAGGTTTGATACAATTACGATTGGGGGGTACGAGATTCCAGAGTTACGATACGCAGACGACACAGTGATACTATCAAGAAGTGCAGAGGAGCTAGAGCAGCTAATTTCAACTGTAAATGGACACAGTAAAGATCAAAACCTGTTTATAAACATAAACAAAACAAAGATAATGACCACCGACAAAACATAATGTCAAAATAAATTTACAGTAGGGGGTGAGGAAATAGATCAGGGCACGCATTTTGAATATCTGGGCTCCAGAATTGACAAGAATGGCTACTACTCGAAAGAAATCAGAAGAAGAATATAGCCATGGCAATGCAGAGACTGAACAGCCTTAACAAATTATGACAAAGCACCAACAAAATGACAAAAGTAAAAGTCGTGAGAGCCTATGTTTTTTTCCTGGGGCAGCTTATGGCTGCGAATCATGGAAGATTACCAAAACTTCCAGACAAAGAATCGAATCATTCGAGTCAAAATGTTACAGAAAGATTCTCAGAATACCCTGGACAGAGAAAAAGACAAATGCAGACATTCGGCAAGAGTTGAGCATATAGGAGAACTGGTTTATCAATTCCATTTTGGCTATAACATGTAAATACTTTGGTCTCATCAAGAGACACAACGGTCTTGAGAAAATAGTGATGGAAGGTATTGTAGCAGGCAAAAGACGCCGGGGTAAACCAATAAAACGATGGTACCAAGATAACGAAGAGTGCATGGGTGGGACTGTGGCGGAGGCTGGAGTTTTGGCAAGGGAAAGAGATTCTTTCAGCCAGACTGTGATGGGAGCGACGTTCTATAAAGGGCATGCTACATGATGATGAGATTGATAGGAAAACCAATATTGCATTTTTAAATCTTGGTAGTTAGGGAGCCGCGTAGCTGACTTTACATCTGAGTGGCCCTGGGCTCATTCCCCAATTGAGGCGGAAATTTTTTTCAGACCACAACGACACCCGGGTCAACCCAGTCTTAAATTAGGTACTGATTCAGTCTGGGAGGTTAAAGCCACGAGGAAGAGGAGATGACTACCGCCCTCATATAGCCGAGTCTTTGAAATACGAGATCGCTAACACTTCCCACCCCTACGGCAGTAATGCTATGGGTTACTTAGAGAGACTTAGAGTTTGAACAGTCGTTCCATGTGTTAGACAAATATCAATTCACCTTTTATGACGGGTGTAATATTTAAATAAAATTATATATTTTAACAAACACTACAGGATCACGAAAACTACGACATAGATATATTCCGATTAGTGAGGGGTGATATTTAGACATTGTATAAAAGTGAATGGATGTAGTTGTTTAGTGCTGAACAGTTAAGGTCTATAAAGACAGCAAGTCCTGCTATAATCTATCAGAAACGAATCTGGCACGGCTAGAATATGCGAGATAACGTGACAATGCAAACCATTAGTATAAATGTGCAACTCGGGCATACCCCACTTTGCGACTAACACACGTACTAGGAGTTGTAATTGTTATATTTTTGGTTCTGTCACTTAATCCTTCTAGAAACTACTGAGGTTCTTTTTGGTTTTAAATGGGCTTTGTACGTCTTTGGTGCACGTAAAACATGATCGCTTTGAATTACAGGTTGCGATAAATGAAGTGCTTCTGTAGATATCGCTTTTTATGATTACAGACTTCAGTTCAGCACTTTTTGCACATAGAGTTTCTTATTTCTGCACCCTAGGGTTTAAATGTGTAAATCTTGTTTGCAACATGCCAAATCTACCTCGTTTTAATCGTGCACTATTTCTTTACATAAAAATCGACAACGATTTAAATATACAACCTTAATTAGTCTAATTATTTACACACATTGTAATATGTGCTTTTTCTTGATCTCAACAACCTGGCAAGTTATAATCAGCGTTGCATAATTTACGAGCAAATATGTAAACATTCCGAAACACATGACTAATAGAAAGTCTATTTTGTGTGCTCGCGTGTCCATTCCTTCTTATTTGACCTTTATTTTAACTCACTTAATAGCACACCACTTAATGTAATACATCGCGACCAACAGCATGAATCTAACATTTATATTATCAAGTTAATTATTCTGGAGAACACAGCGTCTGATGTGGTTTCGTGCCTGCTATTTACACAAGAATGTTGGTAGTAATCACGTGCGAAAAGACGACGGGTTACACCCTTTATCGAGGCACGCTTTAGTCTACCTAGATGTAAATAGGTTCAGACTTAGATAAATTAGGACTATGAGAAAGGGAGTCGACGACTCCACTTGACAAAATATGAGACCTAATACTAGGGAGTCTCTGACACGTCACCCCCAGCAGCAGAGCCTTACTACAATCACTTCTTTTTATAGAAACATACACACCACCCTTTGAACAGAGAAATACTCTTGTGAAGCTAGCTCAGCTTCATCCAAACAAAGTATATGTCAGCTTCTTATCAGGTAAGTAAGGGTAAATGTAAGTCCCATGGGAACCATTGCTGTCGGGGATGAAGTTAACGCTTCGTGTACTAGGCAGCAGCCTATGTGAAATTGGGTGGCCAGTTTCCTTCCTTGCTGTTTTTACCTTCCCCAACTGATACATCCGGTACCCATCTACAGCTATGTCGACTGGTGGAGTGAGGTACCAGGCACGAACCACGGCTCGCATTTGTTCCTGTCTGTCCGTGCAATCGAGCCACAGGCGAACTATAATCCCAGTCTAGTAAGCCAGCTCAATGTCGACTTGTCTACACGCTTTACGTGTAGAGTGTTGCTATCTATGTGTACGTCGTTTGTGGACGTCATTGAAGACTGACATCTAAACAAATTCTAATAAACACACAAATGGCACCCAGGTTGTGAGAAATAGGGAAATTTCAACCTTCTAAGATATGTCATAAAAAACGATTATCGAGAGTTGTGTATCGATCTATGAATCACTTCAATCAATCCTTTGCCATTGAAATCTGAACCCTAATGGGTGGAGACAAAGCTTTCTGTAAAGGGGTTACTTGTACCAGTAACCACAGTTTAAATTGGAACAACAAAGCCAATAAATGAATTCTTAACGTTGATTACTTATAATTCTGAGTCCTTAACATAACACACTAATACACATTTTTTTGTGTGAGTATTTTTGAAGCATAGGGGGAGGAGGGGGGCCGAACTACTGACCTAAGTTGGAGTTGAGGTGGGGGTTGGGGGGGGGGGGGGCGCACTACCGACCTAAATTTGAGTTGGGATGGGGGGGGGAGGGGGCGGACTACCGACCTAAGTTTGAGTTGAGGTGGGGGGTGGGGGGGGTGGGCGCACTACTGACTTAAGTTTGAGTTACGGTGGGGGGGGGGGAACTACCGACCTAAGTTTGAGTTACGGTGGGGGGGGGGGGGGGCGAACTACCGACCTAAGTTTGAGTTGGGGTGGGGAGGGCGGCGGGCGCACTACCGACCTAATTTTGAGTTGGGGGGGGGGGAGCACTGCCGCCTAAGTTTGAGTTGGAGTGGGGGGGGGGGCGCACTACTGACCTAAGTTTGAGTTGGGGGGGGGGGCACTACCGACCTAAGTTTGAGTTGGGGGGGGCACTAGCGACCTAAGTTTGAGTGGGGGAGGGCACTTTCGACCTAAGTTTGAGTTGGGGGGGGGGGGCACTGCCGACCTAAGTTTGAGTGGGGGGGGGCACTACCGACCCAAGTTTGATTTGGGGGGGGGGGCACTAACGACCTAAGTTTGAGTGGGGGAAGGCACTTTCGACCTATGTTCGAGTTGGGGGGGGGGGGGGCACTGCCGACCTAAGTTTGAGTTGGGGGGGGCACTGCCTACCTAAGTTTGAGTTGGGGGGGGGGGCACTGCCGACCTATGTTCGATTTGGGGGGGGGGCCACTACCGACCTAAGTTTGAGTGGGGGGAGGGGGGCACTGCCGACCTATGTTCGAGTTAGGGGGGGGGGGCACTACCGACCTAAGTTCGAGTTGAGGGGGGGGGGGGGCACTAACGACCTAAGTTTGAGTTGGGGTGGGGGCGGGCGCACTACTGACCTAAGTTTGAGTTGGGGGGGGGGGAGGGGGCAGTACCGAGCTAAGTTTGAGTTGTGGGGGGGGGGTGCACTAGCGACCTAAGTTTGATTTGGGGGGTGGGGGGTGCACTAGCGACCTAAGTTTGATTTGGGGGGGAAGGGCACTAGCGACCTAAGTTTGAGTTGGGGGGCGGGCACTACCGACCTAAGTTTGCGTTGTGGAAGGGGGGGGGTGTACTAGCGACCTAAGTTTGATTTGGGGGGGGGGGGAGGGCACTAGCGACCTAAGTTTGAGTGGGGGGGGGGCACTACCGACCTAAGTTTGAGTTTTGGGGGGCACTAACGAACTAAGTTTGAGTAGGGGGGGGGGGCACTTCCGACCTATGTTCGAGTTTGGGGGGGGGCACTAACGACCTAAGTTTGAGTGGGGGGGGGGGGTCACTAACGACCTAAGTTTGAGTGGGGGGGGGGCACTACCGACCTATGTTGGAGTTGGGGGGGGGGCACTACCGACCTAAGTTTGAGTTGTAGGAGGCACTAACGACCTAAGTTTGATTGGGGGTGGGGGGGGGAGGGCACTAACGACCTAAGTTTGAGTTGTAGGGGGCACTAACGACCTAAGTTTGAGTGGGGGGGGGGCACTGCCGACCTAAGTTCGAGTTGAGGTGGGGGGCACTAATGACCTAAGTTTGAGTTGGGGGGGGGGGCGCACTACCGACCTCAGTTTGAGTTGGGATTGGGGGGGGGGAGCGCACTACCGACCTAAATTTAAGTTGGGGGGGGGGGCGCACTACCGACCTAACTTTGAGTTGGGGTGGAGGGAGCACTACCGACCTAAGTTTGAATTGGGATCGGGGGGGGGGGCGCACTACCGACCTAAGTTTGAGTTGGGGTCGGGGGGGGGGGGGCGCACTACCGACCTAAGTTTGAGTTGGGGTGGAGGGCGCACTACCGACCTATGTTTCAGCTTGGATGGCGGGGGGGGGGGGGGACTACCGACCTAAGTTTCAGCTGGGATGTGGGGAGGGGGGATGCGCTACCGACTTAAGTTTGAGTTGGGGTGGGGGGGGCACTAACGACCTAAGTTTGAGTGGGGGGCACTAACGACCTAAGTTTGAGTGGGGGGCACTACCGACCTATGTTCGAGTTGGGGGGGGGGGCACTAACGACCTAAGTTTGAGTTGGGGGGGGGGCACTGCCGACCTAAGTTTGAGTGGGGGGGGGGGCACTACCGACCTAAGTTTGATTTGGGGGGGGGGCACTAACGACCTAAGTTTGAGTGGGGGAGGGCACTTTCGACCTATGTTCGAGTTGGGGGGGGGGCACTGCCGACCTAAGTTTGAGTTGGGGGGGGGGGCACTGCCGATCTAAGTTTGAGTGGGGGGGGGGGGCACTGCCTACCTGAGTTTGAGTTGGGGGGGGGGGCACTGCCGACCTATGTTCGAGTTCGGGGGGAGGGGGCACTACCGACCTAAGTTTGAGTGGGGGGGGGGCACTGCCGACCTAAGTTTGAGTGGGGGGGTGGCACTGCCGACCTAAGTTTGAGTTGGGGGGGGGGCACTACCGACCTAAGTTCGAGTTGAGGGGGGGGGCACTAACGACCTAAGTTTGAGTTGGGGTGGGGGCGGGCGCACTACTGACCTAAGTTTGAGTTGGGGGGGGGGATGGGGCACTACCGAGCTAAGTTTGAGTTGGGGGGGGGGCACTGCCGACCTAAGTTTGAGTGGGGGGGGGGCACTACCGACCTAAGTTTGATTTGGGGGGGGGCACTAACGACCTAAGTTTGAGTGGGGGAGGGCACTTTCGACCTATGTTCGAGTTGGGGGGGGGGCACTGCCGACCTAAGTTTGAGTTGGGGGGGGGGGCACTGCCGATCTAAGTTTGAGTGGGGGGGGGGGCACTGCCTACCTAAGTTTGAGTTGGGGGGGGGGCACTGCCGACCTATGTTCGAGTTCGGGGGGGGGGGCACTACCGACCTAAGTTTGAGTGGGGGGGGGGGCACTGCCGACCTAAGTTTGAGTTGGGGGGGGCACTGCCGACCTAAGTTTGAGTTGGGGGGGGGGCACTGCCGACCTATGTTCGATTTGGGGGGGGGGGGGGTGCCACTACCGACCTAAGTTTGAGTGGGGGGAGGGGGGCACTGCCGACCTAAGTTCGAGTTGAGGGGGGGGGGGCACTAACGAATTAAGTTTGAGTTGGGGTGGGGGCGGGCGCACTACTGACCTAAGTTTGAGTTGGAGGGGGGAGGGGGCACTACCGAGCTAAGTTTGAGTTGTGGGGGGGGGATGCACTAGCGACCTAAGTTTGATTTGGGGGGGGGGTGCACTAGCGACCTAAGTTTGATTTGGGGGGGGGAGGGCACTAGCGACTTAAGTTTGAGTGGGGGGGGGGGCACTACCGACCTAAGTTTGAGTTTTGGGGGGCACTAACGAACTAAGTTTGAGTAGGGGGGGGGGCACTTTCGACCTATGTTCGAGTTTGGGGGGGGGGGCACTAACGACCTAAGTTTGAGTGGGGGGGTCACTAACGACCTAAGTTTGAGTGGGGGGGCACTACCGACCTAAGTTGGAGTTGGGGGGGGGGGGCACTACCGACCTAAGTTTGAGTTGTAGGAGGCACTAACGACCTAAGTTTGATTTGGGGGGGGGGGGAAGCACTAACGACCTAAGTTTGAGTTGTAGGGGGCACTAACGACCTAAGTTTGAGTGGGGGGGGGCACTGCCGACCTAAGTTCGAGTTGAGGTGGGGGGCACTAATGACCTAAGTTTGAGTTGGGGGGGGGGGGCGCACTACCGACCTTAGTTTGAGTTGGGATGGGGGGGGGCGCACTACCGACCTAAATTTGAGTTGGGGGGGGGGCGCACTACCGACCTAACTTTGAGTTGGGGTGGAGGGCGCACTACCGACCTAAGTTTGAATTGGGGTTGGGGGGGGGGGGGGCGCACTACCGACCTAAGTTTGAGTTGCGGTGGAGGGCGCACTACCGACCTATGTTTCAGCTTGGATGGCGGGGGGGGGGGGGGGGAACTACCGACCTAAGTTTCAGCTGGGATGTGGGGGGAAGGGGTGCACTACCGACTTAAGTTTGAGTTGGGGTGGGGGGGGCACCAACGACCGAAGTTTGAGTGGGGGGCACTAACGACCTAAGTTTGAGTGGGGGGCACTACCGACCTATGTTTGAGTTGGGGGGGGGGGGCACTACCGACCTAAGTTTAAGTGGGGGGGGGGGCACTACCGACCTACATTCGAGTTGAGGGGGGGGGGGCACTAACGACCTAAGTTTGAGTTGGGGGGGGGTGGGGTTTACCATAACCAGCGTTTAGGAAAGTCTTATTTCTATCATTTGCAGCGCGGTTTCACAGCGATGGTTTCTGCATTTTGAGGGTTTCACCTCCATGCACAACCCACATTATTCGGTTCTTACGATATCCAGGGAAGGGAACAGTGGTCCTATTCTATTTGTCCAGGGAACTACTTGGACATGAAATGTCTTGGTCTTCAATAAATCTGATTTTCTGTATCGCAGGGATTAGATGGGATCTTCATTCAAACTAATCTCGCAATCATCATCTGGGTGTACTCGTTCACAAAAATATACACTTTAATGAAGACCTACCAGTGCAGGAATGCCCGTCGAGTGAGCAGGGCTCTGAATTGCTGTCCAATCCGACGGAAGATTTCCTGCATAGCCGTAGTATTGCCTATGAAAGTAGCGGACATCTTGAATCCTCTGGGCGGTATGTCACACATGATAATCTTCACGTTGTTAGGAATCCATTCGACAAAGTAGGAGCTGTTCTTCATCTGAACGTTTACCATTTGTTCCTCCACTTCCTGAAATACAATGAGCAGCATTACGGAACATCTTGTCATAGCTCTTTGTTTGATCTTTTCTCGGTCATTCTTAGCCTCCATCTCAATTTTGTAATCGACTACTGTAAATACTTTTGATGGGAAAACGTGACAAGAATTGCAGGAGTTTGTGACAACAATATACAACATATGTCAAAAGTTTGGATTTGACATAAACATAACGAAAACAAAGATTATGATACTTGGGAAAAGTGGCACGAAACTATGCATGCAGATAAAAATCAAAGATCAACTACTGAAACAGGTACAGAGTTTCTTCTATATATGTCATATAATAACGGAAAAAAGCAGATGTCAAAAATAAATCAGAAAGAGAATATGTATGACCAAGATGATATTCAGCAAAATGTGACATATACAGATATTCAACCAGATAAACCATAAATTGAAAATGAGAATTGTCAGGTAATTTCTACACTCGTCACTACTTTATTTCATAGAAACATGGACACTGAATAACAAGTTGGAAAAGAGTATTGAAGCCTTTCACAATGTGCGTATATAGAAGACAGTTAGAACAACTGCTGAAGACTGTGAATAAAGATGCATGGCTGAATAGATGTACAATGCGAAATACTGGGAGAGAAATCTACAAACATATGGCCATCCAAAATCCCAAAGACAACATCAACCTCCTGAAAACGAGAAACTAAAGCACCATTTTCCGTCTTCGCACTCAACACATACAATATAACAGTCACGAACAAGGGACATGGATACAGAGGGATTAAGATCAATCTGTATTACAGAGGAAATGGTTTTAAAAAAATTAGAGGGGTTGAAAGTGAATAAATGTCCAGGTCAAGATGGTATTCATCCAAAATTGCTGTATGAAATTGGAGACCAACTAGCAAAACCATTGGCTATATTATGTTCTCAATCACTTACAAGAGGGATTGTTTCACGGGATTGGAAAGATGCAGGAGTGATCCCCTTATTCAAAAAAGGCTAAAAATCAGATCCAGCAAATTATAGACCGGTGAGTTTAACGAGCATAGTCTGTAAATTTTTAGAGTCAAAAATCAAATAAAACATTGTAATGCATTTAGACAAATTGAATCTAATTAAAAATAGTCAGCATGGGTTTACTAGAGGGAGATCATGCTTAACAAATCTATTAGAATTAATGGAGGAGGTTATTAAAATCATAGATAAAGGGAAGCAAGTGGACGTTATTTATCTAGACTTTGCAAAGGCCTTTGATAGAGTACCTCAACAAAGATTATTTCGAAAGTTAAAATCACATGGAATAGGTGGGGAAGTTGCCAAAATGGATTGAAAATTGGTTAACGGGAAGAAGGCAGAGGGTGGGCATAAATAAGGAGTACTCTGAGGAGTGTGAAGTGAAAAGTGGTGTGCCACAGGGCTCGGTTTTGGGACCAATTTTGTTCTTGATATATATAAATGATTTGGACATTGATATGGGATCCATGATTGCAAAATTTGCTGATGACACAAAACTATGCAGTAGTGTCTCATCTAAAGCGGAAGTGGATATATTGATGTCGGATTTAGATAAAATTCGAGAATGGTCTGTAAGCTGGCAAATGGAGTTTAATGTAAATAAATGTACAGTCATCCACATGGGTAGATCCAATATGGAACATAATTACAGAATGGGAGAAAACAATATTAGAAAGATAGATAAGGAAAGGGACCTAGGGATTATAATAGATCATACAGGAAAGGTGAGTGAGCAAGTTAAGGTAGCAGTGAAAAAGGCAAATGCAATGTTAGGTATGATAAAAAGAAATATTAAACATAGGAACAAGGAAGTGATCATCAAACTGTATAAAGCTTTAGTTAGACCTAGATTGGAGTACTGTGTACAGGTACGGAGTCCTAATCATAGAGGGGATATAAACATGCTGGAAAGAATACAAAACAGAGCGACAAAGATGATAGTGGGATTCCAGAATTACAGTTATGAGGAACGACTCAGAAAAACCGGCCTACAGTGTCTCGAAGAGAGAAGAATTCGTGGTGACTTAATACAGGTTTATAAGATGATCAGAGGAATGGATAAATTAGACTATAAAAATTTTTTTTTTAAATACAGCCACCCACAATAACACGAGGGCATAGCTACAAGCTGACTAAAGAGAGGTCCAGATTAGATATTAGGAAATATTTTTTTAGTCAGAGAGTGGTGTCTGCTTGGAATGCATTGACAGGAGAGGTAGTGGAGGCAGGGACAGTTAATGCATTTAAGAATAAACTGGATGTGCATAGCTTTTAGAGCAAGGTGATGTAAATGTAACTGGTTGTAGACAGACTCAACGCCAATTGTAGAACTTGAAAAGATTACAAAACTGCAATCCATGACCGATAGAAGAGACTGCAGAGCCCAGCTGCAGTCAGAGAAACTCCGAAGACTGACCGACCATCCAATGCACCAGAGACTAAACGATTTGGGAAATGTGAAACTAAAGCGGAGAAACTTTGCAGAAATAGCCAAAGCAAAGATGCACGAAGATCCCATAAACGCACTAACAACACCAAAACCCATCACTACTGTACGAAAACCTACCTGGAGGCAGGATATATTTCCAGAGGTGGTAGAAAATATACCAGGTATTGCAAACAAAAACTGCCAGACTGAAAAAGAAAGGAGAGATACTACCCTAAGCTTCATAACGAAAAGCTACCCAAGCATGGACTGGACCCATGCATACACCGACGGTTCTGTA